>NW_021025488.1:1734282-1756338 GCF_004153795.1 Camellia sinensis | reverse complement strand
AAAAGTTTTATATTTACTGCACGGGTATATATACCCCGAGAATTGCAAAGGAGAACATACAAGGATTTTTTATTTCTAAAGTACAAGACTATGCAGAAGCAGCAGTCGAAACAGAAATATCACAAAGTATCAAACATCCAGAAAAAGAAAACGTTTGCATGGTAACATATTGAGAAACACGTCGCCAAAAAAAGAGTTTTGCATTACCAGAAGCAAAAAAGTACAAGTGCAAGTACAGAAAAAAGAAGGAAAAAAGTACAAAGGACAATTTTTCAAAGATTCTTCCAGTATCAGCCACTCAGGGACTGGGACCTCGGACGACTCTGGTGTACCTCCTCGGCCACTTTCTCCGCTTTCGTACTCTGCATCAATTGCGATTTGTTGACTCAACACTGTCTTTCTACCAAGAGAGAGAATTGACGATAGTTTTGCCCGTAGTGGCAGTCTCCTTGGGCGGGCCCTCAGCCGACATGCACCCTCATCCAAAGTCAAGTCCATAACCTGCTCAGCAGGAGGAGGGGACTTGGCTTCGGCAGCATTTTGGTCTTCTCACCAAGGCGTCAAGCATTCATACTTTTTCTTCATCTTCATCAACGGACCATCGACCTCAGACTCTGATCACCTTCAGGCAGGAGTGGAGGAAATGGTAACGGGGAATAGCAGTCGGCCTGACGCAATGGCGAGTCAGCCAGGAAGGTCAAGCTTCTTTATCAAGGACATCCAACCAAGGGAAAATCCCCTGTTGCATGCCTGCCTGACTTGAAGCTTGTAGTCTTCTGCGACGTCGGCCATGCCTTGAGCATAGGCCTTTTCATCGGCCTCTTTGACTTCGGCCTCTTTGGTGGCCAGAGCCTGCTGGAGTTCTTTCTCCGCTTGAGCCTTCCTAGCCTCAGCCTCTTTTTCTCGGCTTCAGCTACTTTTTTAACGGCTTCAGCAGCCTCGGCCTTCTCAAGAGCTAAAGTTTGGACTTTCGTTGCAGCCTCGGCCTGATCCTCCAGTTTTTTCATTTTTGCTTCAAGGGCCCTTATCTCTCTCTTCATTGAAGATGCTTCCCTCTTCATATCAACCAATCTTTGACGATTTTCAAAGGATTGCATTGAAAATGAATGGGCATGTTGGATAGCCTGAATGAAAACAGAAGTGTCAGAAGATTTTCTCAGAAAAAAAACAGAAAAGAAAATCACAAGTACCAACAGAAATACTTATTTGAGCAGAGTGTTGGAGCATAAGAGCGTAATTTTCATACTCACTAAGCTTGCTATTTCGCTCCAAGTCATTTGGTAGAAGGAGAGCAGTGCTAAGGACGACAGCAACATTAATGTCGTCAGCACTTTCACTAGCCATAATAGGCCTATCCTCCAGGGATAGATCAGGGGCCCAGGGAACGTCGGGCTTCTTCGAAGCCAAGGTCGTCGCAGACGATGATCTCGGCCTCTTTGTTTGTGTAGACCCTGAGGGTTGGCCCTCAGCAGACCTCTTGGTTGAAGTAGAGGTTGATTTTTTGCTTTCAGCTAGCTTCGAAATCGGCAAAGCATCCTCAGCCTCGGCATCTGTAGCCTTGGCTTTAGGCTGAGCCTTTTTAACTCTCTTTGGTTTGGGTGGGAGCATTGATTGCGTTGGTACGGCTTCGGTGTCAGTCGGGAGATCGGCAAGAAGGTCTTGGACAACAGGCCTTGGACGAACCATTTCGGCAGTCTTTACAAGCTTTCTTCGACGTTTGCGTTCAGAAATTGGTATTAAATAGGGGGCCGAAGTTGATGGAAGATCGGCTGGGTCAGACGTGGACTCTTGATCTGTTCGGGATGTAGAAGCAGTTAAGGTTGTGGCTGTGGGTGGAGAAAGACTCTTCTTTCTTTTTCTTGGGACGTCGGGTAAGGTGGATTTGTAAGTAGGGATGAAGTTTAGTAATACTGGGGCTTTTCGTTTATGGATTGGAAGGCCAAGAAGTGTTTTCAGATCTGTTACTGGGAAGAAGGATTGACGAAAATTTTTCGGTGGCTGATGAAGATCTGCAAAGAAACAGACGTCAGAAACAAGAAGTATGAAAGTCTTAAGTAAAAACAACTAAGTGTTGACTCAGGGCTCTTACTCTTGCCCTCTGTGATTGTTCGAGGAAGAGGGTAGAGGTGGACATCTTCATCTGGGCCAAATTCCCAATTTCCAGAAGCAATGAGAAAATCATCTCCAGCCCCCTGGTTGGAGTCTGGGAGGTCGGCTATAATTTTGTACTGAGTGGATCTCGGCTTAAGGTAATAGACAAAACCCCTATCCTTCAGATCAAGAGGGCACATGGTATAACAATATTGAAGGTCGGCTAGGGTGATTCTAAGGTTTTCTTGCCTAGCTAAGGCAATGATACCGTTAATTACCCTATAGGAATTGATAGTAAGTTGCATAGGGTTCAACTTATAAAAATGGAGAACTTGACGAAAAAGGGGATCAAGTGGAAGCCGAAGTCCACATTCGGTAAAAGCAACTATTGGAAAAGGCATTGTGTGGTCTGTGGGAACGATGGTATCATTATCCCCAGCCAGCTTAAGATGAACGTCGGCTGGGATAGAGAATTCTTGCCTAAAGTATTCAAGTTTTGTCGGGGTATTTACCCTATGCCTCCATATACCCATTATGTTGGCTTAAACTAAGAAGAATATGTTTCAGAAAATGGGCGTTTTTCAGGTTTCCCTAAAAGATTAAGGGTTCTACAGACAAATCCCAAATCTATGAACTATGAAGGTAAAGATCGAGGGCACAGATCTGAGGCAGATACAAAAAAGAGAAAACAAAGACGAAGTTTCAGATTCAAGAACAGAAGTATAGTTCTCAGAAACAATAGAGATACAGAAAAAATCAAGAACAGCGGCAAAGAGAATGATGAAAAAGCATAGAAGTTCAAGGTAAAGCCACAAACTCAAGATACAAATAAATCCAAGACCTCGAACAAGATCAGTAATGGCAACAGACAGACAAAAGCACATAAAGAGAATGAAAGAATTAAAGGAAAGGGCCTTACCAGGACAAATGAAGCCGAGGCAATACTCGTCGAACCCAGAAACCGGTTGCAACAGCAAAGAAGGCTTTGCAAGAATAAGGGATTAGGTGGAGTTTGCCGGCGGGAGCAAGGGCGGGAAATGGCAAACCTGCCCTATTCAAATCCCTAAAAAAGACAAAAGGAAAGAAAACAAGGGAAAATATTTTTTGAAGTTTGATATAATAGAAAATGAGAATTGACACAAAATATTTTTTGAGTATTGCTGTTTGTGTTAAAAAATTAGACTTACTTTCTAAATTCAGTGATGTATCAGAAAGATAATTGGTAACTAATTATCTTCTTAATGCATTACTAAGTTTAAAAATTAAACTTATATATTATTTTTTATATTTTTAATGGCCAATGAAAAATAAAGACAAAATATATTTTCTATTTTTAAAAGACCAAAAATACTTTTCGATCTAAAATTTTATCAATGGCACCACATTCATTCTCCAAATTCTTCATCCAAAGCCCCGAAATCGTGGATCAAGTCGTCAATCTGAAGCCTACTGAAAGTAAACTGTGGGGATATATTTTCTGAATACCAACACGTGGCACGGTGACGCCGACGTGTCAGCCGAGGTGCCACGTGCCCTGGTAGTTAAGCCGAGGTAATCTCGGAGAAGCCGAGGTCATCTCCGAAGATATCGGAATCCGAGATATGGGGCAAGAGTCCTAAGGCACAAAGAGGATTGAACCAAGATAAGGATAAAACTCTCAAGGAGTTTATCTTTATCACTTAAAAGAGTCCAGAGTAAACAGTAAATTAGAATTCATAGAAGTCATATTTCTAGTGGGACTTGGATTGAGTATATTATAAAAGAGAGGCACCCCCATGGGTCTAAGGTATGTAACTTATACTTTGAGTATTCAATTTAGTACTTGATTATCTTTGAGAGATATACTGACTTGATCGTCGGAGTGCCCCCGGGTGGAAGAACCACCGCCGGAGCTTTTTCTTTCTGTTTCAGGTTACTTAAGCCATCTATTCTGCTTGTGCTCTCCAGCTGATCACTGAACGGGCAGTGTGGTTAGATTTTCACCCACACAACTGTTATATTAAATATTTGTTATTAATATGGTAAAGTATTACTTACAATGATTTTACACTACAGGAAATGTGTCGTATAATGACATTTTTTTAACGGCGTTTTTTTAAACGCCACATTTTTTAATATTTAACGGCGTTTTATAAACGTCGCAATTTAATTTAATGAAACGGTACCGTTTAACCTGTTTAAAAACGCCTTTGTATGTATCTCACATTTTAATTTAATAAAACGGTACCGTTTAACCCGTTTGAAAACGCCTTCGAATGTATCCCACTTTCACGCGCTCTCTCTCTCCCTCTTCAAACCCTCATTCTAATCTGAGAAACCCTTCTTCTCACTTTCACTCACTCAAATCTGAGAAACACCAGTGTATGAATCTTGCTCACCCGCTCTCTCTAAACCCTTAAAGTGATTTCGATATCGAAGTTCGGTGATCCAATCTCAGAGTGATTTCGATTTCGTAGAGCAAAATAGATTTCGTAGAGCAGAATCGATTTCAATATCGATTTGGAAGATACGATTCAACCTTCTTCAGCTCGGTGATTTCGATTTCGAAGTTCTCTCTCTCTCTCTCTCTCTCTCTCTCTCTCGATTTCGAAGCTCCACCACCACCACCACCACCACCACCATCTGCATCGTCTACTAAGGTAAGAACTACTATCTACAATCTCGATTTCGATGTCGAAGTTCTCTCTCTTTCTCTCAAAATCTTCATTCCGCTGATTCTTCTCCTAGGGTTTACAGTCTTGAATCTCCTCCTAGGGTTGGATGTGAGGTTAGATTGTGTGTCATATCATCATTTCTATTGCAACTTTACTTTTTGTTGTGCTTAAATATCTCAATTGTTTAAATGTTGTTTTGATTACATTTCAGTCCCTTTGTTTGCGATTTGATATGTTAGCAGTGGCTTAATGCATTTCAGAGGCGCAAGTTAATAAAGTTTAAGGCTGATTTGCATCTGTTATTTGTCAAACAAATGGAACCTCCTCTTATCTAGAGATATGGAATTTTCAAACTTTTTAAACAATAAATAATTTTCGAATCTCGTCTTTTGTATTGATAATTTTTAAACTTTTAGATATTACAGTTGCCTGTCTCTGCTCTTCTTTCCTTTTCTTTCCAGATTCTCTTTTCCTTCCTGTGTCTTTCTATAATTTTTTTTTGACTTTAACAATGAAGCAAAATTTGAAATGGCAAGTCTTCTAAAAAAGTTGGACCAATTTGATTTCGTCAGGGTATGCCGAAATAAGTATTTAGTATCTGTGACCCATAAAAAATTTTGTTATGTATATCAGAAAGTAGCTCTCGTCTTATTATTCTCTAAATGAATATGAATTTGATTTTTTCAAAATGTGGTAAGAAAACATGTTGTCAAACTGAAGATTTATGCTATTTTCTCACTATGTCTGCCTTGAATTTATTCACTATGTCTGCTCGATTTGTTCCTTTATGTTTGTTTGTTTATTTATTTGTTTGGTTAATGGAAGAGTATCATTATGTACTCCCATTTAGAATCATCGATTTTTTATACCATTTCCAGAAGGTTCTTGAATATTTGGTTCCAAGGCACATCACTTATCCCTATGATGATTTGGTCCATAATGACTTCTAATCAGCTGTCTAATCACAAGCCTTACCCAATGTGTATTGTGGTTTGTCCCACAATAAACTCTCTTACAAGCTGGTCATGTATCTGTCATCTTGGCACCATATCTCTCAATTTTGTCCGTGGATTATCAAGGGAAACAGGCTTTTATGGTGGCATGTAGCATTTTGAAAGCAACAATATGTATAACATGTCTCTTCGCAAATTGAATGTTTGTTTTACCTTTAGAATTCACTTTGTTGTCTATAATAATTTCTTGGCCTTCTTGCACTTTTGTGCAATTTTTACTGGTGGTATTGCAGCTACGTTCCCAATCCTGTCTTGGTCATAATTGATGTCGAGCCTAAGGAGATGGGAATTCCAACTAAAGCTTACTATGCTGTTGAAGAGGTTAAAGAGGTAAAATAACCATCTAGTTTTTCATTTCAATCATAATTTTTAATCATTCAGTGATTTACGTGGTAATTACTAATGCATGACTGACTTAACTGAGATGCTTTAATGGTTAAAGCTTGTCATTCCCAGCAGAATGTCTCCAAATCTGCTTGGAAGTTTATCTGACAGTTGGATATGTTTGCAGAATGCTACTCAGAAAAGCCAGAAGGTATTTGTGCATGTGCCTTCAGAAATTGCCGCTCATGATGTTCAGAAATTGCTGTTCTGTTGTTTGATTCTCCTCTTGAGCTCCGTTCTGTTCCTCACTGTCACCGTGAGATCGCCGATCTTCAAGGTATGTTTCGTTTCTCTACTTTCTTTTTGATCTATACAAATTGCATATATATATATATATATGTGTGTGTGTGTGTGTATGTATGTATATGATTGTATTTATGAAATTTAATTTGATTGTTGATTGTTTGTTATTTGAGCTTCAAATCTGTGATTTTGTTTTTGGTAATATCATATCTGCTTTGTCTCTCTTTAGTCCATTGTTTTTCCTTTTTTTGGAATCCCATTTTGGCATTTCTTACTTTCTAACTCTCCTAATAATGATTTCGGTGTAGTTCCCATGTAAATTGATAAACTTTCATCTTGGTATGTTCTCTGAGTTTCCTTTTTTTTCAAGCTGCTACACATGGGTGGTCCTGTTATTGACTACTTGTGCAGATAGCCAAGAAAGAAAGGCATTTTCTTCATTCATATCTTTAACTATTTTCTCCCTCTGGATATTGATAATATAATAAATTTGTTTGGGTTTGTTGCAATTATATGCTAATTGAATATGAATTGTTGAACTTGTTGGGTATGTTTTTTTTTCCCCTCGCTATTTCAAAGGGGAAAAAGAAGGGAGGAAAAATAGTATGTTTTAAGTTGTAGATTTATATGCATTAAGATGTTGGGTAATTGTCTAATTGATGATGTTCCTATTGATTGGGTAAACAAGTACAATAAGTTTGAAGCCTAAACAGTGAATGAATGTTCACGCTCTTACTTGCAAGTCTTGGCTAAATTAACATTACTATAAAAAAAAATTAAAGAGTTCTTTATAATTCTTAATGTGATGCCAATACAAAAAATGGATTGTGTAGTAGCATTACTACTATTTATTGGGTTCAAAAGAAATCATTTTTGTATTAAATGTATCATAAATAAATCAAAACCATATTGGTTAGAGAGCACCATGGCATAATGAGCAGGTGAGGTTAAGGTAGTGCTGCAAATTATGATTTGCTATTCTGGCTTGGTAAGTATTGAAAGGAAAAAATAAATATATAATTAATCAATCAAATTTTAGTTAAGTTAGATTACTTTTCATAGTTATTTACCATTTTCAAATTAGTCTGTAATGTAGGTTCCTGTACTTGTACAAAAGTTTATTTGATTGGTTCTCACACTAGACTTGATGTGATTTTCTGCTTTGATTCCAAAACTGCAGGAGAGCCATTTGGCCCTCATTTCTGCTATCTTCTTTAAAACCTTGATCAAACTAAGAGACCCCTTTATTGGGTATGCACGTTATAATAGTTAATCAATTAAATTAGATTCCTAGAGTAGACTTCATTTTTGTATGAATTTTTGTTACCAAATGTTGAGGTAGTTTTTTTATTTTATTTTTATTTATTTAAAATGTCTGCACACCAATGTGTGGCTGGAAGTGATTCAATGGTATCATTATCATTTACTTGTGCATTTTGATATAGGGTATGGTATACAATATAGCAGTCTTGGCAGATTGCTAAGAAAATCCATTGTTTTAAGGCAATTTTATAGATTTAGAACAACAGCAAAGTTAGATATAGTTTGATTTATGTTTATTCGTTCCTTGTATATCATTTTTCCAGGCTGTTCCAAGAAAGCGTTTCCATAATGTTGTTGTAAAGAATGGTCTAGGTCTAACTGTCGCTTGTATGGCAATGAGTTCAGCTACTGGTTGTCCTGCAGATGAGACTAATCTGACTGGTGTGGGTGAGATCAGACTAATACCTGATTTATCAACGAAGTGTATAATTCCTTGGTAGTACATCTCTTTCATAAGTATTACCTTTGTCTCTCCATTGCAACATAATTTTTGTTAAACATTCACGATCTTTTTTTTATTTTATTTTTAATCTAATGTTTTGGAGTTTCTTATTCAATGTACTCTGAAACTCTGCTACAATTTCATTTACTAATAGCATAAATGCCTTGATCTATGAAAATAGTCATAATTTGGCAATCAGGATAACCTGTTTTATTCTCCTCTTCCTGAAGCTCATGTTGTCATCTTTACTTCTCTTAAAATTTTCTACTGCATCATTTATTATTTTCCTTCATGTTAAATACAATTGCATCAGCAATGATATGTGCATAAAAGTTTACGCACACAGTATCCACCAATGTCTCACAAAATGTACAAATCGCTGCATTTTGTGCACACAAACTTTCTGTGCGTGTAATGTTTTGCATTTTTATACATGTCAAATGATGAAGTTTCATTTTGTCATGAGAACAATGGTGTTGGTGTTCTTGTTGCAACGACAGATATTCACAAGGCTAATTCTATTCTCTCAGGTTGGAGGACACGAAAACTATGGAATCAAAGACGAATTCCATTGACAGGGCTGTTGCTAACCTCATGTTCAGTAAGGTGGATTCGGGTGGAATAGATCTCCTCGCTGCAGTGTCATCCAAAGAGGAAGCTAAGGGAACAACCAAGCAGTGCAACTACAGCTTGAATCAGCCACAACAACCTCATTGGCATCACCACACAAGAAGTTCAACCGATGATGCGGAAGTTCCAATCTTCGGTTAAATGAAGCCACACTTGCTGCTGCAGCAAATAGATCCATGCAAATTTCTCAAGCACTGTATTGTAAGCGCTATGTAGTCGGTACATGCTGTCTCACCTCAACAGAGATGCACATTTCAGATTTCATGGAGTACGTGGACCTCTTTAAATGTGTATGTATATATATATATATATCAAAGTGGTTTGTATTTGTTAACAGGATGTGAATTCTTGATGCATCCACTCAATTTTGGTTAGCACCTAAATGAGATATATGTTTCTGTTAAATTGATTATTTTTTTTTACTTGTTTGTCTTGTTTGGTTGGTTTTTGGACTTAAATATGTATATATATGAAGTTGGTTTGTACTGATATTAGTATATGAAATTTAATCTAATGTTTTCCATTCTAATCTAACGTGTCAATCTATTGTATTGATATTAACCTTTCTAATTTGGTCCTGGCTGTGACATTTTGCAGGAGGACAAATTGGCAAAGTTTGCCTCGTTCAAAAAGAAAATTTTGTTTATGAACTGGGCCAAGCTTTTGCTACTATCGGTATTGTGTCATTAGGAGTATAGATGTCTTCTTCGCTTTCTGCTTGAGTTTTCAAGCCTGACTTTGTAAATAAATCCTCACGGATTTCTAATATATTTTGTCCAGATATATTCTGTAATTGTACATGTATCACATCTTATTGCATTGTTTTTTATTTTTAATTTTGTTTTCAAACTTAGTTTATTTATTATTTTAATAAACATCAATTATTAGTTCTTAATAATTGTTTATGACAGGTATTTTTTTCAACCATATAAAATTAGCACAACTTCAAAAATAAAAAAAAAATAAAATAAAGGCTATGGCGGCGTTTTTTGAATGTCACTATATCCCTATCCCAACGGTTAGATTTTTAAAATGTACAAATGTCTTTGACGGCGTTTTCAACACGTCGCTAAATGTCATAGTGACGTCACGACACAGTTAGGGTAGGACATTTGGCGGCGTTTGACGTTTTCCAAACGTCATAAAGCTATAGCGACGGCCGCGTCTTCGGCGTTTGGTACTAAACGTCACAAAAAGAATTAACGACGTTTTCAGTACCTTTAGCGGCGTTTTTAAAACGCCGCTAAAAGTTGATTTTCCAGCAGTGTTAGGAGCCATAAAAAATTACTCATAATCAGTGCAAATTTAAAAGAGAAAATTGGTAAAAAAATTCATTTCAAATGAGGTCTAAGAATTAGATCTAAGGTAAAATCTTATTTAGTGATAAAGACAAGGTGGAATATTTGTCAAAAAATTGGTCGGAAAAGTTGCTGGAGGCCAGCAATGACAGCTAACAGCAGTTGGTAGTGGTGATAGTGAGGTAGAGAAATGTATGATATTCAACAAATAAGATGTTGAATGAGTACCATATGTCACATGTCAACAGATAATTAGTTTGGTGATTTAACGGATACAAAGCTAAGTTGATTCAATAAATAAGTTGATTTCGAGAGATAGATAGGTAGACTTCAACAAGTAGTTGTCCTTTTGGACAAATTGTATCATTTTAATCCAAAGAGATTAGAGCTTGGACATAGTGGTTCAAAAGATTCAAAAATTGACTCATGGCCTAAGTGTTCAATTTAAAATCAGCATGTTGGAGTTTTGTTAACATGTGTTTTTAGAGCATAATGCTTAAAATAATTATATATTTTTTAGAGTAATATTAGAGATTCACATTTGAGATCCATAGATACATCTCTAATGATGTGGCAAAGAAAACGAATCTCACATAATTGACTATATAACAAATAAAAAATTAACACTTACTATTACAAATCATTATGGATAAAATTATGAAAAGTTTATTAAGAATCTCATATATTTTTTATTTTTGTTACAATCATATTCATACAATATATAATATTTTTAAATTTCTTGTAACTTATGACCACACAAGAACAAAATATTACTCATCTTAACATCCATGTCCTGTCTTTCCACGAAGGCGCCATGTAATAAAGCAGCCGACTTTCTAGCTGCTTGGTTGTGCAAGAGACCGACCTTGTACATTGTAAGAGGCCGACTAATTGCTTCAAGTCAAATGATGCTATCGTTTAGAGATCGACTAGCAATCCGTGTTATAATGATGTCAAACATTTTTATTTAATATAATTAACTGAAAAAATAAAATCCTAACTTTCTACCCACACTACAAGAAATTAGTTCTTTAGTGACTAATATTTAGGGACTAATTAAATTTGGTCATATAGACACTCCATTTTTGACCGATTTCAAGACTTTGATGTCACTGTTTGTGCACTCGACGATTGCGCATATTTGTGCTTGTTATGAGTTTCTGGAGCTTTCGGCTAAGCGCCTTGTCTCGAGGCCTCTTAGCCCTCTTCTTTTTGGTTTGTTTTTGGACCATGCCTTGTTACCCTTTGCCTGGAGGGAAAAGGAGGCTTGTCGGCCACTTTTTGTAGCTGTAGCCTACTTTTCCCTCTTGTAGGCCACTTTTCTTGTTTTTCAGCCTTGTTGGCCACTTTTGGAACCTTGTCGGCCACTTTTCTCCCTTGTAGACCACTTGAAGTGGCCGGTAGGCTAGTGGAAGTGGTCGGTCGGCCACTTGAAGTGGCCAACGACCATTTTTTTGTTTTTACATATATTTTTGGTGCCAGCTGTGCCAGCTGTTGGGCACAGAATGAATCCTCCGTACACATGTATAGAGGGATTGTAACCAGCTTCTAGCTTGTCAAACAAGCTTGAGGCTTGTAATTCTATATAAGGGGAGGTGCCTCCCCCTTCTCAAGGGTTCAGAAAATTTCAAAGGCAAATATCTCTCTCTCTCTAGATCTCTCTCTCTCTCTCTCTCTCTATATATATATATATATATATTATGCTCTATAGTTCTTGAAAGTGAGTGTTCTTGGCATATTTGCACACAACCCTCTTAGCCTAACATATTGACCTTGGAACTGAGATTCCATAAGGCTTGTTTGGGCCTCCTACAGCTGGTTTTTGGCTCAAAAGTGCTGCTGTGGTTGTTGTGCTTCAACGGTAAGCCATCTCCTCTTTAAAGCTTTCCTTTCATTGTTTATTTGGCCATCCTTGCATGCTCTTTTAGGCCTTACTTGCAACTACAAAAAACCTTTGTTTTTAAGTGCTTAAAATGGTTGTTTGAGGCCTCTTTGGTGTTGAGGGTGTTCCAGCCTCTTGTGTGCCTTATTTGCTTAAGCTTGGTGCCATCTTTTAAAGCTTTAGAGGCACCCTTTGTTTGGCCTTTCTACCACTGAAACTAAGAGGAATTTCAGTGGTAGAAACCATGTTTTAAGGTCTAAAGTACGAGGGGGTGGCCTCCCCTCCTTGTTTCTTGGTTCTATGTCTTGTTGGCCTCATACTTGTGCATATTTTTCTAGCATGTGTTGGCTTGATCTCAGCCTATTTTTGGTCTTATTTTAGTATGTTGTAGCTCTATTTTGGCTTGGTTGAGTCACCTTATGCATGCTTTATACACTTGTAGTGCAATCCTACTCATAAGCCTAACATGCTTCATGATTTGGCATATTATTCTACCATGTATTGGCTTCATTCCAGCATGTTTTTGGCCATTATTTAACATGCTTTAACACTGATTTTGGTTGGTGGGGTCACCTCTTGCTTGGTTTTCGCACTTGTAGTGCAATCATGTTCACTAGCTTTACATACTTGGTGTTTTGGCCTTTTATTCTAGCATGTGTTAGTTATACTCCATGCATGTTTTGGCATTATTTTGACATGCTTTAGGACTGTTTTGAGTATTCTTGGCCTTTTGGAGCTTGCTTTGTATAGCTATGGCCATAGTGTAATAGCCTTTACTAGCCTTGTGTTTTAAGGCCCCTAGCATGCTTTGCTTGTGATGTTTGCATGATATAGCATCCTTTAGCATGTAATTTCAGAGCATATACCTCTATCACACTCTCACACATATCACTCTTTAAGTGTGTTTAAGAGTTGAGCTTTATGCCTTGTTTGTGGCCTAACGTTAAGTGTGTTTAAGAGTTGAGCTTTATGCCTTGTTTGTGGCCTAACGTGTATGCATGTTTGTTTAGTTCTTTGAGCTTCAATTTCAGCATGTCTTGGCCTCTTTTTTGGCATGATTGAGCTTTGTCCAGAGCTGGTTTGGCTGTTTAGACCATGTATTGCATGCCTCTTGTGTAAAGCCCTTGACTAGCTTTGAGTCCTAAGGACCCTAACATGCTATACTTCTGTTGTTTGCATGATACGTCATCATTTGGCATGTGATTTCAGTGCTCATATCTTTTCCATACTCTCGTATATATCACGCTTTCAATGCGTTGAGGGTTGAGCTTTGTATCTTGTTTGCGAGCCATAAGTTGAGCATGCATTTTCTTCCCTTTTATGCTATCATTTTAGCACTTTTTGGCCACTGTTTTGGCATGCATGAGGTCTGTTTAGGGCTGGTTTAGTCTATGGCGCATTGTATTGCATGTCTCTAGTGTTGTGTCCTTCACTGGTTTCATCATTTTAGTCCCTTAACATGTTATGCATACGTTGTTTGCATGATTGAGTCTTGTGCATGCCGCTTTAGCATTGAAGGATAAACATGTTGATTGCATTGCATTGTGTTTGGAACGGACGTCAATCCAAACACAAGAAATGTGAGACGTTTCATACTTCAAGTGATGAAACGTGCCACATTTCTTGGTCGTCAACCCTCTTGATCATGCATGATAGAGGTGGAGGCTCTTATGTGTTGTTTGTGCTTTCACTAACATTGTGCGAGCTTGGCTTTTTGGCCATCATGCATTGAGATGTGTGATTGGTGGCTTGAGAGCTGAGTACTACGCTCTTTTGAGCTTGAGAAATGATAAGGAGAGTAGTTGCACACACATTTCCGTGCAAATGCATTGTTATGCCTTTGTTGATCTCTGTTGCAGCAAAGTTAATTGGAAAGGGAAGTGGCCGGCTGGCCACTTGTAGCAAAATTTTCCAAAATGCTCCTGTTTGGGGCAGATGCAACCTGGAAGTGTGTTTGATGTTCCGAGGTCACTACGAGTGCAAACAGAGACAACTCATGGCAAGGCAATGCATTATTCGGGCAAAGCAAACCGAGCATGCATGTCTCCCTCCCCTCGAGGTCATTTTAACTGCTTTGCTTAGCTAGTTAATTTGCTGATTTTGTAATTAATTAGTTAATGTATTTAGCTAATTTATTTCATCTTTGTAATATTCTAATTAGCTTAGATTAGCTAGTTATTCAATTGTGTTGTAAGTAATTAGCTAGAATAGTTAGTTAATTAGTTGGTTTGTAATAGTTAGCTCAAGTAGCGTAGCTAATTAGTTCTCTTTCATTCAGACCCTCCGTCGAGAGGGCAAATGTTGTAATAAGTGTGCGTGTGTGTGTGAATGTCTTCCAACCCCACGTCTTTCTTCCTTTTATTTATCAGCTTTTGATGGTTAATTTAGGGCACGTTTCGATTAGCATACCTTATGTTTCCATGCGTGCATCATTCATTTGTCTTGCATACACCAGGCTCGGCGTATCATTCAAACCGCATTGTATTTCAATATACTTACTTGAATATGTGTTTCAAAGCATGCTATCAAGTGTTGCATTCATATGCCATCTTAGATAGCCGAGTCTATTAGTTGCATTTTTGCATGTGTTGCATTAGGCATTACTAACATAGTTAGGATCATGCATATTTCTAACTAGCTTTTATTTTGGCTCGGAGTACACTGTAAGTGTTTATGCTTTAGCATCCTTGCATGAGTGTGAGTGTTGCCATGATAGCATGCTTACTATGAGGCTATTTGCTTAAGTGTTTAACCGCATGAATGCCTGTGGATGAAGGCTTCATTATTTGAATTGGGACAATTCATCAAAATGTGAGTTTTAAACCCACTTGAAGTGGCAAATCATCATGTTTTAAGCCCACCTTGTTTGGTAGCAAATTCGCGTTTTAGCCTACTTGAGAGTAGCATCTTCAAACTATTTTCGAAAAACAAACATGAGATGTTTTGTTCCAAATTAAGTGATTTAGTCTATGCTTGTATGCTGTGCGCATCACATAGTAAGGTTAGCCAATAAACCCGAATAAGAACACATGTGTTTTCAAAAACAACATATCATGTTAGTAGAGGCCGATCATTTGATTGGGCGAGCGGGGTGCTCATTTCAGGACCTTCCCCTCTCGTACCCAAGTTCCCGAGCTGAGGCAACTTTGGTGATGACGGACACGTGGCCTTAGGCACGAGTCAGGGTTTCCTAAATTTTCTAAAACAAAATATTTAGATGGCGACTCTGAAATCTGGCAAAGCTGTCCATGTTTGGCACTTTTTGATTAAAATCGATTTTCCAAAACGATTTGTCGGATTTGGACTCTTTGGTGATTTATTAGTCTTACATTGCACTTTGTGAGATTAGAATCAGAACCGTGACAGGAGTCCGAACTGTAATAGCTAGAACCCAATTCACGCCCTCGCGCGTGGAGAGAGTTCCGGGCGGTCTACAAGTTGCTAAAAATAATCTTTTAGGGACAAATTTAAAGATATGATAATTTACTTATAAGTTTGTAAAATGACTATTAATATTTTCACTTAATATTTACATAATTTTTTTAGATTAATAAATTTGGTTGCTAATATATTTACATAACTTTTCTAGACTAATAAATTTGGTTGCTAATATATTATTAACATTTAGGGACCAAATATTTTCATCATTATCAATTAAAAACAATTTGAGACCAATTATTTTCATCATTTTAACAATTGAAAAGTCGGGACCTCATTCTTTACTTCAGCCCTAACTTATTCTCTCTCTCTCTCTCTCTTTCTCTCTTTCTCTCTCTCTCTCTCTCTCTCTCTCTCTCTCTCTCTCCGTAATCGATCTTCATACATAGTGGACCTATAAGAGCTCCAAGGCAGATTGAGCTCCACATTTGAAGATTAATAGTCATTTTTCAATTAACAATTGAAGGTTGAGCTCAATCTTCAATCGCTCGCACCTTGGTTTGCTCAATCTTCGGCCCTAAAGTCGGAAGCTCCAAGGCAGATTGAGAGCTCAATCTTCTTCAAATTTTGGTGCGTCTCTCTCTCTCTCTCTCTCCGTAATCGACCTGTAAGAGCTCCAATTCGAACTTTCAATTTCTTATCGTAATCGATCTATGTTTTACATATATTGAACTATTTATTGTATTTTCAATTTCTTATCATGTTTCAATCTATGTCTTACTTTATTTCTTATCGTGTTTCAATCTCTGTTTATCGTAATCGATCTCCGATCTCCGTAATCGACCTGCTTGTTGTATTTTCAATTTCTTATAGTGTTTCAATCTGTGTTTTACAGAGATTGAACTTGTTTCTTATCTTAATGCGTGTTGGAATTGAAGAATTGTTTACATAGATTGAACTTGTGTGTGTGTATATATGTATGTCTAATCTAATGCGGGTTAGAGATGAAGAATTGGGGATGCATAAGAGAAAAAGGGCACAAGAATATCATTTATTCTCAGATTATTTTTGCCATTTTGTTATAAATCTATAATGAAATCTACGCCTCAAACAAAATTGCATTATAATAGATTATTGTGCCAAATAAACAGATCATTTAAGAAATCAGAACTAATAAATAAGATTATCAGCGCTTAAAATATCTCCATGCACTACGAGACACAATTATGTATACTTGCTATATTATCCAGTATATTTCCCTTAAAAAATTCTCATTTCAAATACCACCATTATTTAAAAGCTTCTTCAGATTAGCAATTTTTGGGTACACCTTCACATTGCAGAAATTTTATCCACATTCAATGTAAAATGCACATGAGTTTCAGGTTGTCATGAGCAGACAACCTGGCAAACAAATCTTTAAACCAGATATTGAGAAGTATATTATAAACATTCAGGTGAGCAATAATTATCAGGGAAAAATTATTCATAAACCTTCATATCATGCAACTGACTTCTCAGAAAGACAAAAAGTTTTGATTGTCTTAGGACCCTCAATTTCAAGCAAAGTATTGAACTATAATTAGGAGACAAAAGGGGTGGGGGCTCGAGCTTTACGGCTCAACTGTTGTCACCTGTTTGTTGCCATTCTCCATCTACTTGTTTCTACAATGTTACATTGTTTTTCCTATCAGCCACGGCCAGGATGTTTCTAGTGAGCGACCAAGAGACCCTCCAAATAGGGGTCTGAAAATCCTTCAAAACCTTACCATCCCATTGATCCCCTTCCTTCACCACAGTCCACACAATGACTTTTCTATCCTTTGAAGCACTTGCAATTGTGGATTTAGGGAGTCCTAAGTTAGGTGCCCAAGCAACATCCCTAACCCAATCAGTATGCATTTGAAGAGCAGGGAATCAATCCATCTTCCAAACTCCATTATAAAGCTTCCACACTTTTACAGTATTTTCATAATAGAAAATTTTACAGATTTGACATGTCGACTGCTGATTAGTTAAGAGATAAAAAATAACCCAATTAGTGTGATACAAATTTTTATTAGTCAAAATCATAATACCATGGTACATATGAAAGTATTAAATAATGTTTAGAGAGGAAGAAACTTTTGTAATTATGAGTTTTTTAAACCTAATTAATCA
Source organism: Camellia sinensis (assembly GCF_004153795.1). Lineage (NCBI taxonomy): Eukaryota > Viridiplantae > Streptophyta > Magnoliopsida > Ericales > Theaceae > Camellia > Camellia sinensis. The sequence goes on along the minus strand of NW_021025488.1, from coordinate 1,738,840 downwards.
AAACACCCAGAATTCGTCTTAATCTCCTCCTGTTGCTTCTTATCCCTTAAAACTTCAGGCAATTCAATCAAAACACGCTTAGATTCAACATCTTCAATCCTAACTAGCCGAAATGGTATTGTCCGAGATCTTAGCACTTTTTGCCCAACACACCCAAATCACAGCTCCCAAAAGCGCTCTTACTCTTCTCCTTCAGCTTTATGTTCTGTTTTTCTTTCTCTACTTGTTTCTAGCGTATGTATGCATGTTTGCAATCTATGTTTTGTTTTTCTTTCTTTACTTGTTGGATTTTACTGCCGTAATCACCAGCCTCCTATAGAAAGCCATTTGGTATGCCATAGCCATTACACTTGGACTTAACATTACCAGATTTATGACCTTATTTAACTTAACATTGCCATTATTTATTTATTTATTTTTTAAAGTATGGATGTGATTGTTATCAATGTTATTATGTGTCCTAATGTTTTACTTTTGTTTTATGTGGTGTGCCTTGGCAATACATCCCTGAATTTATGTTTGTCCAAAGATAGATATGAATCACATAGTCAAAAGTAGCTATACATATTAGTGAAACTTCTTCAAGAATTTAGTTATGTTCCTTCTTTAAGACCACATATAGAAAGTAACAAGATATTGGAATTTAAGGATAATGTCTTTGTGTACTTTGTAATAGGGATTTCGGGATGGATAAGAGTTGGATGCAACTTCATAATAGAAGGTTACATCAATACATTGATGGGGTGAAAAAAATTATCATGTTTGCTCGTGATCATATGAAATCAGGGACGAGTAAGATTTGGTGTCCGTGTAATAGATGCAACAACCGTATCCAAAAAACCATAGATGAAGTTGAAATTCATTTGTTTGCATATGGGGTTGTCACAACTTACACTAGGTGGGTGTATCATGGGGAAGACTTTGAGTTGAATGACAGTGATCCACTGGAAAGTGAAAATGTTGAATATTTCAATGATGTAACAGAGAAATCAAATTCTCCCAATACTGAGGTGCGAGAAATTGTCCATGACATACATAGTGGACCATCCACATTTGTTTATATTGGGGAAGCATCTAGTAGTCGTGATCCTGACTTGTCTGGTGCTCATGGTAGTGAAGCAAATACATTTGCAAGATCAATGAAGGATGCAGAACAAGAATTGTATCCGAATTGCCAACGATATTCCAAATTATCATTCATTGTTAAGCTGCTACATATATAGATGCTCAATAAATGGAGTAACAAATCACTCACGATGATGCTAGAACTGTTGAAGGATGCACTTCCCATCAGTGAAACACTTTCATGCTCATACAATGAAGTTAAACAAATAATTTGAGATTTGGGCCTTGATTATCAAAAAATACATGTATGCAAGAACGATTGTGTACTTTTTTGGAAGGAGTATGAAAATGAAGATAAATGCCCTACTTGCAAGGAGCCTAGATACAAATTTCATAAAGGTAAAGGTAAAAAGATCGCTCACAAGGTTTTGCGATACTTTCCTTTAAAACCAAGGCTACAAAGGTTATTTATATCAAGGAAGACAACTATTGATATGAGGTGGCACAAAGATAAACGCGTAGAGGAGAAAAATATAATGCGCCATCCGGCGGACTCTGAAGCATGGAAAGACTTTGACAAAAAGCATGAGTCATTCGCCAAAGATCCTCGAAATGTTAGGCTCGGATTAGCAAGTGATGGCTTCAATCTATTTGGGAATATAAGTACCTCATATAGCATATGGCCAGTTTTTATTGTCCCGTAATTTGCCACCCTGGAAATGCATGAAAGATCCATTTTTTATGATGCCTTTACTTATTCCTGGGCGTAGAGCTCCTGGATTTGACATTGATGTGTTTTTACGACCGCTAATAGATGAGCTAAATGAGTTATGGGACGTAGGGGTAGAGACCTACGATGCATCAAGTGGCTGGAACTTTCAATTGCGTGCAGCATTATTATGGACTATCAATGACTTTCCTGCATATGGTAATTTATCCGGTTGGAGCACCAAAGGAAAATTGGCTTGTCCGTTATGCAATGAGAATGCATCTCACCAATACTTGCATCATTGTAGAAAAACTTGTTACATGGGACATCGTCGTTTTTTGCCTCATGATCATTTTTTGCAAACAAGCAAGTCATTCAATGGTGAGCCAGAGCTTAGGTTAGAACCTAAGTTGTTGTCAGGAGAGGAGGTTTTGGGACAATTGGGGCATATAGACCCATCATTATTTGGGAAAATAGATCAACGTGGGAAGAAGCGAAAACGTTCTCCTCAATATTTAAATTGGACAAGGAGGAGAATTTTTTTTATTTACCTTATTGGAAAACCCTCAAAGTTCGACACAACCTTGATGTTATGCACATTGAAAAAAATGAATGTGATAGTGTTCTAGGAACATTGATGGAAAAACCAAGGACACATACAAGGCTCATCTTGATCTAATGGATATGGATATAAGGCCTGAATTACATCCAAGGGAAGTACATGGCCAAACATTCCTACCTCCTGCTTGCTTCATGTTGTCTCCAACTAAAAAGAGGAACTTTTGTGAATTCTTGAGTTCAATTAAATTGCCAGATGGCTATGCATCAAACATATCACATTGTGTGAACACTAGTGACTGTCGAATTACGGGGTTGAAAAGCCATGATTGCCATGTTATCTTGCAAAGATTGCTTCCTATTGCTCTACGTGGATGTTTGAAAAAGGATGTGAGCAAGGCATTAATTGAGTTTAGCTTGTTCTTTAAGGAGTTATCGTCAAAGACATTGAGAGTTGATGTCTTAGAACAACTTGAGAAAGATATTGTTTTAATTTTGTGCAAGCTCGAGAAGATATTTCCACCATCTTTTTTTGATATTATGATTCATTTATCCGTTCACTTATCTCGTGAAGCAATCCTTGTAGGACCGGTGCAATACCAGTGGATGTATGGATTTGAAAGGTACATGCATATTCTTAAGGGTTATGTGCGCAACAAAGCTCATCTAGAAGGATCTATTGCTGAAGGTTACATTAACAATGAGGCTCTCACTTTTTGCTCTATGTACTTCCATGAAGGTGAGACAAGATTTAATAGACCTGAATGAAACTATGATGGGCCTATTGAAGCAGCACAAGATGGAAACTTGTTTGTATTTAGGCAAAAAGTTCGTGGATTAGGAGCTGTAATTAATGATGTGTTGAATTTAGCGGATTTGAAGAAAGTTCGATGGTACGTGTTGAATAATTGCGATGAAGTTCAACCATATATGCTATAAGTAAACTACCATATGATTTTATATTCAATAGAATATTTTACTTTTTGAATTATATTATTTTCACAACCATTTGTGTCGAATAATGTTGTTATAATTTATAGGCAATACATGGATGAACTTCAAGGACAAGGTTTGACAAATATGCAAGAGCGGCTAGAATCAGAGTTCCATACATGGTTTCTAAAATACGTAAGAGTTATAATTTTTGAACATTATTTGTGTATTGAAATAATGAATTTAAGTGTATGCTAATGCATTTCATATTAACAATGGAATTAGGTCACAAAGCTGCAACTTGAAGGGACAATAGATGCTTCCAATCAACTTATGAACTTAGCTCGAGGTCCCGATAACCGAGTGACACACTACAATGGTTGTATCATCAACGGGATTCGGTTGCGCACTCAAGATTGTGACATGTACCAAAAAACTCAAAATAGTGGCGTGGTTATGAAGCGAGATCATAAAGGGAAACCTATTGATTTTTATGGTGTTATTAGAGAGATAATTGAGTTGAAATATGTAGGTAGAAATAGTGTGTTTCTTTTTAAGGGTGATTGGTGGGATGTTGGTAGCGAAAAAATTGGAATAAAAGTTGATAAGTTTAACTACATTAGTGTAAATGTTACGAAGACATGGTACAAAGACGAACCATTTGTGTTAGCATGCCAAGCGGAACAAGTGTTTTATTTGAAAGATACGAAGTGGGCCAATAATTATTGAGTTGTACAAAGAGTATTACCACGGGCTATTTATGACATCTTAGTGAAAGAGGATGATGAGGAAGCGGAAGAGGAAGACAAAGACAAAGATGAACCATACCAACAATATGAGTCGTATGGACTTGCGGATGTGGTGCACATTGATGATCAACCCATAGAATTATGCAAAGAAGACATGGAAATGATATGTGTTGATATTACTGGCGAATTTCACGAAGAGGAACTTGAAGTTGATGATGAAGTGCTCATTAATGATAATAATGCGGATGATGATGACACTAACTATAGCGATCCCGGGTTTACCCTTGTTGTACAGTGATCCGGACATGTGTCTGTGGATGTTGGTAGTTGTTTATTATCTTGTTTGCATCCTTTTTGCTTCTTATTGAGTTATAGGATGTGTTGGGCAGGTTTGTTACAGGTTGGTTGTGTTTGGGAGCCTAGTGTTGCTGCCCAGATTTTTGGACCTTCGCTCGAGCGAGGAGTTGGTCGCTCGAGCGAGAGTTGAGTTTGTGTCTGGTGGATCGAGCCAGAGTGGCTTCGCTCGAGCGAGCGATTGCGTCTG
>NW_021025488.1:1505079-1734068 GCF_004153795.1 Camellia sinensis | reverse complement strand
TGTGGATATTGTTGTTATACATATCTGTTGTAGAATGTGGATATAGCTATTTGCTTATCTGAGAATGTGGATATTGTTGTTATACATATCTGTTGTAGAATGTGGATATAGCTATTTGCTTATCTGAGAATGTGGATATTGTTGTTATACATATCTGTTGTAGAATGTGGATATAGCTATTTGCTTATCTGAGAATGTGGATATTGTTGTTATACATATCTGTTGTAGAATGTGGATATAGCTATTTGCTTATCTGAGAATGTGGATATTGTTGTTATACATATCTGTTGTAGAATGTGGATATAGCTATTTGCTTATCTGAGAATGTGGATATTGTTGTTATACATATCTGTTGTAGAATGTGGATATAGCTATTTGCTTATCTGAGAATGTGGATATTGTTGTTATACATATCTGTTGTAGAATGTGGATATAGCTATTTGCTTATCTGAGAATGTGGATATTGTTGTTATACATATCTGTTGTAGAATGTGGATATAGCTATTTGCTTATCTGAGAATGTGGATATTGTTGTTATACATATCTGTTGTAGAATGTGGATATAGCTATTTGCTTATCTGAGAATGTGGATATTGTTGTTATACATATCTGTTGTAGAATGTGGATATAGCTATTTGCTTATCTGAGAATGTGGATATTGTTGTTATACATATCTGTTGTAGAATGTGGATATAGCTATTTGCTTATCTGAGAATGTGGATATTGTTGTTATACATATCTGTTGTAGAATGTGGATATAGCTATTTGCTTATCTGAGAATGTGGATATTGTTGTTATACATATCTGTTGTAGAATGTGGATATAGCTATTTGCTTATCTGAGAATGTGGATATTGTTGTTATACATATCTGTTGTAGAATGTGGATATAGCTATTTGCTTATCTGAGAATGTGGATATTGTTGTTATACATATCTGTTGTAGAATGTGGATATAGCTATTTGCTTATCTGAGAATGTGGATATTGTTGTTATACATATCTGTTGAGCATGTGGGTAGTGCTTATATGCCTATCTGTTGAAAAAGGGGAAGTCAAAAGTAATTGGGACTTGTAAGTCGTTTGACATAAATATATGATTTATGTGATTGTATCAATGTTGGCCATCTATCAATTGCTAATCTTTAGTCATTGTTCATGGTTGGTTTAGTATATTTCTACTGGGCTGTGGCTTACCCTATATGGGAATATCATTTTCAGGTGCAGGAAGCATGCCACCTCCAAGGACATAGCTTGGGAGGCTAAAGGCGGACATGTTTTGTTGTTTTAACTTTTGATGTATTACATGTAACTTCAAGCCAAGGGCTTAATGTGTAAACGAGTTAGTACTCTTTTGTTGTAACCAAGTTTTAACTTGGAAAGCTGTAAGCCCGTAGGGCATTTTGTTTTGATGTTAACATGTAATACTTATGTAATGGAACTTTAATGAATAAAAGAATGTGGTTAGTTTATATGTAAATGCATGTCTTATTCGATGGGTTTAATGTTGTTATTTTGAGGGCGTTACACTAACATGGATGATCAAGTTGATGATGATATGATTGATGATGATAGTGATCCGGAAGATGAAATTGATGAAGATGATATCTATCGATGAATATTTTGTCTTGTTTCCAAATGATTTCCATTTTAACATCATGTAAGATTTATAATTGCTATTGCTTATTTCCATTTCAAGTTTTCTTGTCAAAAAAAGTGTGCTTTGTTTTGTTGCTTATTTCATTTTAATATTTTGTCTTGTTTCCAACGTTATCATATTTATCCTTTAAGATGGAAAAGCCTGAGAAAAGATACTGTGTGCTTCTGTTTCTAACTACATTATTTTGAGGATGTATGCTTTGTTTTGTTGTTTGTTGTTAGTATGATATTCGTCCTTTAAGATGTTGTGTTTAATATTTATGTTGTAAATTTCTATTGATCATAGGGATCTTGTGGATTTTAGGATGGGCATCAATCCTGGACCCCCCATCATGAGTAGAGAGGAATTTGAAACTCGGAAAGCTGATCTATGGAGGAAGCGTGCAACGGAATCTGTTGCTGCAAAGGTACTATCAATAAGCATTATTCAATCTTTAGTAATTTCTGCCATTCCTTCACTGGTGTCATATTTCGACTGTTTTGCAATTTCTTCACTGGTGTCATTTTTTGTCTTCTGTTCTTAATTTCAATGTTCAATGGTTCAATCTTTAGTAATAAGGATTATAGAGGATTGAAAGATGTACTTGTAGCCAACAACAGTTGATGACCTAAGAAAATAAATGGATTTGTTGTTGTTTTCTGCATTTCAGAATTCATATGAATTGTAATGGCATTGTATGTATTATTTGTTGATAACCTAAGAAAATAAATGGATAGTTTCTGCAGGCTATGATTGGAGATTGAATTTGTTGAGGGAAATGAAATTGCATATACATGTCTATTTTTATGGGTAATTAAACCAAAAAATGATAATAATAAAGGAAACCAATGGTTGAAGCTCAAACTATCTATCCAGAACCTATAACAACTAACCCACCACATTATGTTTGAATTTGTTGTAAGCTAACCCAATTTTTTTGCTATTTTGTTATTTATTATCTTCACTTGGCTTCCACTAAAATATTTTGTTGTTTTTCATGTGATATGATCAGGCACCTACACCTGCACCTACACCTACACCTATTGTAGAAAAGGTTCTCAAGAAGACAAGTGCAAAAGTGAGTGTACAGAAGGGAAAATTTTTTGAATTAGTGAAGGAAGTGCCACTGGATCCTATGGCTGAAAAACTTTGCCAAGAAAGGTATGGCAGGAAAAAAAAAAAAAAGCCTCAATTATTTTGCTTTACATTCGAAAACTTATGACATTTCCATCTTGAAGTGCATAGCTACAGTTTGAAATTTAATAAAATCCAATGTTTATGTCGAAAAAATGACACAATTATTTTGTTTTTAGGAAGTTCATAAGTTAAGAGGTCTAGTTTTTGTTGTTTTTAGCCAAACAGTCTGTTTCATTTGTAGTTTTGATTAGCTTATTAAGTTTATCATCTTCACTAAGGAGCTTTTAGGCAGTAAACTAGCAAGAGAAGTTCTTATGCATTTTAATTGAATTTAAATAAAAACTTTTAAATGCTTATTACATTATTTGGCTTGGACCTGAATGTGTTTCATTTCATTGTCTGACAAACTGAGCCAATATAGTAATAGTTTTCATTACTTTGCGAGCAGCAAATTGACTTCTTTGTATCACTTTTATTGTTCTTGTTATTGATCTTTAGAGGTAGAGGACGGGGAGGCTATGTGCCCAACAAATTAGCAGCTACATCTTTTGCATCCATATCAACTCAGTCAATTCCTTTATTTACGTCGAAGTTTGTGCCCCTAGCAACATCTGCATCAACATCAGCAGCTGCATCAGCATCAGCATCTATGCATGAAGTTATATCACAATCTTCATACTTGGATACTTCTAGCACGGATTGTTGTATTGCTGGTAGGTTTGTAAATATTTTAGTTTTATATTCTTTTTTGGTTGGTTGTTTATTCTTTTCATTCAATTCATATGTTAGACATTAATGAGTTTTTTCTATATGTTGTTTTTAATAGATACAACCGAGCGTAAGAAAAGACGTGGGAAGTCACGAAGCCTCGCATTACTCAAGATAAAAAGTCAAGGGAAGCGATTGGATGTTGAAATTTGTAGGATTACTGGGAATCCATTGGGACCATGGTTTGATAAATTCACCACCGAGTTGGGGATCGTCACTAGGCAATTTGCCCCACAAAATGTGCCTAAGTGGAGTTTTATTAGCACCGAGGATAAAGAAACGCTAATTGCATACCTTCAAGTAAGATAGTTTTTTTTAGTCTAGTTTAATATTCCCTTTTAGTTTATGAATTATGTTGCTTGATATTTTGAAGTGTTTAATTTTATTAGTATGGCAGGAAGGTTTCATTTTTAGTAATGAACCTTATGCTATTGCTTCTATCCTTGGAATGATGAAACTCCGGTACAAGACCTACTGCTTTAATCTACGCCAACATTTTAGAAGTTTCCCTAGCTGGAATCAGCCCTTGCAAACCCACATGAAGATATCGAAAAAGAGGTGTGGCGATACTTGTGTCAATTATAGGATGATAAGACGTACCAGGTAATTGTTGAACACACTTGTAATGCACTTGCACACACTTGTGGTGAGGTTACAGCTCTTGTGTAGGCTATTTGTACTTGGGTTGCTGATGATGCTACAGTTGCTGCTGCTATGGCAGAGGCTGTTACTATGCATATAGCTGCTGCTGTTACTAAGCATTTGGGCACATGGACTTAATTTCTTTTGAATATATTTTTACACTTCATACAGGAGAAATGTCAGAAAAACAAGGAAAATCGGTTTGAGCTTAACGTCCTCCATATAGCTGGCTCAAAGGCATTTAGAAAGGTGCAATACGATGAGGTAAACAATTGACCTTTAAATCATAGGGTCTACATGGCACTTTTTTTATTTCTTTTATTTGGTGATGTATGTACTCCATAGGATACTAACTATAAAGGTTTTGACAGTGAGACAAGGATGGAAAGGAGCTTGGACTTGTCGATTTGTATCACAAGACACAGTTTAGTCAGAAAAGGAAAGCATGGGTCCATAATGAAGCTGAAATTAGACATGTAAGAATTTTCTAATGTTAAATATAAGTATTTTCCTATTAATGATTACTTGCCTAAGGCTCATGTGTTGTGAATCTTTAGCACTGAGAACGAACAATGTAAATGATTAGGACTAGATCATCCAAGGGGTTTTTGAGTTACAAGTGGCTACTAGATTATGTCCTTGCTGCCCTGGCTATATATTTGGTATTTGGCAATATAGAGAAGACTACATATTGGTTACTTGCATTGAGAACTACTCACCTGTTCTTAAGTTTGGAAATTTGGAGTGAAAGTTTATGAGACAAAATGGTATGATTTGAATATTTGCAGCATTGTTGTTGCAAGGCTAAGGTTTGGTAGGAGCTTTAACTGTATAGGCATTGACCTAATAATCTATCTTGGTCTGAATACACACATAAAAGACATACACATGTAAATCAATACACAGACGTTGTATGCACAATTGAGCATGTCATTAAGGTAAGCAGTAAGCTACTTTCTGAACCTTTAGCTGGAAGACATGATACATAGGTGTGGCAACTGGCCTTGTTCTAAGTACTGTACTGGAAACCTTGACACAGTCCAACTTGGGCCTGAGACCATCAACTATGTCATGGTTTGAGAATTCAGCTTTTGGGTTCACTCCTTACTATTGTTTCACACTGAAACATTTCAATTAGCTCTTTTAGTAGATAGTGTTGCTACTATGGATCATTATTACTTGTTCGTAAATCTTGTGGGATATGGAAATCTTGGTTTGTTCGTGTTAATTATTTGCAGTGTTTGCTGCTCTGAAGTGTATGAGGGATATTACCTATAGAATTAGCTAGATGAATCGACTGGATTTAGTGCTTCTTGGTTCTCTTTTATATACTTTTCTGCTGTTGTAGACCTGCTATATAGAGAGATAAGTTTATAAAATATCAACTCTGAAAGGGTTATTTGTGACTATATAGTAATTATACCATGCAATACTGATATAAGAGAACCATTAATACTTTTTTGATCCAAAACCTTAGTTGTTGATATTTATGGTGCTTTCTCTACCAGTTATTTTGTTCTCTCAAGAATAAGTACATAGGAAAATCAATGCCTTCAATTGCTCTGTTACAATGTATATTTAAAATTACTATATTTAATTTCATGAACAATTGTAGAAAAAACTTGAAGAGCGGGAGAATGAAGCTATAGAAGATGGATCTGGCCCACTATCTGATGAGCAACTTTCCATTGAGGTTTTTGGGTGTAAGTCTGGCTACATAAGTGGTTTAGGACGTGGTCCTAAACCTAGTATAATAGCATCTAGTCGACGCACTCGTGCTGCTCTTGAGATAGAAAATAAGGAAACTAGAAAGGAGCTTGAAGAGCAACGGAGGATCAATAAGGAACTGAATGCAAGAGTGCACAACTTGGAGTCTAATAGCGTGGAGGTCAATGCCAAGCTTGATTTGGTGCTACAACAGATTAGTCGGGGAGGTTTTACTTCTGATTTACTATCATAGTAAGTACCTTTTGCTCTAGATAGATCTGTCATATTTATCAATTTAGTGTTTGTTATTTAGAAAATTTTATTATGATAACGTGCTCAGATTATGATAACCTTATTGTGTTGATTCTAGGTGACTCACTTTCTTGTTGTGTTGATTCTTATTATAGCTCACTACTACTCGAAGTACACTGAGATAACGTGTTTTTTCATTATTTGTAACTTATTTGATTGTGAATGACTATTGATTATTTATTGAGGTTATGTTGTGTTTATTCTCATTATTTGATTCTTCTTTTTGAATTTTGGGTTGCAGGAATGTCCAAAGGGTGTCACACCTAAGTATAGCTTGAAGCCTCTTGTGCCAAGGCTGTTGCTATTCTTCATTTAAACTGTTACTACTTTGATTTAAATTTGAAAACTTTTAGTTTTAATTTTTGTAAAATTTTACTTTCTATATACTCATTATGGTTTGGGAATAAAGTGAGTTTGATATGTGTATGTCAATTTTTTTTAATATGATTGGATAACATTTAATTTTGTGCATTTTAAGCTATGAGACTAAATGATTACAAAATTTCAACTTTGATTTTTAGCGACGAAAATGTGTTATAGAGAAAGCTATATGTCTTTTAGCGACCAAATATCATTGTCGTTAAAAATGTCATTATTTTGTTTTTTGCGACCAAATTGGGACATTTTATGATGAAGTATTAGCGACCAAATGTTTGGTCTTGGAAAATCAAACATTTTGTGACAATATAAAATTGGTCGCTAATTGTCATTTTCAGTGACGTTTTCAAAAATTCGTCGCTAAAGACTTTTCTAGACGCGCTTTTAGTGACTGTTTTAGTGATGGAATTAATTTTGTCACAAAAACTATTTAGAGACCAAAATAATAGTTTTAGGAACCAAAATAATTGGTCGCTAAAAGTCTTATATGTTGTAGTGACAACAATAAAATTACTTAAATTATTAATTAAAATAACTTTTTAACAACTTAACTTGATGATTTATTAATAAAAGGAACCGTTTATTAGGAAATTAGAGATTTCAAGGAGCAGTATGTAATTTTAAAAATTGCAAAAGATAATTTATATTTTAAACAAATCTCAAAGCAGTAGAACATGAGTTACATATTTCACTTATGATTTACAGAACACACACAATGTGCTGACATTGGCATTCAACACTCCAATCCTTTGCAGAAACTCAAAAGATTTAATCCTTCCTCTCCATGCTAGCTGTTGGCTTTTTTGGCTTTCAAAGGTTAAAAATGTAATTTGAGCGTGTCAACAATGATCAATAAGTCCGTATAGAAATAATAAATGCCAACCAATTAATCCAATAATTGTTTCGAATAACCTTAATGAAGAGGACTTTTACTGGTGGCTTGTTTTAAAAGAAAATTCAGAAGAACTAATCACAAAAAGTAAAAGAAGGAGAGAGAGAGAGAGAGAGAGAGAGAGAGAGAGAGAGAGAGAGAGAGAACATTGTTAGAAAATAATTTCATTAAGTAAACCAACGTTTACAAATGTAACTTTGTACTTCCACAGCCTCGAAGGGGAATACAACATGAATAGGCTAACTTAAAATTACTCCTAGGAAACTGAAATGTAGTACAGGAAAATAAATGACTGGAATGTAAAGAATTGGAAAGTAAATATTTGGGAAAATAAAGTGTAGAGACCCTAATTTTTGGTAATTACACTTGAAATCCTAAGTATTAGGTTAATTGCATTTTAGTCCCAAATTTTATAAAATATTACAAAATGGTTCAATAAAGAATAATTTTTATGTATTTTATTATGTATTATAATTAAATCCTAGAATGCCATTTTTATATTTGAAAATATCCTTAACACTTAGTTTTTATTTATTTTAACCCTTAGTCTCTACATTAATTCATACATTTTATTTTTTTTAGCCTATTTGAATATTTATTAGTTCTTTGAACCTTTATTATTTATTTGAGCAAATCAATATCTATAAATATCTTTAAATAAATATTTTTATCATTTATTTTAATATTTATTTGAGCAAATTAACGGAGAAAATATCTAGATATTTATTTCCTTCCTTAGTCCTTAAGCTAGAAGCTCATTTCCAATAAATTAAGAGTATTGCCTCAATTCCTTATACACACATTTTAGCAGCCCAAGGAGAGGGTGAGAGAAGAAGAGTGTGATTAGGGGGAAGTAGAGAAGAAGAAGAAAAAAAAAAAAAAGAAAAGGAAGAAAATGTACCTTCTTGAGTCAAGGAATGAACACATCTCTCCCTTATCTTCTCCAATTCTTCACCCATCTCATCCTATTGTCAAGTATGTCCTCGTGTTGCATATTAATGGTACATAGGGTTTTTGGTGTGTGTGAAAGTGTGGGTATGATCTAGTGACTTTGTCTTGCAAATTTATCAAATTATGCACTGCTGCAACTTCTCTAATTTAAAAGAAATATCACATCTATTTATTTCTCAAATCTGAATTTAGTATAGGATATTCGGTGTGCTTAGAGCTTGTGATAATTTTATTACCTCCTCATTGTGTGTTTTTAGGGCATGGATATTTTGTTTGAAAATCTGGTCCTGAGTCTCTGAAAAGTAGTTCATTTCTTGCAATTTTATAAAATTTTAGAAAAATCATCTCGTGTTGGTTCTTTTGTCAAAATTTAGAATTTTGAGTCCTCTGTCCAACAGAATTTATTTGGGTGAAAATCATTGGGTAGATTGAGAGGAAAGCTAATTTTCTAAAGGGTGACAAATCTGGACAAGTTTTCGAATATAACTTATAAATGAATTTCTGGAGGCGCAATGCAAATTCTGAGAATTAGGATTGAAACTAGACAGGTTGATTATTGTTTTTGTGCAATTTCAGCCCCTAATTTGACCTGGAAGTATTTTTACCAAAGCATTCTTGTTAGCCCTGCAGAACTGAACAGTGTTGGAAATGGTATTTTATTGTGTTATTTGTTTCTAAGTATTTCAAAGCATGCCTAATGTTGTTTGCTTGCCTTACCATACTTATGTATGATTATCATGGCCTATATTTCCTCTCTTATGTTTGTCTCATGCTCTTTTATATTACCGAATTACCGAATGTGACTAACTTTATCAAAATATCTAACAAACAAATGAAAAGGGGTTGGTAATGTTAAGTCTTGCGTAAACGGTCTAAACGAACCCCTAGGATGGCACAAATGTATTCAGACTCTATGCGATGGTTTCAAGGTGTGAGCGAGCTCTTTGGTATGGTATGTGTAGGGTGTAAGCGAGCCCTAGGCATGATTTGGTATGGTATGTACAAGGTGTAAGCAAGCCCTAGGCACGATTTGGGTATAAGCAAACCCACTTGTTTGGTCATCCCTTTTGAGGTCTATCCATGTCACTGCCCAATATATAATTGGTGTGGGCATTGGTGGTAAGGTCTGCAAAGTAGCAAAATTGGGAGTTCTAAATAGTCCAGTGTCCAATCTTTGTGGTTGGGATGTAGGATTTCTTTGGAGGACTCTAGATGTCTAGTCTAACTACTAATTCAGGGAACTTTATTGTAGTATTGTATGAGGGTGTGTGTATTCTTACTGGGCATTCTAAGCTCATGGCGTGTCATGCCAGGTGATAAAGCAGTTTACAGTGGTGAAGGTTATTTCGAAGGCAAATAAAATGACGTTTTGGAATTGTGGTTCATTTGAAGACTTAGACTAGTTCTTTTTTTTTTCTTTTTTTTTTTTTGAATTTTGGTTTGGCAATGTTTTGTAATCCTGTAATGGAACATAAACGAATGATCCGTGATATTAACTCTGGTTATATATGTATATTAAGATGTTTTGGTTATTTATCCTACTTGTGTTGTATTATTGTACTTACTTAATGGTCTGAAAGTTGGGGTGTTACAGAACGATATTAGAGCTTAGGTTCAACCCTTACCCACGTGTTTCGGCTTCAAACGATTTGACAATCACCTACGAAGGGAAGTGGTTTGAACTTTGAACAGGGCAACGTGTTGAGCATTAGATACAATATAGAAGTTGGGGATACTGTTACTTCTACGAGTCTTCTATCTGTCGTCATATCCTCATCTCATATTTGTAACCTTGTTTGATGTCGTTCATTTTCAAGATTAAGTCATTACCATCTGGTCTTACTTTATATTTTTCAATTATACCATTTGCTAGATTGACAACCATGAATCTTGATTATGCCATCTTGTACAAAAAAAATTTCTGAAAGTTGCAATTTCTTTATTCAGTGATGAATCTTGGATATTCAGTTTGAAATGCAGATGGCCGACGTAGTTTCAAGTTAAATATCTAACCTTGACCACATAAAAGTCTTAAACCATAATCCATTCGTATTTCAGATGATCATTGTATTAATTGATGCAATTACTATAACCGCATCATATTCTTCCATCTCCACTTTGTATTCCTTTTATTAATCCAGTTTTAAAAGTCTTGTAGTTATTATTTTGCCTATATATATATATACATATACATATATGTGAAGTTGTGTTGTGTGCTTCCCTATATTTGTTATTTACTACTTGATCTTATTGCTTTAAACATTGTAAGATAATTAAACCATAACTTTAAGATTAGTTGATTACCCTTGAGAATTGCCTCCATAATTAGACTCCAACTTATGCCTCACCCCGTACTATGAATAGAAAGAAAAAAAAATAGTGAACCACACTCGAGCCAACGGCTATACCGAGACAAGCGATAACACACGAGCTCACGAGCAATAATGCAATAAGGGCTACACCGAGACAAACAATAACACATGAGCTTGCAGGCAAGAACACAATAAGAATGAAGTATCATGTAATTGAAACCCTGAGAATGGACCAATACCTGTGGCTGAAATCTTGAGCCACATTGGAAACCAGATTCTAGAACAATTGGGTCAAATGAGAGGGAAAATCAAGAAAGTTTGAATGGGGGCTAGACCATACAATCAGAGGAAGAGGACGAAGACCCGTTAGTAATTAGAGGTAACATTGTACTCTATAATTCTTGGGTTCACGCTTTACTCGATTATGGCACACCATTTTTTTTTTAAATAAAAACATTATATGTTAAATCGTTAGGTCTTGAATGTGAACCTTTAAAAACTACTTTAAGTATCGTATTACCTTTGGGAGGAAGTGTCAGTGTGAATTAGAAGTGTCAGGTTTACGCTTGATTTGCGACCTTGTGGTCATGGACATATTTGATTTTGACATAATCTTAGGTATGGATTGGCTATTTGCCTAATGAACGGTGATTGATTGCTACCAAAGGAGGGTGATGACTTACACACCTGATGGGAGGTGTTTCCAATTTAAGGGAGATAGAGAGAAGTCTTTGAGCACGACAAATCATAAGATGCGGTGGCATAATCAACTTGCTGGATGTTCTGGTTGAAGGAAGTCAAATTTTTAGGACACGTAGTGTTTGAGCATGGGAATACAGCTACCCTCAGTGTAACGCCCTACTATTTCATACATGAATCCATTCGTAACCAATATAACAACACACCCGAAAACCATCCTTGTCACTGAACTAAGAATTAAAATTTACAACTTCCACATTTACATGTCCTTAAAACCTTGTACCTAACTCGAAGTTCTACAAACAAGGTGACAAGTACAATAGAAGAACCCTATGGTTGTACAAGACAACAACAAAATAAGTGTAACAGCCCTATTACAAAACTCTAGGTCTTTACATCAAAACATTCTCAACTGTCAATCCTAACACTGTTTACTTCAACTCACCACTGTAGTTGTACAACATTATTTCTTGAAAAATAGAATATGGGTGAGTTATATGCCCAGTAGGAATATATTTAACCAAGTATTTAATCATTCCAATAAATTTATGGCATCCTTGAGACAAAACATAATAAGGAGTTATGAACACATGTAATCTTCATTAATCATGTAAATACATAATGATTAAGTATGGACCATTACATTTCACACATTTACAACACAACAGTTAAACAATGACATCAATGGAAAACAAACCATGAGTCCCAAGTAAGAGTCCAACACAAGTTGCTTTAGATTCAAAACCTATCCCCACATTTGCCGGCTATTATATGGCAGGAAGTGGGTATCCAAGAAAACCATCTGTTTTTTCACTTTTGCCGGCTATTATACGGCGGGACTGTGTGGACACTCAAAAATATTTTCCCACATTCGTTCAGCGATAAGCCTAGATAGGGCATTTGGGCACCTTTTAAACTTCCTGCACGGGTACCAACACAACACCACATTTTCCAAAACCGACTCTTACCCGGACTCATGCACAATTAACAATTCCATCATATTTTAATTCCATCAACAAGCATCCATCATCAAAATAGATGAAGCACCACAAAATATTCAAAGAATAATAATATTCAAGTCACAATTCCTTTACCATATCAACATCCACTTCTTTCATCTCTTGATTGTTCATAATATTCCATGAATCAAAGGAAATTTCACTCAATTTAGTGTTTTCTACTCAAATTGAAAGGTTAGGGTTTCACCAAATTTGGGAGTTTTTCTCCTTCATCATAGATATAGGTTTTAACAACATTTATATACATGTTTTTAAAAAAAAGAGTTAAGAAATTTCAAGCAAGAGTCAAGCAAAATGATTTATTCATGTAAAACATGAGTTTAATCCAACAAGATCCTCAAATTAGCTTATAAGTCACAATAATACCATGAAATTTCTTCAAAATAAAGAAATAGTAGAATAAAAGTATCCCCACCTCAAAGAAATGAAAAGAAAACTCAGAGAAACCCAAAGTTGATGAAATCTCAAAGTCCTTGGATCAAAAGAAAGCCCTTGACACGCTCTACAATCTTCCTCAAGGGACCTAGGCGAGAAGATGCTTCTAGATGGGTAGATCTAGCGATCTAAGTGGGAAAAAGTTGGGTTTAGAGAGAGAGAGAGGAGAGAGGCTCACGGTTTGAGAGGAAAGAGGAGGAGAAAATCATGAGAGAGAAGAATAGTGGGTCTATTTATAGTAGTAGAAAAGTAGCCCTAAGGTCATTGCAAAGAATAAGTCCAAAACCCCCCAAAATAGGGCCCATTTGGACCTAAGAATTCTGGAAATAACACGCCGGGGTCGACCCTTAGGACTAAGGTGTCGACCCATAAGAAGAAAAGTTGGAAGATTAATGTTTGCTGCAGCCAAGGGTCGACCCTTGGAACTCAGGTGTTGACCCTTTATTTCAGAATGTGACCCGGGACAAAACAGCAAGGAAACGATCGACCCTTGGAACATGGGTGTCGACCCTAAATAAAACCAGTAGAGGTACTAAGAATTCAAACAGGTATAACTCTCTCGTTCAGACTTCGTTTTAGGTAGTTCTTGTGTCCAAATCGAAGCCCTGGAAACAAACTTTCCAATGGCTCCAGCCCCACATTCAAATTCAAATTATAGAAGGAGAAAAGAGCTAAAGAGTGAATGTTTGTCAAAAACGAAACTCAAATTTGGGGATTTTGATCTAATCTTGCCTAAGTACCTTGTTAAGGCTTCAATCAAGGTTCCAAACATCCCCCAAGGATCCTCAATTATAATATTTAGAGTTCACTTGTCAACCCATCAATGTCAAGAGTACGACAAGCATACAAGTTTTAAGGTAACAAGTACCAATTTGCACCAATCGAATATGAATAGAATCCAAGTCATTACAAGTTCCCCACCTTAGGAAATTTCGTCCCTGAAATTAGACAATTCAAGAATCAGAGTTTCGAATAACCAAAATGGAACGGATTCTAAAATTAACACTTACTACAACTAATCATGAACAATCTCTACTCTATCAAAAGTCTCTATAAGAGTTTCCCAATGTAACAAATTTCACGATATCGACAAGAAACAACTCCCAATTGGTTTACATTCACCACACCAAAAATCTAACTCGAAGACTAAAGAAAACTTCCATATTTCAGTCCCACACTGATATTCTGATAACACCCAAACGATTAAAGTGGTGAACCTCTTTTTCAACTCATTCACATGATTATCTTTAATAGGCCACAAGAATTCATCAATTCTATGAAACAAAAAGTCAAGTGAAGGCATCACTAACATACCCTACAGTCATATCTCAAACAAACTTAACCTCAAGAAAATAATTTTCAGTTGCCTAACAACGTAGAACCTTAGAAGACTGAGCTTTCACTTTACATTCACACCCCAAGAAACAACTATCAGTCTCTCGACAACAGATTTCCAAACAATTATCTCACATTACAACCCAAGTCCTTAATCCCTTTCATAAGAAAAAAAGATTTTAATAAATGTTTTATCCGGCAATCATGGCCTTCAACAAACCCAACTCAATGAAACCAAGCACCTCAAACCTCATGCTTGTAACACAACCGGTATTATGCCTTCTTAATTCTCACTTGTGATTTTAAAATATTTGATAATTAAAAAGAAAAAAAAACATTCGGAAATATATTTTCTGACCTTTAAATTTTAAAAGAGATTATTCATGGTAAAAGACTTTATATGCAAATGTTTCAAATACATACAAATGATTTGTAAAAGTACTGGGTTTTAAGAAAAGATATATTTATTTATGTTAAGGTTGTTAAGAATCATACATACCATAAAACTCAATACGCATTGTTCATAATTGTTTCATATTTACTAGCTGGTTCATCCATCATAATATTTTCCCAATTTCGATAAAAACAAGATCATGCTCTGTGGGAAAACTCCGTTCCCAACTCGGTTTTCTAGCATATTTCGACCGGTAACTCTCAACCGTCGCCCAACCAATAATCCCATCACTGTAGTGATGCCACAATCTCTATATAGTTATTCCAACAATAACCACACATAACAACACGAATATACTAAACATCATGAGTTTGGGGAAGTCACATCCCATTTACAACCACTACCATAATCCACCAATTACACTTTATTTATTCTATATTTGCATCACATTCTTCACAACTACCCCATTTTGGGGTTCATGCATAATCAGTTAAAACATGTACCAAGTAGTTAGCATAACTTGCCACTCCCTTGCATGACACACATGTTCATCAAACAATCAATTCCCATTCATCCACCTCATTTCTAAAATTTAAATACATTCCGAGGTGATTCCCTACCAATCTCTCTTAATGCCACAATAATAACCAACACACGATGTAAGGCAAATCATCTACCTATGCTTACACAACACACTGCATTCCCTAAAGTCAATGCCATGGTATTCACTTCCAAAGTTAAAACATGGCTCTACACCAGACTAAGACTATAATGTCCTAGGAGGTCAAACCAAATTCAACGCCTTTTGTAATGCAGACTTACTCCATAACAAACATTCACACCGTTAATGATGGTACTACGCCTCTAATACAAAATTCTAACAAGATTGTACTTTCAGTACTTCAATCCAATCACTACTACAGCAGCTCCACCCCTGAAAATAATTTAACTCAGAAGGTCATTCACCGCGACTTACCCAATGAAATTAAAATCTACTTCTCACAATTGCTCAAGTCACAAAACAATGACATCAACCATCATATCAAACCTTTCATTAAAAGCCTATACAACTCAAGATGAAAGGGTACACCAGCAAATACTTATTCCCTTTAAAGAATTTCCAGGTCAATAATAGTCACTCAAACACAATTTCCATAACTAACCAAATTACAATGCCACTTGTAGACACCCCATTTTTGACCGTCCTCAAGACTTGGACGTCACCATTGGAGCACTTGGTGATTATCCATGTTTGTGTTCGTTTGGAGTTCCCGGAGGTCTCGGCTACGCGCCTTGCCTCAGGATCTCCGAACTCGACTGTTTAGTGTCTGGTTTTGCACCAAACACTTGTGTTTTGCCTTGGAAAGGCAGGGAATACCTTTTGAGGCATCCCCACACATCACCGGCCATGGCCAGAGGCCACCGGCTGGTGTTTTGATGCCATCGGCAATATATATTGCCGGTCGGCATTCAATTTTGACAAAATGGCAATTTTGAGCAGCCGACTACTGTTCATCTGCTTTTGCAGATATTTTAAGACAGCTGTATGTCATTTTGTTCCCCATCAAATAAGTTTTTAGTAATTGAACCAAAGAAAAAAAAAAGTGGGAGAACGTGGAAGATTAAAAAAAAAGAATAAATTACACTTTTCATCTCCGACTTTTATAATTTTACTTTGGTGGCCATTTTCAAACTGTTGTTTCAATTTAGTCCTTTTGCTACAAACATTTAAACAAAAAAAATGCTAGGACCCCCAAAAAAAGAACTTCCAAACCCTAGCGTTGCTCTTAAAAAAATGGACAAAAAGTTCTCATTTGATGGCACTACATCAGCACATTTTAAAAACAATAAAAGAAAAAAAAAATTCTTACAGGAATCAGAAATATGTAATATATTAGATTAAATCAGTAATTCAAATGTAATCAGACTCAAATTTCTTACAAATTTTTCAATCGAATCTCATTGACATCTACATTCAAAACACACTAATTCAACTAGGAGCAAAAGAAATAAAATAAAAAATAAAAAAAAATACAAAAGTTAAAAGCAACAAAAACTTCTAATGAGCATTCTTTGACATTTCAACTCCCAATTCAACAATACTCGTTCGTTGACATTTCAACTCTAACTTTTTACAAATTTCTTACAGCAGTAGCACTCCAGCAGCAGCAGTATTCCAACAATAGTAGTGCTCTAGCAACAAAACCTACACAAGGATAATAAAGATCAAAGAAAAAGATGAATATTGGGTCCGATACGAGCTCACCAACCTATCATTAGTGCTAAATGTAGACTCAGAAGCAATAGTGGATACCAGAATAACTAAAAAATCCTAGCTATTGTCTGTAAGGTTGAATATTTTGATGCATTTGATTTCCACCAAGTCAACACATCAAAATTGGGGGTACTTGTTACAAAATCCTCTTCTAAATAATGGTCCAACTCTGATATTACATTGTTGATTTTTTTTCTTTGCTTTTTACTAATAAACAAATCATAATCTGAAACTACCTTTGAATCCCCAAAATTTGAACTCGTAGAAGATTCAACATTAGCATCAGTCCCCAAACTAAGTTTTCTTTGATAATCTTGCAACAAATCATAACAAAGTTGGAAAATCTTCGCAATTTCCTCTTCATCTATATCTCCATAAAATTTATCAAAATAAAACTCCAACACACTAAGTTTGTACCTAGGATCAAGTACTACAGCAACTCCTATAAGACCATGTATACCAACCCAATAATTATCAAACTTTCCCAACATTTTTTATGCCATTGATCTAACCACCTCAATTGAACAAGAGAGCCATTGAGAGATGGTTATTCTAATCTCACATAAATTTGGAAAAGCAACATTGGTCATGGGATATTTAGTTCTAGAAAACAAGTCAGTTGCTTTATAAAATATCTTGAACCTCCTACAAATTTCTTTAGCAAACTCCTATCCCTCCTCACTTGGCAATGTTATATATTGGGTGTTTTTATATTTCAAGCGGTAAAATACATCCTTATACAATAAGGCAGTTTGAAACATCAAGTATGTTGAATTCCACCTAATTGCACAATCAAGTCCTAATTTCTTAGTATGTGGCTTGCACAATGGATTGACTGTTTCTTCAAATTTTTCTTGTCTTTTAGGTGTTGTTGTCCAATAAACTACACTCTCCCGAATTTTCTCTACACCCACTCGTATGACATCCAGTCCATCTTTAACAATCAAATTCAAAATATACGCACAACAACGCATATAAAACAAAGTACCACTCAACAAAAGCAATGTATTACTCAACTTATCCATCAACACGGTAATCATGGCATCATTTGTGGAGCAATTATCAACTATAACAGTAGAGATTTTTCTATCAATATTCCAGTCCATCATATACTCAAGCAAAATATCACAAAAACTTCTTTTGTGTGTGGACATGGAACATAAATAAACCTAAAATACAATATTCATGAACAATTATTAATAACATGCAAATTGAACTGAATAAGATAGAATTTTTAAATGATTTGCAAATTTACAAATATATACCTCAAAATGCGACGTTGCAATATCCATGAATCATCAATAAAATGTGTTGTGACAGCCATGAATCCTTTATTTTGATTACTAGCAGTCCACATATCAGTTGTGATTGTCATCCTACTTATATTATTCTCCACCAAACTCAATGTCTTCACTCTCTCAACATCATGAATCTTTAAAATATCACTCGTTATCGTATTTCGAGAATGTACTTTAAACAATGGTTAGAGTGTCGCTGAATATCTTTTGAAACCAACATGATCTACAATAGATAGGGGATATTCATGCAATATTATGGCATGTGACAACTCTTTCCTAGCAAAATCTTGATAAAAAATATAAGAACTCATTTTTGGACTCTCTCTATTAAAGTTGTTAGTTAAAAATTTTTGCCTCATGTCCATCACTTTTTTCCTAGTACAACTGTTATAGTGATTATGCAAATGCCTAGTTCCATTTTTTGAATCACCTCCAAGATGCTTATTACAATGATTACATATTGCCTTCCACACCCCATTAACTTGGTATTTCTTAAAGTGTTTCCACACAACACTAGGTATAGACACCCCATTTTTTACCGCCCTTAAAACTTAGGTGCTACTGATGGTTTACTTGGTGATGAAAGATGTGCAGGGCAAAGGTTCGATTTCTTCGGCAAGGAGAGAGACAAATCCCAACCTCACACCCCTTTTTAGACCAAAACTATTTTGACTAAATGATTTTGAGACCTTAAAACCCTCTCTTTCAAAAAGTTCCTACGATGTTTCGACGCTCGCATTTTGTTAAATGTCGCGCTTTTCGGTAAATCGAGCAAGGACAAAGTGGAAATGAATGAAGAAAAGATGAACTCTTTTTGAAAAATATTTCAAAACACCTTATTTAGGGGTTTGGATTTGAAGAAAAGAGGAGAGCAGAGAAGAAAACAAGTTGGAGAAGAAGTTCGGCATGAATCCGAGTAGGATCGAAACTGAGCAGTCTTCACTAAAAGAGGCATAACTTTCTGCACACTTAGAATTTTGAAGTAAGGTTGTCACCATTGGAAAGAAGACTTCCAGGGATTCAATTTGGGCTTAAGAATGACCTGCAAAGGAGTCCATGTGAAGGATATATGTCCATTTGAAGTTAGGTCCAAAAAGCAGATTTTTCTGTTCAACCAGAGGTGGAAGTTTCTGACCATGAATGGGATTTTTTGGCCTTGTGCCAGCCATGAATGGCCAATGCCGGCCAACAATGATCAAGTGCCATCCAACAATGAAGAAGTGCAGGCCATTTGTGATATCCCTATTTCACAATATGTTAATTGGTCCTTAATATGAGCATGGTTATGTGTTTAACATGATTTTGTGTGCCATTATGTGAAAATATATGGTTTTGAATTTCTATCTATTCACCGTAGGAATATCTATTTGAGTATCTACTTTGGGAATTAAATTGAAGGCCCTATCGGCCACCGAAACCAAAATTGATTACGCCATTGTGATTAGCGTAATTTTTAGAGCCTACGGTGAAATTTAATTGGAAATTGATTCGGATCAAATTAAATTGATTTAATTAGTGAATTAGTGCTCTATTATTATATATTAAAATAATATAACAAGATGGGCTTTTATATGAGCATTACACACTCAACTTCTCTTCTTTAGTTTGACTTGGCTGATTATAAACTCTAAGGAAAAGGAGAGGGTCGGCTAGAGAGAGAGAGGGTGAAGGAAATTGGAGTTTTGGCCTCCAAGCTTGGTGATCTTGAAGGCACACTCAAGAATTTACCATAAATTGTAAGGATTAAGCTCCTAGGTGAGTAATCACCCCTTGGTTCATAAGTTGAACTTGTGATTTTGTGTATTCAAGCTAGTTGGGTGATCAAGAGTAAGAGTTAACATGATTTGAGTTGGTTTTGTTGGTTTGGTAGTCTATATGCACATGCATGTGAAGAATTGTTTTGAAATTGCATGTTTGAGAACAAAATGTATAATCCATGGGAGATTTTGATTAAAGCTCTTATTTTAACCTTCTCTTCATCATCTAAGTTGAGAATGAGAGTAATTTTCCACATGCATGTACAATCCACAAGGGTATAAGTGTTGAATGCATGAAATTATTATGTTGGTAATGAATTTGGTGTAAATTGGGACATGCATGTGATTAATTTGTGAAATTGAGCTTCATAATGTTATGATTTGGTGTTTATAACATGTTAGTACATGTATATGTGATGTTTGAGCCAAAAGCATGCATCTAGAACCTTTGAATGTCGAATTGAAGCTTAAGAACATGTTCTGGATTTTCCAAAATTTTGATTCCCGCTCGAGCGGGTAAACCGACGCTCGAGCGTGAAATTCGTGTTCCTAGTATTTTCTACAGAAATGTTGTCCGCTCGAGCGGGAAAGTTCACGCTCGAGTGGGGAACCATGTAGAGAGGCTTTCCGCTCGAGCGCCAGAGTTCGCGATCGAGTGTAAATTTGACATATCTAGTACTTTTGCAGGCCTCAAGGGTCCGCTCGAGCAGGGAAGTCCACGCTCGAGCGGGGACCTTGTTTTCTGAAATTTTGAAAGTGCATTCTGTGTTTCGTTTTCCGTTCTCTTTCACTTCTAAGTACTCTTAGGCATGCATTAAGCATTGTGAATGAATTAAAGGGATAAGAATAAAGCCTAAAGAGGAATATGTGAATTAAAGAACGGATTGAATTATTTGTGACCCGTATGTGTTATGTGATGTGTAGGGTCAAGCTCCAGGGCAAACCAACCAACCGATCACTGTGAGTAATATCTTAACAAAGATATCTGAAATGTGTTGTTGTCCAAATTACTTACTTCTATGTAAGTTTTATAAGTTCGTTGATTCGATTGGTGGACAGTGTTGCTATGACAAATGAATGGGCCAGAGACCAGTTTGATCTGAATGATAGAGTGAATGGGCCAGAGGCTGTTTTGACATGAATGAATGGGCGAGAGGCCGTTTTGACATGAAAGTTTGAATGGGCCATAGGCTAGTCTGATATGAATGAAAGTTTGAATGGGCCATAGGCCAGTTTGACATGAAAGTTTGAATGTGCCATAGGCCAGTTTGACATGAAAGTCTGAATGGGCCACAGGCCAGTCTAACATGAAAGTTTGAATGGGCCATGGGCCAGTTTGACATGAAAGTTTGAATGGGCCATAGGCCAGTCTGACATGAATGAAAGTTTGAATGGGCCATAGGCCAGCTCGACATGAAAGTTTGAATGGGCCATGGGCCAGTTTGACATGAAAGTTTGAATGGGCCACAGGCCAGTTTGATATGAAAGTCTGAATGGGCCAAAGGCCAGTTGGATCTGAATAAAAGACAAATGGGCCAAAGGCCAGTATGACACAAACGAATTAGGCCCGAGGCCATATGATGTGTTCGGAACCGCAGTCACTTGACCTAAATTTGTAATTATATATGCTAATAGAAATATAAATTGAGCCTAAGGCCGTCCGATGTATATTGTTCCAATGCATCTTCTTCAATTGATATTATTCACTGGGCTTTCGTTCACACTCATTCATGTGTTTGTAGGTGAGCCAAGGGAGGTCGCGACCCAGCCTCAGTGAAGTCTGTGTGGAACAACCAAAGTTTTGAAGAGTCATCCCTTGCATCTCACGCACGAGACACGTCTTCGCCCTTTTGCTATTTTGTGTCATTTTGTCATGTTGGCGAGGACTTTAGATACGTTTGTATATAGTTTTGATTGGCTAACCTAGACTCGAATGATCCTATCTGTACAGAACTTTATGCTACTGTATTGTCTGATGTGAGTTATTAGTATCTTTATGTATGGTTGTTATGATGTGCCATGTAAGCACTGCTCTATGGACAAAGTTTTAAATTCTGCTTCCGTTTGGCCCACTTTACTCTGATGAGTTATGTCTGATTTGGTTTGAGGTCATAGGTAGTCTCATGATTACTGGCCGATTATGTCCTTAATCCTTGGGGGCAAGTTCGGGTCATGACACCATTGATGCAGAAAAACCAATTTTTGCAGATATTTGTTGTCCAACTGTTCCAACTGTCTCTCTTGAGATATTTTCGACCTAAGGCTCTTATATTACTATATATTGAAGCCATATCTCTCATATTGAAAGGGGAGAACATTTTAGGAGGCTGGCAAGTTTGGGGAGCCTCTCTCTCTAAAATCTCTCTCTTTCTCTCTATAATTTTGTGAGCAAAATTCCAGTCTCTCTCTCTAGAAGTGTCTCTCTCTTCCTATATTATGCTCAGAAGTGAGAATTTCCTACACTCTTGCAAAGAGAACCTAGACCAAACACCTTTACCTTGTTGCTGAGGTTCTTGGAGGTCCTATTTGAACTCTCAAAGCTGGTTTTGGCTCAGATTTGCACTTGTTTTGTTGCTGTGCTTCAAGGGTAAGCACTTGTCCTTTTAAAGCTTTGTTTTGCATGCGTGTTTTGCCACCTTTTCAAACTATTTTTGGGCTGGTTATCAACTGTAAAAAACTTTGTTTTTCAGTCCTAAAAATGATGGTTTAAGCCTTGTTTGGTTAAGGGGTGGTTTCTCCCCTTTGCTCCTTGGCTTGTAAAGCTTTTTGAGCCATCTTTCAAAACTTTTGAAACAACCTTTTCTTGGCCTTTTAACCACTAAAATCTAGGGGATTTTCAATGGTAAAAAGTTGATTTTGAGGACCAAAATAGGAGGGGGTGGTCCCCCCCCTCACATCTTGTTTGCATGTGTTAATGGCCTAGTAGTTGAGCATGTTTTTCTACCATCTCTTGGCTTGTTCTCAGCATGTTTTTGGCCTTATTTTAACATGTTTTAACTCTATTTGTGGCTGGTTGGAGCACCTCTTGTTTGCTTCTTACACTTGTAGTGTAATCTTACTTACTAGTCTAGTGCACTTGATGATTTAGCCTATCATTCAATCTTGTGTTAGCTCAACTCCAGCATGTTTTTAGCTCTGATTTAGCATGCTTTAACTCTTTTTTGAGTGGTCTTGATCATATGAGGCTTGTTTTGTATAGCTATATTGTAAATGGACTTGACTAGCTTTGAGTTTCAAGGTCTTTAACATGCTATGCTTGAGTTGTTTGCATGTTTGGCATCATTCCACACATGATTTTAGTGTTTGTGGCTTAGTCACACTCTCACATATTCCCCTCTTTCATTGTGTTTGAGAGGTATGCTTTGTGCCTTGTTTATGAGCCAATACATGAGTATGTTTTTCTTGCTTTTCATGCTACCATCTTAGCTTATTTTAGCATCTGTTTTGGCATGTTTGAGGTCTGTCCAAGGCTGGTTTAGCCATTTGAGTTTGATATTGCATGGTTCTAGTGTAAAGCTCTTCACTAGTTTTAATGCTTAAGTCTCTTAATAGGTTGTACATGAGTTATTTGCATGTTAGAGTCTTGTGTTTCATGCCATTTTAGCACTGAAATTCTGCCACCTCCTTCATTTCTTCATTTTTCTATTTGTTTTGAGGCTTGGTTAGTCTTAAAGTTGTGTTTAAGCTTGGGATTGAGGTTTATGCTTAAATGGCTTTAACCCTCTCTTGGGGGTTTCTACTAGTCAAAGGCATGGTTTCTCTCATGTCTTAAGTCATCTTTTGATTGGCCTCTCTTTCATTAGAGGACTTTCACATTTGGACAAATCAATTAAAGAATGGTTCGGTAACTTAAACTGTGTAAACAAGAATTGAATCAAGTAAAACATGTCAAGATAAGCATGTTGTATTTGCATTGCATTGTGTTCAATTAGACGTTATATTGAACACAAGGTTGATTGGTCCATTTCATACTCAAAGTGATGAAAATGAGTCAATCTCCTTTGCCTCCAATGCCTTTGATCTCTCATGATAAGGTAATGGATTTGAGTCTTGTTTGTCTTGCATTTATTGAATGAGTACAAGTTGGATCCTTGGCCATCATGCATTGGAAATGCTTGATTGGTGGCTTTAGATCCAATGGTGCCACTCCTTTGATGTTTTGAGATGATAAGGAGGGGCACAGTACATACATACCCTTGGGAGACCCTCAATTTTTCTCTGTTTTGTGCTTTGTTGCAGTTTGGTGTCACAGCACACCAGTGGCCGGCAGTTCTTCATTGTTGGCCGGCAGAGGCGCACTCTTGGCCGGCAGGTGGCCAATAGCCACCATTCAGCATTGTTTTGGTAAGGTTCAGTAGAAAGTTCTTGGAGTCACCCTGCAAACAGAGCCTCTCAAGAGCAAACCGGAAGGTGTTTCGAGGGGGCAACCGAGCGCATGCATCTTCTCATTCCCAAGGCAGAGCTCAGGCAGCCTAGTTTAAATATCATGCATGTTTAGTTGGTTTTGTAATTTAATTAATTAGTTTGCTAATTGGTTAAGTGTTGTAATTATTAGTAAGTAGTTTACTAGTTATTTGTTTTGTTGTGTAATTTGTTTTGTTGTGTAATAATTAGTCTAATTAGATTAATTAGATTAGCTTAGCTTAGCTTATTTATTCAAACCCTCCTTCGCGAGGGCACAATATTGTAATAAGTGTGCGTGCGTGTGTGCATGTTTTCCAACCCCACTTTTTTCTCCCTTTTACTTACCGCTTTCGATGGTTAGTTTAGGGCATGTTTTGATTAGCATACCTTATGCTTGCATGTTTGCATCATTCATTTATCTTGCATGCACCGGGCTCGGCGCATCATTCAAACTGCATCGCAATTTCAATACACTTATTTAAATACATGTTCTAAAGCATGTTATCAAATTGTTGCATTTCTATGCCATCTTAGATAGCCGAGCCTATTTAATTGCATTTTGCATGGGTTGCATTAGGCACCTTGCATAGTTAGGATCATGCATGATTTCTAACTAGCTTCTGTTTTGGCTTGAAATGCACTGTAAGTCTTTACGCTTTAGCATACTTGCATGAGTGTGAGTGTTGCCATGATCGCATGCTTGCTATGAGGCTACTTGCTTAAGTGCTAAACTGTATGAATGCCTGTGGATGAAGGCTTTATTGCCTGAATTGGAACAACTGGATGAATGTGAGTTTTAAGCCCACTTTGCAAAGTGACAAACCACCATGTTTTAAAGCCCACTTGAGGGTGGCAAATCCGCGCTTTAGCCCATCGTGAGGGTGGCATTTTCAAACCATTTTCCAAAACAAACGTGAGTTGTTTTGTTCTAATTCTGGTGATTTAGTCTATACTTGTATGCTGTGAGCATCACATAGTAAAGTTAGATTAATAACCAGAATAAGAACACATGTGTTTATCAAACAACATATCATGCTTAGTAGAGGCCGATCCTTTGCTCGGGCGAGCGGGGGTGCTCATTTCAGGACCTTCCCCTCTCGTACCTGTAACAACCCCGACCCATGATTAACGTCAATCCATGATTAATTATGCCTAATTAGTAATTAAGGTGAAATTCTGAATTAAACTGCATGTGTGTGTTACATTGTTTATGTTTATATCTGTTTCCTGTAGAAAGATCTGTTCATGTTTTAGTTTCGGCTTGTTAAATTGAAGGCCTTATCGGCATCCAATTGTGAAATTTACTTGATTTATGTGTTAATTAGGACTTTTAGAATTTTATGGTAGGTTCAATCGAAGTTCGATTCAGAACGATTAAATTAGATTAAATTAATGTACACCAATTAACCTCAATTAATCACACTTGTATCCAAGCCTATTTAAGGCACCAATTGAGCCCACTCACTTCTTTTCTTTGATTCCATCACATTTTGAGACCATCCAAGAGGGGCAAACGTGAGAGAGGGAGAGAGAGAGAGAGAGAGAGAAGAGTTGGACTCAACAAGAAAATCTCTTGAAAGTTAGAGGAAATTGAGGAGAATTTGGAAGATTAAGCTACCACACTTGAGAATTCAAGACTTAAGGAAGGCATTCACCCTCTCAATTATGAAATTGATTTACTAGTGCAAGAATTCTAGTGAATTAGATGAATTCATGTAAGGTTTGAGCTAGGATTAGAGGGAACTAAATCAATCCATGCATGCATGCATGAATTTCCATGTTTTGAGTTTAATTTTCAAAGAATTCCATCATGCATGTTTTGAATTCACTTTAATTTTGCGAAAACAATGAGTTTCATGTTATTTGGTAACATTTGATCATGATTTGGAGGCTTGAAGCTTAAATCATTTCATGCATGTCATGTTTTGGATCATCTATAAAGTTTAAGTTGTGTTATGCATAATTGACATGCTTTTGGGCCATGATTTCTTGAAATGATCCTTTAAACATGTTATTTTATGAGCTTCTAAGTGTTTTCCAAAGTTTTGGCCCAGAAAAATTGAGTTTTGAAGTGTATAGGTTGAGCTTGAGCTTGGAGATCAAATCTGGAAATTCCAGAAATTTGATCCACGCTCGAGCGGGGAACTTCAGGCTCGAGTGTGCACTCTGAGTACATGCACTTCCGCTCAAGCGTCGAGAGTCACGCTCGAGCGTGAAGTGTATATACCCAGAAGTTCATGAGTTTTGCAGTCCGCTCGAGCGAGGGAATCAACGCTCGAGCGAGGGTCTGAGTCTCACGCTCGAGCGGGGATCGAGTGTCCGTCGAGCGTGAAAAATATGCAACCAGTACTTTTTCAAAAGTATGCAGTCCGCTTGAGCGAGGAAAGTCACGCTCGAGCGGAGCTTCATTGTTTGCATGTCCGCTCGAGCGGGAAAAGCTACGCTCGAGCGTGGACCCTGTTTTAGCAAGTTTTGGAAAATGATTTCAAGTGCATATTTACATCCTCATTCATCCTAGGCATTCTTAGGCCATGATTAATGCTCCGTAATGAGATTAAAGGCTAGAAACACACTAAGAAAAATAAAATAAGTTGTGTACGTTTTGAACGTGTGTTTCAAGTATGCGTTTGTTATATGTTCGTGTAGGTCACGTGCCATAAACCGTTGATTAGTCTGCTCTGTCTGTCTGCACCTGAAGCGAACTGTGAGTAATAACTTAGTAAAGCTATGTTCAACTTTATTTATTTTCTATATGATGAAATAAGATTTGTTTTCTGAAATGCTATGTTCTGTACAATGAATGATTGTCCAATTTCTGACATGTATTCGTGGCATCCTTAGCATCGTGTGATATCTGTTAGCTGCTACCCGGTATCGGAGGTCCCATTATGGGACTTATTATGTCTGTCATCTGTTACCTGTACCAGAGACTCCATCATGGGGCTCAGCATGTTTATTCTCTGTTACCCGGATCCGGAGGTTCCTTTATGGAACTGGTTATTCATAACCACCACACGTTCTGTATCAGTTCTGTATCTGCTCTATTAGCGGTAAAGGATGTACCACGTATGCTTAAGCAAGACTTATGATTTCTGTATATGATCTAGACAAGAATATGAAAATGAGTTATGATTTCTGAATCTCTATGGACTCATTCATTAAAACCCCTTTACTCCATTATTATTCACTGGGCTTCTGCTCACTATTTATATTATGTATGTAGGTGAGCAAGCACATGACCAAGCCTAGAGTTGATGGCCTAAGATCCAGTTTTGTCAGCCAACCTTTGTGCCTCCTGAGGAGGTTTCAATCAAAGTCAAGTTTCATGGCTGTTTTTGCGTTTATACTAGTCTCTGTTTATTTTGTTATGTTTGGACGAATCTCAATTATTACACTTCTGGGAGTGTTATGTAAATACGATATCCTTTAGTCAACACTCTTATGTTATAAAGTTTTAAATTATTCTGTCCCATGTATGTCGTCACAGCTCATCGGACCTTGTCTATTTTGTATATTTGCTTCCGCAGCCCCTATCTATATGTTAATTCGTCAAGAGGACTTTGGTAATCCAAGGATTACTAGCCGGTTGCGAATGCTAAACCTGTAGGGGCAGGTTAGGGTCGTGACAAAGTGGTATCAGAGCATGTGTTCGATCACACACACGGGTCCATATGAGCTTAGGATGTCCTAGTAAGAATTAGGGGCATTCCATCTGCATGTGTGAGTGTGTGGTAATCCAAATGAATATGAAAACTGAATGTAAACTTGAGTAAATGAATTGAAAGAAGTGAATAAGATTATTCCTATGTTTATTATCATTTGATGTCTCCATAGCAACATAGAGAATGCAAAGGGAAACGATGTAAGTGAATCTTCAAAGGCTCACATGAGCCGAATGGAACAAATGCTTGCAGCATTGACTGAAGCTATGACACAACAGCAAAGACAACAACCCTTACCCCCTCCACCTCCGCTGACACAAGCCGAAGCAGATAATAATGACATCATCAACTTGACTCAGAAATTCATGAAGATGAAACCACCAACGTTCTTTGGTGGAATTGAACCGTTGAAAGCAGAGACACGGTTGCTTGAGATGGAAAAACTATTTGAGGTATTTCCCTGTACCGAGATTCAGAAGGTTTTAATGGCCACCTATACTCTGAAAGATGAAGCTCGAAGATGGTGATTACTAATTTGGAATACCAATGGGAACATGACGTGGGCTCGATTTAATGAGATCTTTTATGAAAAATATTTTCCTCAATGTTTTCGGGACCGAAAAGTATCTGAATTCCAAGAACTCAAGCAAGGCCGAATGTCTGTAGCCAAGTACGAGGCAAAGTTCACCGAATTAGCCAGGTTTGCTCCTCATATGTTAGACACAGACTACAAGAAAGTTCGCAAGTTTGAGGAAGGATTAGACTTAGACATATTTGATCGAGTTGGAGTACTAAAGTTGCCAACATACGTGCAAGTTCTTGATAGATCTTTAATGGCATAAGCCACCTTAGCGCGCTATGAAGCAAAGTAAGGCCCCAGCAGCAACAATAACTAATTAGAGAGGAAAAAGGTCTGGGTATGGTTTCAAAAAAGTCCGTTCTCATGTAAGTAAGAAGCAGAATACGGGGACTACAAGCTGCTCGAGTCAGAGCAGTGGGTCTATTTTGGTTTGTTCTGATTGTGGAAGAAAGCGTAGGGGTGTGTGCTACCGAACATCTGGTGCTTGTTTCCGATGTGGCAAGACAAGTCATGTAGTGAGAGATTGCCCACTCGGGTCTGAAAATGTCGACCGTCCTATAGTAAGTTCAGTTGGATCCGCTTCTACAGTCAAAACAAATGCAAAGGCTAATATTAGGAAAGAACCTCTAAGACAAGGTCGAGAGTTTGCCTTAGTGCCTAGTGACATACAGAACACCAATACTGTGGTGTCAGGTATACTCCCTGTATGTTCTCAAAATGCATGTCTATTGATCGATTATGGTTCTACACATTCCTTCGTATCACATGCTTTCTCTCGGAAATTAATTAGAGCACTAGAACTCATGACATATGTGTTATCTGTTTCTACACCATCTGGGGGTTCTATGTTGTGTACTCATGTTTATCCAGCATGTGATATTATGATTGGTGTTATGACATTATATGTTGACTTGTTGCCCTTGAACATTGATCATTTTGATTGTATTCTGGGGATGGACTGGTTGACTAAATACTGTGCTACCATTGACTATGCAAGTAAATCTATTGTGTTTAGACCACCGAGTATGCCCAAATTTATTTTTACTGGGAATGGGGTAGTTCCTCCCCCATATCTGATTTCGGCCATGAAAGCTGTAAAACTGCTTTGGAAAGGATGTCGGGGTTATTTGTGTTGTGTACTGACTGCATCGTCTGACGGTACTAATGTAAAAACTATCCATGTTGCTTGTGAATTTCCCGATGTGTTTCCGAACGACTTGCTTGGGAACTTAGTTGATAGGGAAATTGAATTCACTATTGAGGTAATTCCGAGAACACAACCTATTTCCAAGACCCCCTATAGAATGTCAACCTCAGAATTGAAAGAATTAAAGACACAACTTCAGGAATTGTTAAACAAGAAATCCATTCGCCCGAGCACTTCACCTTGGGGTGCTCCAATCCTGTTTGTTAAAAAGAATGATAGATATTTGAGGTTATGTATAGATTATCGGGAGTTGAACAAAGTAACTATCAAGAACAAATACCCTTTGCCTCGAATAGATGATTTGTTTGATCAACTTCAGGGAGCCCAAGTGTTTTCTAAGATTGACCTCAGATCTGGGTATCATCAATTAAAAGTTAAGGCAGAAGACATAGACAAAACTGCATTTAGGACTAGATATGGACATTATGAATTTTTAGTAATGCCGTTTGGGGTGACTAATGCACCTGCTGCTTTTATGGACCTCATGAACAGAGTATTTAAACCATTTCTAGATGAATTTATTGTTATGTTTATTGATAATATTTTGATTTACTCCAAAAGCAGGAAAGACCATGAAAATCACTTGAGAACTACTCTACAGACTTTGAGAGAAAAAAATTATATGCTAAATTGTCCAAATGTGAGTTCTGGCTTGACAGTGTGACATTTTTGGGCCATGCGATCAACAAGGATGGTATATCTGTTGACCCACAAAAGATTGAAGCTATTGT
The DNA here is from genome assembly GCF_004153795.1 of Camellia sinensis. Lineage (NCBI taxonomy): Eukaryota > Viridiplantae > Streptophyta > Magnoliopsida > Ericales > Theaceae > Camellia > Camellia sinensis. Next base: position 1,703,538 of record NW_021025488.1, on the reverse strand, counting down.
GGACTAGCCTAAACCGACGAATGTGACAAAAGTTAGAAGTTTTTTGGGACTTGCAGGTTATTACAGGAGATTTGTGAAGGACTTCTCAAAACTTGCCATGCCATTGACCCAGTTAACTCAGAAAAATGTGTTATTTGAATGGAATGGACAACGAGAGTCAGCCTTTCAAGAGTTAAAGACCAGATTAGTAACTGCACTGATTTTGACTTTACCCAATGGTTCTGATGGATTTCAGATATACAGTGATGCATCCTATAAAGGTTTAGGTTGTGTGTTAATGCAAAGTGGGAAAGTAATTGCTTATGCCTCTCGGCAACTTCGTCCACACAAAAAGAACTACCCAACACATGATCTTGAACTGGCAACTATAGTGTTTGCCCTAAAGATTTGGCGACATTATCTGTATGGAGCGACTTGGGAAGTGTATACAGATCACAAAAGTCTCAAGTATTTCTTTACTCAGAAAGAACTAAATATGAGACAAAGGAGTGGTTGGAACTGATCAAAGACTATGATTTGCAAATTTTGTATCATCCAGGTAAAGCTAATACTGTAGCTGTTGCCTTTAGCTGAAAATCGATTGGGAATTTGTCATGTTTGTTGTCTAGTCAAAAAGAATTGTTAGATGACCTAGAAAAAAATGAGATTGATATTGTTTTATGAGAGCAAGGTGAGATTCTAGCAGCCATTTCCACTCAACCTGCAATCATTGAAGAAATCAAACCGAAACAACTTGAAGATGAGTACTTGAAAAAGATTGTGGAATAATTTGATTCAAAACTGAAGCCAGGGTTTGTGTTTGAGAATAATGTGTTGAAACTTCATAATCGCCTTTGTGTACCAGATTGTTGTGACTTGAGAAAACGTGTTATGTCTGAGGCTCACAGTTCAAAATTTGCCATGCATCCGGGGAACACAAAGATGTATCATGACTTGAAACAAAATTTTTGGTGGCCGGGAATGAAAAAGGACATTGCGGATTTTGTGGCTAGATGCTTATAGTGCCAACAAGTTAAAGCCAAACATCAGCGACCCGCTGGTTTGTTACAGCCACTTCCAATACCCGAATGGAAATCGGGAAACATTACCATGGACTTCATTGTGGGATTGCCTCACTCTACTCGAGGTATGGACTCTATTTGGGTTATAGTTGACCGTTTAACTAAGTCTGCTCATTTTCTACCTGTTAAATCTATTTACAATGCTGACAAATTGGCCCATATTTATATGAATAAGATTATGAGATTACATGGGGTGCCAGTGTCTATTGTATCTGACAGAGATTCAAAGTTTGTGTCAAGATTTTGGCAGAGTTTACAACAGGCTCTGGGAACAGAACTAAGGTTGAGTAGTGCCTATCACCCACAGACAGATGGACAAACTGAACGGACCAACCAAACTTTGGAAGATATGTTCAGAATGTGTGTATTAGACTTCCAGGGGAGTTGGGAGACCTATTTGTCGTTGGCTGAATTTGTGAACAACAACAGTTACCATTCAAGCATTGGAATGGCTCCTTACGAAGCTTTGTATGGAAGGAAATGCCGATCTCCGATATGTTTGGCTGAAATAGGTGATAGACTTTGTTGGGACCGGAACTTGTGCAGGAAACAACAGAGAAAGTGAAACTGATCCAACAGCGTTTGAAAATTACGCAGAGTCGGCAAAAGAGTTATGCTGATATCCGAAGGAGAGATAGAGAATACAAAGTTGGGGACCACGTGTTCATAAAAGTGACTCCTATGAAGGGTCAAACACGGTTTGGTGTTAAGGGCAAATTGGCACCAAGGTATGTTGGGCCATATGAAATTCTTGAAAAGATCAACCCAGTAATGTATCGGGTAGCCCTACCTCCGGTAATGGAGCATATGCACAATGTATTTCATGTACCGATGCTTTGAGAATATTTGAGAGACCCACTCCATGTCATTGAACCGACACATGTGCTTTTGAAAGATGATTATACTTACGAAGAAAGACCTATTCAGATTGTGAACTGCCAGATCAAAAAATTGAGAAACAAAGAAATACCACAGGTAAAAGTTGATTGGCAGAATCATGGAGGAACTTATGCTACATGGGAAACAGAAGAAGACATGATGAAGAGATATCCGGAACTGTTTCTGTTGGACCCAATGTTGCTTCGAAACGAAGGTAATTCGAGTTTGGAGGACTAAACTCTTTTAAGCGGGGAAGACTGTAACAACCCCGACCCATGATTAACGTTAATCCATGATTAATTATGCCAAATTAGTAATTAAGGTGAAATTTTGAATTAAACTGCATGTGTGTGCTGCATTGTTTATGTTTATATCTATTTGTTGTAGAAAGATATGTTCATGTTTTAGTTTCGGCTTGTGAATTAAAGGCCTTATCAGCATCCAATTGTGAAATTGACTTGATTTATGTGTTAATTAGGATTTTTAGAATTTCATGGTAGGTTCAATCAAAGTTCGATTCGAAACGATTAAATTAGATTAAATTAATGTGCACTAATTAACCTCAATTAATCACACTTGTATCCAAGCCTATTTAAGGCACCAATTGAGCCCACTCACTTCTTTTCTTTGATTCCATCACATTTTGAGACCATCCAAGAGGGGCAAACGTGAGAGAGGGAGAGAGAGAGAGAGAGAGAGAAGAGTTGGACTCAACAAGAAAATCTCTTGAAAGTTAGAGGAAATTGAGGAGAATTTGGAAGATTAAGCTACCACACTTGAGAATTCAAGACTTAAGGAAGGCATTCACCCTCTTAATTATGAAATTGATTTACTAGTGCAAGAATTCTAGTGAATTAGATGAATTCATGTAAGGTTTGAGCTAGGATTAGAGGGAACTAAATCAATTCATGCATGCATGCATGAATTTCCATGTTTTGAGTTTAATTTTCAAAGAATTCTCTCATGCATGTTTTGAATTCACTTTAATTTTGGGAAAACAATGAGTTTCATGTTATTTGGTAACATTTGATCATGATTTGGAGGCTTGAAGCTTAAATCATTTCATGCATGTCATGTTTTGGATCATCTGTAAAGTTTAAGTTGAGTTATGCACAATTGACATGCTTTTGGGCCATGATTTCTTGAAATGATCCTTTAAACATGTTGTTTTATGAGTTTCTAAGTGTTTTCCAAAGTTTTGGCCCAGAAAAATTAAGTTTTGAAGTGTATAGGTTAAGCTTGAGCTCAGAGATCAAATTTGGAAATTCCAGAAATTTGATCCACGCTCGAGCGGGGAACTTCACGCTCGAGTGGCGTGCACTCTGAGTACATGCACTTCCGCTCGAGCGTCGAGAGTCCCGCTCGAGCGTCGAGAGTCACGCTCGAGCGTGAAATGCATATACCTAGAAGTTCGTGTGTTTTGCAGTCCGCTCGAATGACGGAATCCGCGCTCGAGCGAGGGTCTAAGTCTCACGCTCGAGCGGGGATCGAGCGTCCCTTCGAGCGTGAAAAATATGCAACCAGTACTTTTTCAAAAGTTTGCAATCCGCTCGAGCGAGGAAAGTCACGCTCGAGCGGAGCTTCATTGTTTGCATGTCCGCTCGAGCGGAAAAAGCTACACTCGAGCATGGACCCTGTTTCAGCAAGTTTTGGAAAATGATTTCAAGTGCATATTTGCATCCTCATTCATCCTAGGCATTCTTAGGCCATGATTAATGCTCCGTAATGAGGTTAAAGGCTAGAAACACACTAAGAAAAATAAAGTAAGTTGTATACGTTTTGAACGTGTGTTTAAAGTATGCGTTTGTTATATGTTCGTGTAGGTCACGTGCCATAAACCGTTGATTAGTCTGCTCTGTCTGTCTGCACCTGAAGCCAACTGTGAGTAATAACTTAGTAAAGCTATGTTCAACTTAATTTATTTTCTGTATGATGAAATAAGATTTGTTTTCTGAAATGCTATGTTCTGTACAATGAATGATTGTCCAATTTCTGACATGTATTCGTGGCATCCTTAGCATCGTGTGATATCTATTAGCTGTTACCCGGTATCGGAGGTCCCATTATGGGACTTATTACGTCTGTCATCTGTTACCCGTACCGGAGGCTCCATCATGGGGCTCAACATGTTTATTCTCTATTACCTGGATCCGGAGGTTCCTTTATGGAACTGGTTATTCATAACCACCACACGTTCTGTATCAGTTCTGTATCTGCTCTATTAGTGCTAAAGGATGTACCACGTATGCTTAAGCAAGACTTATGATTTTTGTATATGATCTGGACAAGAATATGAAAATGAGTTATGATTTCTGAATCTATATGGACTCATTCATTAAAACCCCTTTACTCTGTTATTATTCACTGGGCTTCTGCTCACTATTTATATTATGTATGTAGGTAAGCAAGCACGTGACCAGGCCTAGAGTTAATGGCCTAAGATCCAGTTTTGTCAGCCAACCTTTGTGCCTCCTGAGGAGGTTCCGATCGAAGTCAAGTTTCATGGCTGTTTTTGTGTTTATACTAGTCTCTGTTTGTTTTGTTATGTTGGGACGAATCTCAGATATTACACTTCTGGGAGTGTTATGTAAATATGGTATCCTTTAGTCAACACTCTTATGTTATAAAGTTTTAAATTATTCTGTCCCATGTATGTCGTCACAGCTCATCGGACCTTGTCTATTTTGTATATTTGCTTCTGCAGCCCCTATCTATATGTTAATCTGTCAAGAGGCCTTTGGTAATCTATGGATTACTGGTCAGTTGCGATGCTAAACCTGTAGGGGCAGGTTAGGGTCGTGACAGTACCCAAGTTCCCGAGCCGAGGTAACTTTGGTGATGACGGACACGTGGCCTTTGGCACGAATCAGGGTTTCCTAAATTTCCCAAAAACAAAATATATAGGTGGCGACTCTATAATCTGGCAAAGCAGTCCATGTTTGGCGCTTTTTGATTCAAAATTGATTTTTCAAAACCAATTGTCAGATTTGGACTCTTTGGTGTTTATCAGTCTCACGTTACACCTTGTGAGATTAGATTCAGAACCGTGACAGGAGTCCGAACTATAGGACGACCAATTCGCTCCTCTCCGAAAGGAGGGCACGTGGAGAAAGTCAGGTCTACACTAGGTTTTCTTCTAGTTCCTCTACAAGTATTAGACTCTTCTTCTAAATTAATAACATTTTGATTAGAGAGGAAAGACGATGAGTTTGTAGGTGAGTTGATAGTTGGCGATGATTGTTGTGAGGCCTTGCTCTCAACTAGTACTTGAGAGTTAACTAGTAGATGAGAGTTAAAATTTGACATTTTTGACCTTTATAAAAATAACATGAAATGAATAAATAGAGGCAGCATTAGGATAGTCCCTATAACCCTCCTATATCTAGTTGTTAACAAAACAAAGTAAATTGAAGGATTCTAATCTTTACAACCAAATAAGTTTGAGTCAAGTTGCATTGTTCCTCTTTCCAAAAAAAAAACAACAATGAATAAGAAACCTCAAATAGTAATTCATTTCCTATACAATCAACAAAGTGCAGATGATATTCAAACCCTAACTCTTGATGTTCCGCAAAACCTAACACTAGATAATTAGATAAATCTCAACAAATTTAACACTAAGTAACAAAAAAATAAATATATAAAAAATAAAACAATCAAAATATCAAAACACTCACCAAATCGCTAGATCTTCAGATTAGATGACAGAATCAATAACTCTGAAATGAAATTTCAAAAATGTACCGATTTTTAGAAACATAATCAAAATAAAATACAAACCCTAATTCTTGATGTTCCCACAAAACCTAACGATAGAGAGAGTACCTGAATTGGAATTCGCAAAGATTCCAAAACCCTCTAAGAAAGTCACAAAAAGACGCGTGGATAAATAGAGATTAAGATAAGATTCTCTGTATGAGAGAGAGGTGATCCACCGTAAGAGAGAAGGAGAGCTGGGAAGGGAGACGCTGATGAGGGAGAAGGGAGGACCAACAGCAACAATAACCGTAAGAGAGAGGTGAACCACCGTAACCATAAGAGAGAGGGAGAGCCAGTGAAGGAGAAGGAAGACGCCGGTGAGGGAGAATGGAGACGCCGATGAGGGAGGAGTGACGTCGACGGTGAGGGATGAGCGAACAACGCAAACATAGACAAGAGAAGAGAATGCGATGTGATTCTGTGAACCTAAACCCTAAGATGAGTCAAAAAAAACACCTAGAGAAACACACACATATATAGAGGGGTATAATAGTAATTTCAGTTATGGTTAGAAATGAGGACGGGATAGGCCGGCGCCGAGGAACCTATCACCGTCCCTGGCCCAAAAATTGTCGGGGATTCATTTTCGAATTTCATCCCCGGCCTGTTGGGGGTATTTTTGGAAAAAAACTGTTCTAATCAGGATCGAGGGGTGGGTCCCCGTCAGGTTGGGTTCAAATTGCCATCCCTACTCTTATATTTCAAGCACAATGGAATATATAGATCCATTCATAAGACTTACAATCCTCCCAGAATTTGGCAAGTTATTACCCACCTTTACAGAAATGAAAGGAAGCTAAACTGGATAAATACGAGAGATTGATTTCTAAAGAGCCCGACCATTACCCCTAGTGACCACCTGTGAGTCTCAACCGTTAACATAAACCCCATAATTGCTTCTAATAACCTTATGCCATAATGAATCACTTGCCAAGTTTTCATAACGACTTGCCAAGTAAAGCTGTGTTCCTAGCCATAATATTACCAATAGCCAAACCCCCTTTTTCCTTAAGAAAGGAAACTGTTTCTGAATTCACTAAGTGATCCTTTATGCCCTCATCCTTCCCTTCCCAAAGAAAATTCCTCATCAATTTTTCTATAGATCTTGCCACCTTGACTGGAATCTGAAACAAAGACAAAAAGTAAACTAGAATACCCCTTATAATTGTCTTAACCAAAGTGTTCCTACCACCTAGAGAAAGTAAAGCCCCGCTCCATCCTTCCAATCTCTTTCCTAACTTTTCCACAATTGGGGTCCAAAATGACTCATTTCTAAGGTAACCCCCTATGGAAGTCCCAAGCATGTAATGGGAAGTGTCTCAACACTGCACCCTAGAAACTTAACCACTCACTGGAGATCATCACTCTCTACATTAATAGCAACCACACTGCTCTTTTCCAGATTTACCTTGAGGCTCGAAATCACCCCAAAAGGTTTCAACACCAAAAAGAAGATTTCCCATTTGACTTTCATCTCCCCCAAAAAAAAAAATAGCATTATCCGCAAACTGTTAATGTGTCACACTAACCTTATCTATGCCCACAAGAAAGCCTTCGAACAAACCTACCTCTCTAGTCGTATCCACCATTCTTCCTAGCACATCTGCCACCAAAATAAAAAGAAAATGAAATAAAGGATCCTCCTATCTAAGTCCTCGTGAAGCCTTAAAGCTGCCCCATGGCTTACCATTAACTATCACTAACATATTACAAGTCTCCAAACACCTCCCAATCCATGATCTTCATCTCACATCATAACCTTTCCTTTCCATTACAAAATCTAGAAACTGCCAATCCATGTGATCATAGGCTTTCTCAAAATCAACCTTAAAGACAAGCCCCTCGTTTCCTAAACTCCTATAATCCTCTACCACCTCATTTGCCACCTAAACCACATCTAAAATCTGTCTATCTTTCACGAAAGCTGCTTGTGATGGGGAAACAATAGCCTTCAATGAAGACCTCAACCTTTTTGACAGAACCAAAATTATAAAGTGATATAACTAGGCTAATCGGTCTAAAGTCCCCAATTCTGATAGCTCTCTCTTTCTTAGGAATTAAACAAATGAAAGTGACATTTGTTCACAAGTTAACCACTCCCGTTTCATGAAATTCCAAAACCAAATCCTCTTTCACCACCTTCTAGCAATCTTGAAAGACAGCCTTGGAGAAGCCATTCGGGCTTGATGCTTTGTCCCTTTCACAATCAAATAATGTTTCTCTGATCTCAAACTCCTCAAAAGGTCTTTCTAACCAGCTTACACTTGCCTGATTAATAGTTCCCCACCCAAGTCCTTTTAATCCTGGTCTAATCATCTCATTCTTTTGGGTACAACTTGGAGTAAAAGTCAAAAATTCCTTTGATTATATGCTTCTCCTTATCTTATACTACCCCTGAACCTACCTCCAATCTTTTGATAAACATCTTCTTTCTCCTTAACTTGTTTCAATTTCTCCTTTACATCTGGAAACAAGTCGAACCACCCCAAAGAGAATAAAAACCGATCCAATTAATCTGCAACAAACCATATTCTCTTGAAGATTGGACCAAGTAAATCTGGCATTAAACAAAGGAGGATCCACCAAACTACAATCTCTAATGAAACCATCAAAATCCCCCATCCCCTATTAATCGAAGAACCATTGAGCTTTTCCGACACCAACCTAACCACATTAAAATCTCTTCTCACGCACTATTTTGGCAAACACAACCCTTACAAGCTAACCAATTCTTCCCACCAAACCCCTCTCCTAGGACTATTAGGACCATGAACTCTCGACAACCACCACTCCTTGTTATCTAAGTTTCTAAACCTAATTGAAATTGGAAAATCCCCCAAAATTGTATTAATTTCAAAAAGGAGTGGACGATTTCAATTTCAATTTTAGGGGAATTCCGCTTTTGTTAATTTCTAGAGATTGGAAGTCCGTGTGTGTTTCTTAGTTTTCTTTTCGGCTTTTCATTTTCACTTTTGAGGACTCCTTGTTCGCCTTTGTGTTTTTCTACCCTCTTTTCTCTCTTCTAAAAAAATTCTTCTTACTCCCTTATTTGTTGTCTAATTGCAATAAAAACACATTTTTGAGACTGTATGTTACATATAGTACCATTTTACCTCACATAATAGATTAAAAATATAAAAAATATAACTTTTTTTTGCCAAGTCCACGTACCCTTAGATTTGAGATTGATGAGTCTGACCTCTAGATATGCACGTGACATCCGTACCCAAGTCCATGTAACCTAACATGTCCAAACATTTCTATGTGGCTATCATATGTGAGGTAGATAAAATTTTATTTTAAATGATGCATAGATTTTATAGAAAATAATAGTTGACCATGGAAAAGAAAACCCCCTTAAATTTGTTAACCTTGTGCATTTACTTTTATATATATATAAATGCATTTCAAGCTTGGCGCCTTATTATTACTTAAATCATTAAAATAATGGAAACTTTGTCCTTAAGATGCAACAACACTTCTAAGAGGGTTGCATATTGTGTCAGACATGTCATCTGACACTTCTAACATTTGTAAGACACATGTCCAAAAATGTGCTATTGTTTTTTAAAATTTTCTAGACTCAAACACACTTTAAACAATTAGGAAATATATTTGTCTATTGTTTAGAGTTTTTAAACACACATAAAATACATTACAAATTTAAATAAAATGAATTGGAATCTAATGATAATAGAAAGGTAATGTTAATTTACACCTTGTAGACGCGCCCCGGGGGCCTCCGTGCTACAGTTCGGACTCAAATGTCACGGTTCTTAATCTGATCTCGCAAAGTGCAATGCAAGATTAATAAATCACCAAAGAGTCCAAATCCGATAAATCGTTTTGAAAAACTGATTTTTAAGAAAGAAGTGTCAAACATGGACTGCTTTGCCAGATACAGAGTCGCCACCTACAGAGTCGCCACCTAAATGTTTTATTTTTGGAAAATTTAGAAAACCCTGACTCGTTGCCTAAGGCCACGTGTCCATCATCACCAAAGTTGCCTTGGCTCGGGAACTTGGGTATGATTGGGGAAGGTCATCTATGAGCACCCCCGCTCGTCCGATCAAAGATCGGCCACCACTAAACATAATATCTTGTTTTTGAAAACACATGCGTTCTTATTCCGGTTAATTAGTTAGAATTACTATGTGATGCGCACAACACACAAATATAGACTAGATCGCCTAATTTGGAACAAAGCATCGCATATTCGTTTGTTTGGAAAATGGTTTGAGGTTTGCTGCTCGCAAGTAGGCTAAAACACGAATTTTAATGAATTGGTCCAATTCGAGTAATCCAACCTTCACCCACAGGCATTCAGGCAATTATATCGCATAAGCAAATAGCCTCATGGCAAGCATGCTATCATGGCAGCACTCACACTCATGCAAGATGCTAAAGCATAAACACTCACAGTGTACTCCGAACCAAAACAAGAAACTAGTTAGTAATCAATGCATGATCCTAGTTCATGTTAAGATGGCTAATACAACACATACGAAATGCAACTAGAATAGGCTCGGCTAATCTAAAGAATGGCATATGAGATGCGGCAATTCGATACATGTATTCAATTTGGAATTGAAATACGATTCAGTTAGTATGATGCGCCGAGCCCGATGCATGCAAATACAAATGAATGGATGCACGCATGCATAGCATAAGGATGCTAATTGAAACATGACCTAGAACTAACCATTGAAAGCAGGTAAGTAAAAGGGAGAAAGACGTGGGGTTGGAAGACATTCACACACTCACACACACTTATTACAAAATTTTCCCTCTCGGCGGAGAGTCCGAATAAATAATACAAATTGACTAATTAACTAACACTAGCTAATTAATTATTACACAACACTTAACTAATTAAGCAAATCGGTTAAGCTATGAAAACAGTAAAAACGGCCTCAGAAAGAGGGATGCATGCATGCTCGGAAGGCTTCGCACGGAAATCCATCGCCATGTCACATGTTGCCTCTGTTTACACTGCTTTGTACCTCTAAAAACTGTGCCAACTTATGTGACACTTCTGAACCACCTTTTGGGTGCTGTGGGAGGCCATCGGCCAAGAGATGAGCCCACAGGCCAAGAAGAACTGGTCATCGACCACATGTGAGGCTCTCGGCCAACAATGTATAGCCGACCAGCACTGAAGATGGCCGATCGACCATCTATTCCTGCAGAATCCTGCTTTTGCTGCAACAGAGAACAGACAAAGCATGGCAATGCATTTACAAGACAATGTATGCACAACCACCCTCCCTATCATGTTATGAACTCAAGGGAGTATGGTTCTCGATCCTCAGACCATCAATCATGCATTCCAATGCATGATGGCCAAAGAAGTCAAGTGTGCAACTTCAATATCAAATGAAATGCACACAAAACACATAAAGGGGCCCCCAACCTCTATCATGGTTGATCAAGAGGCAAGGGATGCAAACATGCAAGCAAAACTAATGCAACATGAGCATGTTAATGGCAATGCCATACAAGGCTAATGGTAACAAGCATGCCAAATGCAATGCAACCTAAACAAGCATGCAAACATGCAAAGCATGTGACAACATTCAAGGATAAGCAAGCATGTAACAACATGTTAATTAGCAAGCATGCAACAACATGCAAGGGACAATGCATGCAAACATGCAAAGCAACTTAACAAGAAGCATGCCAAATGCAAGACAACTCAAGCATGCAACAACATGTCATGGATCAAGTATACAACGAGGCACAATTGAACTAGCTTGCTACAACATGCAATTTACCAAATATGCAACAAGCATGTGACCACATGCAAGGCAAGCATGCAACAACATGCGGGGATGGTCTTAAACCAAAATGGACAGCTCTCAAATAGGTCCAAATTAGTGACCGAGATGCAATGGAAATGAGGACAAATGCACATACAAACATGCATGTCAATTGGCCTAAAGACTAAGGCATAAAAGGCAACTTTTAAGCACACTTAAAAGGAATGAAAAGCATGCAAATGTGACAACATTACATGCTCTGAAATGATGCTAGGAGTGATGCCAAATCACATAAACAAGTCAAGCATGGCATGCTTAAGGCTTAAAGCCTAAGACTAGTCAAGGGACTTGAACCAAAACTACCCAAAACAAAGAGCATATGGCGAGCATAACCCAAAACAGTCCTAAATCATGGCAAAGTAAGCCTAAAACATGCAAGGAATGAGACCAAAACATGCTAGAAAGGTGGATTCAAAACATGAAGTATGCAAGGCTACAAAAGGGGTGTTACACTACACCTATCAAAACCAAACATGGTATGATTTAAGCAACCAAAATCAGAGCTATGGCATGTCAAAATAAGACCAAATACCCACTTAGATGGCATCCCAAATGCCTAAGCATGATGGCATACACAATGATACATTCATGAGGCATAAAACATTAACCCTTTAAAGTATTAAAGGAGTGACAAATGCAAGTACATGAGTATGAAACATGGACTGAAATAACATAACAAGTGATGCCAAATCACTAAAATGGCCCAAGTAAAGCATGCTAGAGGATTCAATACTCAAAGCCTACAAGCTAGATTACATGGTAGCTATACAAAGCATGTCAAGCATGGCCAAAACAACCAAAATCAGAACTTTAGCATGGTAAAACAAGGCTAAAAGCTTCATGGAGTTAAGCCAAAACATGCAAGCATGGTAGTCTAAATGCTAGATACATGTTAAGGCAAATGAGGGGATTGCAAGGCAAGTACATGGTGCATGCAAGAGACCACTAAACTAACTTTAAACAGAGGTATATCATGGCAAAACAACACCAAATACTTGCTGAAATGAAGCTAAAACAAACTAAGGACACATGCTACCAACATAAGCCATTTATGCTAGCATTCAAGACAACAAGGAGAGGGGATGACCCTCTCCCATTTAGGACACCAAAACCATCTTTCCACCACTAAAAATCCTCTGGATTTCAGTGGTAGAAAGGTCATGCAAAGCTAAGAACAAGGGCCAAAAGGGATGGCCTAAAACAAGGCCTAATAAGGCCTTAGGAGGGGTAAACAATCTCAAACCTCAAAATGACCTTAAACAAAGTTCTAAAGCAAGTAAAAATAGAACTTTTATCAGTTAAAAGCTAAGCTTAAAACAATAAGCAAGAAGGGCTAAAAGCTTAAGCAAGAAAGGGGTATCTAAAGCAAGGAACTCACCCTTGTAGAACCTCTTCAAGAACACAACACCAGCACCTTTCTCTGATCAAAAACGGCTCAAGAACCCTAACACCAACTCCCTAATGCCTCAGCAACCAAGGATGGTGTAGTGCTAGGTGTTTGTGTGCAATAGTGTGAACAAAACACCATTTTGAGGACAAATACACACACAAAGATGTGAAGATAGGGAAATATAGAGATAGATAGATACAACTTCCTAACCCTAAAATTCTAGAACCTCTAAGAAGGGAGGAGGGCCTCCCCTCTTATAGAATTCCATTTTGCAAAGCTTCTTGGAGAAGCTAAGCAAAGGGCAAATCCCTCCATACACGTGTCTGGAGGGGGTTAATTGTGTATGCCAGTTGTGCCAACTGGCACAAAATATCTGCATAAAAAAAATGAACAAGGTTCGACCAGCAAAAATGGCCGATCGACCAACACAAGGGCTGGCTGACCAAATATAGTGCCGACTGGCCAATACTTTTGGCCTGTGGCAAGAAAAAGGGGCCGATAGCATGAGCCTTGGCCAATGGGTTGAAGGAATGGCCAACAAGCCACCCTCTTCCCTCAGAAGCCAAAACACAAGTGTTTGGTCCACAACCAAGCACAAAACAGACAAGTTGAAAGATCCTAAGGTAAGGCGCGCGGCCGAGACCTCCGAGAACTCAAAACGAACACGAGCATGGATGATCACCGAGTGTTCAAACGGTGACGTCCAAGTCTTGAGGACGGTCAAAAATAGGGTGTCTACAGTTGCCCCTCTTTGACAGAACTCAGAAGTCTCGAAATGACGTGAGTGAATGTCAAAGTCCAGAGACGACCCATTTTTGACAAGGCCGAAGACTTGGACAAACAAACAAAATACAGATAAATAAATGGTTGGATGCAAACATGCATGATGCAAGTGCAAAAATTACGATCATACAAAGAGGGCTATAATGAAGCAATTATGCAAAATAAATGCAACATTTTAAGCGAATGCTATGCAAAGTAAGTAAACACGAACCAAACTACATCTCATGCAGAAAGCATGTAAGAAAATTATGCAATCTTAACTACGGCGCACGCAAGAAAGATTAAAAGCGACCATCGAGAACACCCAAAGTCTCAGACAAGATGCCAACGCGTTGCACGTGAACGAGAAAAGGGTGGTATAAGCATTGGAACATGTTCCGAATGCTCTTAACCAAAGAAAGGGAAACACAAGGACATATCCCGATGTTTCAGAATAAGAAGAAGAAACATAGGGACGTGTCCCGGTGTTTTGGAATAAGAGGGAGAAACATAGGGACGTATCCTGGTGTTTCAGAAAATGAGAAGAAACATAGGGACATATCCCGGTGCTTCGGAAAAGGAGAAGAAACATAGGGACGTATCCCGGTGTTTCGGAAAATGAGAAGAAACATAGGGACGTATCCCGATGTTTCGGAAAAAGAAGGAGAAACATAGGGACGTATCCCGGTGTTTTGGAATAAGAGGGAGAAACATAGGGACGTATCCCGGTGTTTCAAAAAATGAGAAGAAACATAGGGACGTATCCCAGTGTTTCGGAATGGCTTAAGCATTAGAACGTATTCCAAATGCTCTTAACCGAAAAAGGAAGAAACATAAGGACGTATCCCGGTGTTTCAGAAAGAAGGAGAAACATAGGGACGTATCCCGGTGTTTCAGAAAAGGAGAAGAAAAATAGGGACGTATCCCGGCGTTTCGAAAAAAGAGGGAGAAACATAGGGACGTATCCCGGTGTTTTGGAAAATGAGAAGAAACGTAGGGACGTATCCCGATGTTTCAGAATGGCTTAAGCATTAAAACGTATTCCAAATGCTCTTAACCAAAAAAGGAAGAAACATAGGGACGTATCCCGGTGTTTCAGAAAGAAGGAGAAACATAGGGACGTATCCCGGTGTTTCGGAAAAGGAGAAGAAACATAGGGACGTATCCTGGTGTTTCGGAAAAAGAGAAGAAACATAGGGACGTATCCCGGTGTTCCGGAAAAAGAAGGAGAAACATAGGGACGTATCCCGGTGTTTCGGAAAAAGAGGGAGAAACATAGGGACGTATCCCGGTGTTTCGGAAAAAGAATGAGAAACATAGGGATGTATCCCGGTGTTTCGAAAAAAGAAGGAGAAACATAGGGACGTATCCCGATATTTCGGAATGGCTCAAGCATTGGAACGTATTCAAAATGCTCTTAACCGAAAAGGGAGAAACATAGGGACGTATCCTGGTGTTTCGAAATGGCTCAAGCATTAGAATGTATTCCAAATGCTCTTAACCGAAAAGGGAGAAACATAGGGATATATCCCGGTGTTTCAGAAAGAAGGAGAAACATAGGGACGTATCCCGGTGTTTCGAAAAATGAGAAGAAACATAGGGACGTATCCCGGTGTTTCGAAAAATGAAAAGAAACATAGGGACGTATCCCGGTGTTTCAGAAAAAGAGAAGAAACATAGGGACGTATCCTGGTGTTTCGAAAAAAGATTGAGAAACATAGGGACGTATCCCGGTGTTTCAGAAAATGAGAAGAAATATAGGGACGTATCCCGGTGTTTTGGAATGGCTTAAGCATTAGAACGTATTCCAAATGCTCTTAACCGAAAAAGGAAGAAATATAGGGACGTATCCCGATGTTTCGAAAAATGAGAAGAAACATAGGGACGTATCCCGGTGTTTCGAAAAAAGAGGGAGAAACATAGGGACGTATCCCGATGTTTCGGAAAATGAGAAGAAATATAGGGACGTATCCCGGTGTTTCGGAATGGCTTAAGCATTAGAACGTATTCCAAATGCTCTTAACCGAAAAAGGAAGAAACATAGGGACGTATCCCGGTGTTTCAGAAAGAAGGAGAAACATAGGGACGTATCCCGGTGTTTCGGAAAAGGAGAAGAAACATAGGGACGTATCCCGGTGTTTCGGAAAAAGAGAAGAAACATAGGGACGTATCCCGGTGTTTCGGAAAAAGAAGGAGAAACATAGGGACGTATCCCGGTGTTTCGGAATGGCTCAAGCATTGGAACATATTCCAAATGGTCTTAACCGAAAAGGGAGAAACATAGGGACGTATCCCGGTGTTTCGGAAAAGGAGCGTGCAAAACAATGCAAGTGGAAAGTGTGTGACAACGCAAGTATGAAGGTGTGCATAACAATGCCGGTATAGTGCGTGACAGCGCAAGATAGAAAAGGTGCATAACAATGCAAGTGAAAAGGTGCATAACAATGCAACTGGAACATGCATAACAATGCAGGTGGAGTATGCATAATAATGCAACTGAAAGGGTACATAGCAATGCAGGCAGAGTGTGCATAACAATGCAAAGAGAATGGTGCATAACAATGCATTTTCAGTGCAACATCAACAGCATGTTTGAAGTAAACTACTGAATAAGGAAATACACGCCTTAACGAGATCAATTCAAACGCAACCTCCGATTTACCTCTCGGAGGACTTGGCAACACGCTCAGCTCAAAAAGGTATACCCTGTTCATATTGGCAAGAGGTAACATCTACATGTAAAACCCTCAAGTGTTGTTTGAACTGCCATTCTGGCTTGAAGCAAGCTTACACTTGGGGTCGAAATACACTCATACTCCAGAGAAATGACGAGGCTTGAGAAAGTGCACCTGGAATGCAGTCTCGGAATTTGCTGGAGTTAAAACACACTAAGATGCTCCACATTTTCCCTCTTTTCTTTTGCTTTGTAGTCTGGAACCCACATAGCTTCAGATAGGTCCTTGTCTTCCTGTTCACACTTATCGAGAGTGGACCCTGCAGTTTTATGAAAGAACAAATACTATTTTGCACAAATGTGAAGAATGGCACAGCACTCTGAGCACAAAACGATTCATTTTTTTTTTTTTTTTGAATTTGAGAAATGAGAAAAAGTTTTTGACTGGGTATTTGAGCCTACGACTGACCACAGCCAAAACGACTCAACAAAGGAAAACAAAAGGTGAACAACCTAAACACATCGAGAAACACTCGAAACGACTCACAACAAGAATCGAGACAAACAAAACAACGGACACGACACTCAGACGTGTTCCAAAGATAAGGGACCTCTCAGATCACGAGGAGCCAGTTTCTCCGGGTATTGTTTCCCACCCTTTTTCATTTGTGATTCTCACATCACTCTGGCACTCAATCTCTATTTTTCTGAAAAAGCCCTTTTCTCACTTTTTCTCTCATCGCACATCTCTTTATTCTTTAATCTTTCATTTTTTATCCCTCCCCTGGGTGGTTGGTGGATAAATAGGAAGTTGCGGGCTCATGCCCCTAGCATTCTGCTAGATTCTTTTTCTTCTGTGCACAGCTAGTGAGTTCCTCCTACAGAGGGGTTGCGGTGCGACCAAATGCGCAGCAGATCTACAATCGACATCGGTTGACGATGCCCTTGGCCAGTTTGGATGTGATCAAATCTGTCCAGATAAGGGAGTGGAATATCCTACTCCTTTTCCAGTTCGTGCTTCGCACTTGACTTAATACCTCGCTGCTTAGAGGATGAGAGAGCTTTCAGCCCTTTGTTGTTGGCTTCAGTTGTGCCCTTTCCCTAGCAGGTAGAGTGCCCTTCTTGGCAAGTATGTTGGCAACGAGGAAAAGACAGAACACCTGACTCGACTGTGCCCCTAGTTCATCACTTTTGACCATTTTTTGTTTTTGCTTTCTACTAAAACAATTTTTACCAACATGAGAGTTAGATTAACACACTTGTTCAACTTTTGATTTGAAATCATGCAAGTCAGGCTATGAGCACTGAAAAATTTCCTTTTTTGGGTCCAAGAAATGGTCCAGTTTGGAAAAAATGAAGCAAATTTTCGAGAAAATTAGTCAACTTCAGTAAAAATTTTCAAAAACTATTTTTGCAAATGGCCACTGCTCAACCAACACAGAATTTACTCTTAAGATGCACAACCTCAAATCCAGAACAATGGAAAATTGCCCCTTGTCTGAATGGCACCACAGCGTACTGTATGGCAACGGAAAGTTGCCCCTTGTTTGAATAGCACCGCAGCACACTGTAACCAGTTCTCATAGTGCGATCACAACCGAACTCTCGGATACAGAGAAGACAAAGATGATCAGAGCCAATACATGGACACAGTCAATTTGGAAGTGTTTATGGCTAGACTTCAGAATAAAGTTGCCTACGTATCCCAAACATGGGAATCAAGCCTGATGTAGTTCGGGGTAAGGTACACTCAGGTATTAACCTCTCCTTTTGCACTCTAACTTTTGCCAAGGCCGCCCTTCTGGGTTTTCAACCTTGCGAGCTTTGTTTTTCTTTTCTTTTTTTTCATTTCTTCTTTTCTTTGTCTCTTTCTTTTCATTTTTTATTTCTTTTCATCTTTGCATTTTATTTTATTTTTGCTTTTTTCTTTTTCATTTGCTCTAACTTTTGCCTGGGTCGCAATTCCGGATTTTCAGCCCAGCGAGCCTCTCAAGGGTAAAAGTGTAGCTTTGTCCATGTCAAATGGTTTTGAGATCTCGAAGCCATCTGAATCCAGGAGAGTGGTTGTTGTTCGCTGATGATGTAAGAGTCCATCCAATGGGGGCTAAATTTGCCCCTAGTGTTGTGGATAGGAACTCAGTTATCCTTCAACAATACTTTCTTCTTTCCTCTCTTCTGGGATTTGTCATTCTTGTCGATCTTCGTTATTTTGAGAAATGTCCCAATTTTTTACTTTTCGAGCACATCTGACATTTTTTTTTTTTTTTGCCCCTAGTTCAAGGGCTACTTCTGATCGAGCTTTGCAAGCTTCTTTTGACGATGTCTGACCTTTATGATCTGACTTTCTTGTCCCTAGTTCACGGGCTGCTTCAAATCTGGCCATACAAGCCTCACATTGTGGTTGACCGTTGAACATTCTGAATCCAAGTTCAAGGTTTGAAAGCAAAAAGAGTTGAGTTACGAGGCTGAAAGCGATCCTATGCTGCACAATCTCAAGAGCAATTCCACACAGGTCTTCGCGGGACCACGCAAAACATTTTTTGAAATCTTTTAAGAAAGCGACTAGTCGCTCGCGCGGAAGACAATGTAGAATCAATCTGGATCAAGCCAGGATCCTTCTCAGTACTCATATTAACAAATATGATTAGATTCATTAAGGGCTTAGCATGCCTCTCTTCCTCTCAATTGATCAAATTTTATAAATCCGGAGGAATTCCTTCCTCTTTGTTTTCAATACATTGTTCAAAAAGTTTTGAAAAACTTAGGTCAATGCAATGACTTTAAGGCACAGAAAAGACACAGTTTTAGTCAACTACTGTCATCTCATTCAGAACTTCTGGCACAACTGGAATAAGGCAGAAGCAAACACAAGAGCATGAAAACCACTGCTGTTTCATTCAGATCTTCTGGTGTAACTGGCTTCACGGCAGAAACAGACTCAAAAGAAAGCAAAAGACAAACACCAAAACAAACAAGTGATGTCCGAGGTAACACCCCGAAATCACCTGACTCTAACAAAACAGGACTGACTCGATACAAAAAGACAGACCCAACTGACTCAGTATGGAAAGACTGACTTAATACAACATAACAGAACTGACTCAATACCTAAGTCTCAATACCCAAGTTAGAAAGCACAAAAACTAGCATTTGCACAATGCTCAAAACAGTGCGGGCCATCCGCCACATCTGGAATAAACTGAGCGCCGCCCGCAGGTGGTTCATCCCCACGATCACATCACATTATCTCCCCCAAGCTCATCGATCTAGTACCGATGGACTTTGCAAGACTTGTGCGGCGATGACCTTGTTGTCAATCAAATTTTGTATCTCGTGGCGACGACGGACGCAACTGTCGGTGTCATGACCGATTTGTTGATGGAAAGCACAGTACTTAGCCGGGTCATGCTTTGGAGGGAGAGGATCGGGTAGAGGCCGTTGTTCTAACGGTTTCAGATGTCCTTTTCTGAGTAGGACCCCTAGAGCTTTAGACAAAGGCATATGAAGTGGGGTGAAAACCCTCTTGCCTCGAGGTAGATAGTCCGAAGTTCGGGGGTTTGGATTGGATGTACCAACAAAAAGGGTGGCTGTTTTCGAAGTAGTGATGACCATTCCAACTTCAGAAGATCTTGCAGCTGTGTCACCACTGGTGGTCGCATTCGAACTACGTGTATAACCCTTCTTGGGTGACTCCCTTTCGTGGTCAACCAGACCTTGTTTCATTGCGTCTTCAATCTGTACCCCAATCTCGTGTAGGTCCGCAAAAGTGGGAAGGGGTAAGACTATCATTTTTTGCATCAGCCTGGGTTGGAGGTTGCGTACAACCATCCTTATCTGGTCTTTGTCGGAAGGCCTTGTAGTCACCATCGAGGCCTTTGCTCTCCATCTCGTCATAAACTCTGAAAAGCCCTCTTTTGGCTCTTGGCGGGTGACTTCAAGATCACGAGTTGTGACCTCGATCTGTGTGTTGTAGGAGTATTGAGCAACGAAGGCCTCAGCCATCTGTTCCCAATTCTGTTTCACAGAGTTCTCCAATTTCGCATACCAGATTACGGCTATCCCAGACATCGTTCGGCCGAATAGTGACAGCTTCTGGGCTGTGGTCAAGCCCATTGGCCTCAGTATATCAGAAAACATGTGGAAGTGCACCATTGGGTCTCCAGAGCCATCAAAATGGTCGATATGTGACATCTTGAACCGATCCGGTAATGTCACCGCTGAGTCGGTATAACCATCCTCTATATCCGGAATGGCACTAACACCTTGAGCTTTTTTGAATAGCTTTTCAAGCTCGCTAACCTTCAGGGCGGTCAGATCAATCTCAAATTCAAACGGCGTGTCCACTGGAATAGCTGGTGCTTTGGACAGTTAAGGTGGGATTGGCAGTGGGACTGGCCCTGTCGAAACGTCCGTATTTTCCAGGGCGTGAGCCGCCTCCCCGAGTGTTGGAATCATAGGTGGGGGTGGGGGTGGATGCGAAGCAAATGCTCCGGCTTGCTGTGGTTATTGCTGCTGCTGAAGTCTAGCAATCAGCTCTGCCTGTTGGGCCACTACTTCCGCTTGACGTGCGGTAACTTCTGCCTGGCGGGCAGTATCCCGCTGCATAGCCTGCATGGTTTCTTGGAGCTGACGCATCATGTCCTCCATATTAACTAAAAACTGCTGATCTAACTGAACAAGTGCGTATCCTCTTTCTAAGGTGGAAACAGATATCGCAGCCCAACTGCGCAAAGGCGAAGTGGATAATGATCGCTGAACTGGGGACTATTGAACGGGTGATCTGTGCCTAATTGGCCTTTTCTTGCCTTACCACTGGCGAAGGAAACACTGGTTGCTCTGAACCGAATCTCTGAACCCTGACAAAGTTTATTAGCACAAGTCCAATGTACCCGGGGGATATCAGAGCCTTCTGAAGCTATGGTTCCCAAGACTACCCCTAGCAAAAGAGAAAACAAGCAGCATCTCGGCCCAATTTCACCAAAACAGATATGAGCAAAGCTAAATGACTGTGCTCTCCATTGAATTATGTCCCAAATTCTGCCTGTAAACTGATACCCTCAAGTAAAACTGATTCCCAAATATTGGTGCCCTCAGGCCTGATACCCAGACTTGCAAACTGAGACATGCATTCCTGTAGAGGCCAACTCTAAAAGCACATAATCAAGCAAATAAGAGCCAAAACACCCCTATGAAGGGGTAGGGTTTCCCTGTCCTATTTTGTCAGGAGCTAGAGTTTCACTACGCACGCAGCGGTTTTCAAACAACCTACAATCGGGTAAACAACCTGTCCTAGATTGAAATAGTCACTATGGATTCCGAATATGCACTAGGTCGAATGGTCGAAAAGGGTGCCCCGGTAAAAATCGAGGTTTGTGTTCCCGTCATGGCAGAGCCCGCAACCAGTCAGCCTTATGGCACGGGATAACATACGGCAAACACGGTGTCCTAGGTGCACCAATGCACATGTAATGCAAAAAAACACATAAGTGTAATCAAAACAAGATATCATGAGTTCGAGACAAGTTCTCTAACTCCCCAGCAGAGTCGTCAGAAACTGTAGACGCGCCGCGAGGGAGTCATGCTACTAATTTGGACTCAAAGTGTCACGGTTCTTAATCTGATCTCACAATGTGCGATGTGAGATTGATAAATCACCAAAGAGTCCAAATCCGGCAAATTGTTTTGGAAAACTGATTTTTGTAAAGAAGTGCCAAACATGGACTGCTTTGCCAGATATAGAGTCGCCACCTAAATATTTTATTTGGGGGGAATTTAGGAAACCCTGACTCGTGCATAAGGCCACATGTCCGTCATCACCAAGGTTGCCTCGGCTCGGGAACTTGGGTACGATTGGGGAAGGTCAGCTATGAGCACCCCCGCTCGCCCGATCAAAAATTGGCCACTACTAAACATGATATTTTGTTTTTGAAAACACATGTGTTCTTATTCCGTTTATTAGCTAGCTTACTACGTGATGCGCACAGCAAACAAGTATAAACTAGATCGCCTAAGTTGGAACAAAACATCTCATGTTTGTTTGTTTGAAAATGGTTTTAAGTTGCTACTCGCAAGTAGGCTAAAACGTGGATTCGCCACCCTCAGGTGGGCTTAAGAAAACATGATTTTGCCACTCTCAAGTGGGCTTAAAACTCGTATTTCAATGAATTGTTCCAATTCAAGCAATTCAACCTTCACCCACAGGCATTCAGGCAGTTATATCACATAAGCAAATAGCCTCATAGCAAGCATGCTGTCATGTTAACACTTACACACATGCAAGATGCTAAAGCATAAACACTCACAGTGTACTCCGAGCCAAAACAAGAAACTAGTTAGAAATCATGCATGATCCTAGTTCATGTTAAGATGGCTAATGCAACACATGCGAAATGCAACTAGAATAGGCTCGGCTAATCTAAAGAATGGCATATGAGATGCGGCAATTCGATACATGTATTCAATTTGGAATTGAAATATGATGCAGTTAGTATGATGCGTCGAGCCCGGTGCATGCAAATACAAATGAATGGATGCACGCATGCATAGCATAAGGATGCTAATTGAAACATGACCTAGAACTAACCATTGAAAGCAGGTAAGTAAAAGGGAGAAAGACGTGGGGTTGGAAGACATTCACACACTCACACACACTTATTACAAAATTTGCCCTCTCGACGGAGGGTCCGAATAAATAATACAAATTGACTAATTAACTAACACTAGCTAATTAATTATTACACAACACTTAACTAATTAAGCAAATCGGTTAAGCTATGAAAACAGTCAAAACAGCCTCGAGAAGAGGGATGCATGCGTGCTCAGACGGCTTCGCTTAGAAATCCATCGCCATGTCACATGTTGCCTCTGTTTACACTGCTCTGTACCTCCGAAAACTGTGCCAACTTTTGTGACACTTCTGAACCACCTTAGGGACTTTCTGAGAGTCCATTGGCCAAGAGATAGGGTCATCGACCATGGGAAATTGGTCATCGACCAAATGTAAAGATCTCGGCTAACAATGTTTAGCCGACCAGCATTGAAGATGGCCGACCGGCCATATCTTCCTGCAGAATGTTGTGTTGCTGCAGCAGAGGACAAACAGAGCATGGCAATGCATTTTCAAGGCAATGTGTGCACCACCACCCTCCTTATCATGTTTAAGACTCAAAGGAGTATGGTTCTCGACCCTCGGGCCATCAATCACGCATTTCAATGCATGATGGCCAAAGGTGCCGAATGTGCAATTCAATATCAAATGAAATGCACATAACACATAATGGGCCCCCAAACCTCTATCATGATTGATCAAGAGGCAAAGGATGCATGCATGCAAGCAAGACTAATGCAACATTAGTGTGTTAATGACAATACCATACAAGGCTAATGGTAACAAGCATGCCAAAAGCAATGCAACTTAGACAAGCATACAAAATGCAACATGGACATTCAAGCATGCAAGGCAAACATATGACAACATGTAAAGGGACAAGATATGCAAACATGCAAAGCTACTTAACAAAAGCATGCCAAATGCAATACCACCTGAACATGCAACAACATGTTATGGACTAAGTATGCAACAAGGCACAATTGAACTAGCATGCTACAACATGCAATTTACCAAATATGCAACAAGCATGTGACCACATGCAAGGCAAGCATGCAACAACATGCGGGGATGGTCTTAAACCAAAATGGACAGCTCTCAAATAGATCCAAATCAGTGGCCAATATGCTAAGGGATAAGGGACAAAATCACATACAAACATGCATGGTAATTGGCCTAACACTTAAGCATCAAAGGGCAACTCTTAAGCACACTTAAAAGAGGATAAACATGGACATGTAACAAACATGTTAAGCTCTGAAATCATGTTAGGAGAGGTGCCAAACCAACCAAACAATTACAAGCATGGCATGCATAAGGCTTAAAGCCGGAGACTAATAAAGGGGCTTGAACCAAAGCTATACAAAACAGAGAGCATATGGCAAATACAACCCAAAACAGTCCTAAACCATGTCAACATGAGCCTAAAACGTGCAATGACCAAAGCCAAAATAAGCCAAATCAAAGAGGCAAAAACATGAGGCATACAAGGCCACAAAAGAGGTGTTACACTACACCTATCAAAACCAAACATGGCATGGCTTAAGCCAATAAAATCAGAGTTATGGCATGTTAGAATGAGCCCAAAAACCCACTTAGATGGCATCCCAAAGGCCTAAGCATGATGGCATACACAATGACACATTCATGAGGAATAAAACACAAACCCTTTAAAGCATTAAAGGAGTGATAAGTGCAAGCATGTGAGCATGAAATATGGACTGAAATAGCATAACAAGTGATGCCAAATCACTGAAATGGCCCAAGTAAAGCATGCTAATGACTTGGACTCTCAAAGCTGACAAGCTAAAATGCATGGAGGCTATACAAAGCATGGCATACATGGTTAAAACAACTCAAATCAGAGCTCTAGCATGCTATAACAAGGCTAAAAGCTTCATGGAGTTGAGCCAAAATCATGCTAAAATGACATGTTACAACATGATGCATGTTAAGGCAAATGAGGGGATTACAAGGCAAGTACATGGTGCATGCAAGAGACCACTAATCCAACTTTAAAAAGAGGTAAATCATGGCAAAACAACACCAAATACTTGCTGAAATAAAGCTAAAACAAGCTAAGGACACATGCCACCAACATAAGCCATTAATGTTAGCATTCAAGACAACAAGGAGAGGGGATGACCCTCTCCTATTTAGGACCTCAAAACCACCTCTCCGCCACTGAAAATCCTCTGGATTTCAGTGGTAGGGAGGTCATACAAAGACAAGAACAATGGCCGAAAGGGATGGCCTAAAACAAGGCCTAAGAGGGGGAAAACAACCCCAAACCTCAAAATTACCTTAAACAAAGTTCTAAAGCAAGAAAAATCAGAACTTTTATCAGTTATAAGTTAAGCTTAAAACAATAAGCAAGAAGGGCTAAAAGCTTAAGCGATAAAGGGGTATCTAAAGTAAGGAACTCACCCTTGTAGAACCTTTTCAAGAAGAAAGCTCCAGCAGGTTTTCTGAGTTTAAACCAACCCAAGAACACTGAAATCAACCTCCTAGCACCTCAGCAACCAAGGATGGTGTTCTAGTGTGTGTTTGTGTACAATAGTAAGACAATGCTACACTTTTTGGACACAAAACAAGGCTAAACAAAGAAAAATAGATACAATACTATATCTATCCTCTCAAGAATAATTTTTTCTGAACCCTTGAGGAGGGAGGTAGAACTTCCTCTTTATAGAAGTTCAATCCAAAGTATCTGAGACCTCCGAGAACTCAAAATGAACACGAGCATGGATGATCATCGAGTGTTCAAACGATGATGTCCAAGTCTTGAGGCCGGTCAAAAATAGGGTGTCTACACACCTATATCCTCCTTTCGAATATTAAAAAGTTGTATTACATTACATTTTAATAATTATATATACCATATAGTAAACATTTGATTTATGTATGTTGTGCGTCCTCCACATGTTGTTCCATATATTTTTTAAAAATTTTGGTGTCAACGTATCCGAGTCATGTTGGTGTCCTTGTGAAAGTTTCTTTGCTTTGTCTTGAGGACAGAATTTCTAGTAATGGTAAAACAGGATTTACATCCATTTTAATTGACTGTATCAAATTGAAATTGCAAGATGAAAACTGGGGTGAAATTAACGAGCCATCCCCGTAGAATGAAGCAATCAACAATAAACATAGCTAAGAGCAATTAAATTTCAACATAACTTAGGTCTTCTGATAAATGACCAAGTTGAAACCACCTAAAATGCAATAATTCTACTTCCGGCACAAAAGTTCTACAAGAGGTTGCAAGTGTGATGGTGGATGACGTTTTACCCTATTGAAAAGTGACAGAGTACTCTTTCAACTTATCTTCAATTGATACTATTCCTACCATTTCTTTAATATATTTATTTCAAATTCTATCTTTCTTAATCTCACCACACATCCATCTAAGCATTCTTATCTCGGTTATACTCATTTTATGAATATGGAATTTCTTAGTTGCAGTTAAGAAACAACATGTAGGTACGATGAGTGTTGCTGAAATGAGGATGCTAAGGTAGATGTGTGGCAAAACTAGAAAAGATAGAATTTGGAATGAATATATTCATGAATGGGTAAGAGTAGCACCGATAGAAGATAAGCTGAGAGATAATAGATTGATATAGTTTGGTCATAGACAACGGATACCAACAGTGGCAGTAGTGAAGAGATGCGATATAGTAACGGTAGATAGAAGTGTAAGAGGAAAAGGCGGATCTATTTTGACATAGGCTAGTGTAATAAATAGAGGTATGAATCTCTTTACTCTGACTAACCAAAGGGCCTTTGATATAGTCGGGACTCGGGTGGAGAATAAAGATTCATGTAGCCGACCCTATTTAATAGGACTTAAGGCTTGGTTTGGTATTTCTTAGTTGCCTAGCATTATATCCCGTAAATCATAATTGGTCTTATAATTGTTCTATGAAATTTTCCTTTCAATCTTGTTGATATTTGTTGATCTCATTATGTGGGAGATGTACTCCTTTGCTTGAGCCAACCTATTTTGATTCTATAGATCACATCATCTCCAACCTCACCGTCATTATTAATAACTGAGCCTAAGGAATATAAATGTTCACTATTTATTATCTCTTGGTTTTTGAATATTTGTTTCTATATCTACTGTCATTAAAAGTTCTATTCCATATATTCAATTTTATTTATACTAATTTTAAACTCTTTTGACTCAAGTGCTTCTTTCCAGATTTCTAATCTAGTCATTATTTCCTTCCTTAATTTCGTTCAGTAGAATAATATCATCTATGAACAATACACACTATGGGACATCATCCTAAATATGCCTAGTTAATTCATCCATAACTAAACCAAATAGGTAAGTACTCAAAGTTGACCCTTGATGCAACCCTACAGTGATTGGAAATTCATTTGTTTCTCTTGAGGTGATCTAATGGTGCTCATAATTCAATAATACCGGTATTTTATTGTATCAATATATCCTTTAGTCACTCTTTTTTCTAGCACTTACTTTATTATATCTCTAGGCACCTTCTTATGAGTTTTTTTTTTTCCAAATTTATAGAAATTGTACATAGATCTCAAATTTTTTATTTGTAGTTTCTTTTTATATTCTTAGTAAACATATCGCTTCCATAATTGATCTATCGGGCATAAATCCAAATTGATTCTAACATTCTTATTGTTGTGAGAATATTGTAGATAAGCTGGGGATATTGTGTAGATATTATTCTATTTATATTGTGAGAATCATGGTTGTCAAATTGTGAATCGGTTTCCCAAAAATATGAATCATAAATCAAATCGAATCGTGAATAGTAAGATTCATGTCATTTTATATATAATTTATATTATATTATTTTTTGATAATATATAATTTTATATATCAGATGGAAATTGGAAAAGAAAATTGATAAGGCTTGTTTAGTTGGGTTCTGAACCGGGTGATATATTTTTGAATAGGGGGGAAGTCTCTTTTTTTGTTCTTGTGTTTCATTGCTGATGGTGCCAGTGTTTCCTTTTCTCCAAAAGTAACTAACTGTATTCACTTTTTCTTTCATTATACAAGTTCACCTCCAAATTTATGCTGTGTATTTTACACCACTGTTGTAGTTTTTTCGCTCTTTTCTCCAAAAAATTTCAAGTTGATGCACTTTCCTCCCACAAGATTAGGGGTTCAATCCCACTGGGAGCATGTATAACCTACAAATTAAAAGTGTCATCTAAATTGATGCCAAGATGAAAAAAATATATTTGCCTTTAAATTGTAGGATGATTAAACTATTCAAAATTATTTTCCTTGTTCATCTTGTTGAAATCAAAGTGCTTAGTTGTTGAAATAATGCTTAGAAGAAGACAGTATGGTTGATAAAAGTTGCTACATTGATCATTCTACTATGTTTGCCTCTAAATTCTAGGTTGATAAAAGTGTTATTCCCACAGCGGATGTGTGTGTAAATTAATTAAAAATAAATAACAAAATAAAATAATTTAAAAAATAATTATATAAATTAAATCCCGAATTAAACACTTACAGAAATTAAAGTTAAGGCTTGTGTTAGACACAATCTCCTTAAAGTAGATTTTGCCCTCACTCTAGTGCTTCAAGTTTTAACGGCGTCTACTTCCCAAGATACAACGACTACTACTTGATTTGCAATACTACAAAATCAAGTCTTGCAAACCAAATTATATTGTAACTCTTTCTCTTTCTCTTCCTAAAAATAAATGCAGAAACGAATGCTGGAGCATAGGAGGACAAACTGAAGAAGAAAGGGAAAAAGTTTAGAAAATTTTCGATGCAAATGAATGTTGGAATGGCAGGGTATATATAGGAAAATTGGTTGCTATTCGAACAGGTGCCAACAGATAAGCAACTGTTCGGACAGATTCAAAACAAAACAAAAAAAAGAAAAAAAAAAGAGGATAAATACAAATCTGTCCGGTTCGAATGAACCTGTTTTGAACCCTTTGAACCTATTCGTTTGGGTATGAACCCGTTAGGGATCTGTTTGGGTGAAGGAAAAATCTAGACCAATTTATTTTAAATTTTGAAACCAAATTAAAAAAATAAATAAATAAATTACAAACGTTTTTGGTCCAAAAAGATAAGTATTGGGCCGGACAAGCCCCATCCAACCTCACACCACGCACCCGCACCCAAGCTCAAGCCCAGCCAAGCCCAACCGTTCAGACGGACCGACGGCGATGGCGCGTGCTTGTGGTTTTTGTTTTGGGTCCAATAGGTCTAGCCCACTTTATCCATAAGCTCACCCTTCCACAAACTTGGGTACCCCTTGGGGCCCATCCCAAGTATCCCAAGTATCCCAAGCTAAGGTATATAAACCCCTTCAAAACCTTAAGCCTTTCCAATTTGGAACAAGCACATTTCACAAATGTGTAGGAAACCCACCTAAATCCATTTCCACGAACTCAAAAATGCGCGTTGAATTCTCATTCATTCGGAAATGGTTTTGAGCAACCAAATACACGATGTTATTCATTACACGGCATTCAACATGAACCCAATTAGAAATGTTAAAAATAACGCTTAGGTCCCACATTAATTAATGTTCAAAGTTAGTAAAAAATAAGGATTTTTAAAGCCATTTTCCAACAATCCCCCACATGAATGAAATTCACAATAACGGACATGCAACAAGATACAGACAAAGAAAGAGTACATTAAGAAAATACACCACATCGAGATCGGTAGCTTTTGGTTTTGAACCTCCTCTAGTGAAAGCCTATCAGACTTACTAGCTAACCAGTGGACGCAATGTCTTAAGCTGTTCAGCTATTTGTGTAAGCCAAGACAATAGATTACACATAGTGTATCTGCAGACACAGTTTGGTTCTTATGGTTGTGTTCACTTTGGCCCTGAACAACAAATGGAAATTCATGAGTGCTCTAGAGAACTTAGCCTTCTTAATTCTCATAGAACCGGCCCGGTTCACACTCATACAGGTGACTTCTTATTAAGAGTATCCAGCCATACCCCACTTGGATGTCCAAGCTATAAGAATCATTAAAAGCAAAGCTTATCCTACTAACGTTGCAGGTATCACTCTTCTAATCATAGAAATGGGTAGGAGTAAACCTCCTTAGTGATATGTAGAGTCATCCATAATTCGGTTGTCCTTTTGAATCTAGATCTTGGGATCTCCAATCAACTAGGTTGGGTTGCCATTATGGCGACTTTTAAGTAATAGGCTTTAATCCCATTCTCCTCGATAAATGGTACACTTGCTCTCTGGCTAGCCCTTTAATCAATGAATCCGCAATATTCTCCTTTGACTTTACATATTCTATGGAAATTATTCCATGTGAGAGAAAATGCCCTAACGTTATTATGTCTTCGAAGAATGTGTCAAGACTTACCGTTATATATATAATTTTGTGCCCGTCCTATTGCTGCTTCACTATCACAGTGAATGCATATAGTTGGCACAGGTTTAGGCCACATTAGAATGTCTTCTAAGAAATTACGAAGTCATTCTGCTTCTTCTCCTGTTTTATCTAATGCGATAAACTCATATTCCATTGTTGACATTGCTATGCATGTTTGCTTGAAAGATTTCCAAGAGACTGTAGCACCTCCCAGGGTAAAGACATATCCACTAGTGAATTTTGAGTCTTTAGTATCCGATATCCAATTTGCATCGATGTACCCCTCGAGTACTGCTGGATATTTGGTATAATGTAAGCCATAATGCCGGGTATGTCTTAGATACCTAAGTACCCTAATTATCATTTTCCCTGGATTACTTGTGCACCTACTTAATTTGCTTACAGCATAGGCTATATCTGGCCTAGTGCAATTCATTAAGTACATCAAGCTTACGATTATCCGAGAGTACTCTAATTGTGATATGCCTGCACTTGTATTTTTTGACAAATGAAGACTAATGTCAGCAGATGTTTTAGCAGGACAATTGTCATGCTTTCCAAATTTCTCTAAAATTTTCTCAACATATTGAGGCTGAGATAAAGCATATCCTTCAGATATTCTAGTAATTTTTATTCCTAGAATTACATCTGCTACTCCCAGATCTTTCATATCAAACTTTTTGTTCAACATTTTCTTTATGGATTTAATCATGTCATTATTACTTCCAATAATGAGCGTGTCATCCACATATTGACAAACTATGACATAGCCTTTGTCTATGCGTTTAACATAGACGCATTTTTCATATTCGTTTATCTTAAAACCCTCTGAAAGCATAGCATGATCAAATTTTTCACGCCATTGTTTCGGAGCTTGTTTTAATCCATAAAGGAATTTGACAAGTTTACAAACCTATTTCTCTTGGCCGAGAACTTGAAACCCTTCCGGTTATTCCATATAGATTTCTTCATCTAACTCGCCATTCAAAAAAGCTGTTTTAACATCCATTTGATGTATTTCAAGATTATACAAAGTTGCAATCGCAATCAATATGCGAATAGATGTTATTCTTGTCCCTGGTGAATAGATGTCAAAATAATCAAGGCCTTCCTTCTGCCTGTATCCCTTAACAACAAACCTAGCCTTGTATTTATCTATTGAACCATCTGCTTTCATTTTTCTCTTGAATATCTACTTATATCCAAGAGGTTTACACCTTGGTAAAAGATCCACCAGTTTCCAAGTATGATTTTGCAGTATTGATTCAATTTCACTATTCATAGCCTCTCTCCATAATGGAACTTCAGGATTTGACATTGCTTCCTTGAAGTTTTGAGGCTCATTTTCTAACAGGTATGTCAGAAAATCTGGACCAAATGATTTAGAGATCCTAGCCATTTTGCTATGTCTAGGTTCATCTACTTCATTATCATTTTGGTCTTCATTGCCACCCATAGCAGTATCTAAAGTTCTTTTATTTGAAGTTGTCTCTTCAGTTTCCTTGCAAGGAAAAATGTGTTCAAGAAACAACGCATTTCTTGACTCAATAATAGTGTTTACATGCATATTAAGATTTTCAAATCTATGAACTAAAAATCTATATGCACTACTATTATTTGCGTAACCAATGAACACACACTATCTTAGACGTTTTAGGACTAGGGACTGCCACCTTGGCCAAACACCCCCACACTTTGAGGTAATTGTAGGTAGGTCATCGACATTTCCATACTTTATAAGGTGTTTGATTAATTTTCTTATGGGGTACCCTGTTATAAAGTTAGCAAACAAAATCGCCTCCCCCCACAAGTTCTGAGGTAACCCTAAACTAATCAACATGGCATTCATCATCTCTTTAAGAGTTCGATTCTTTCTCACAGCAACTCCATCTGATTGAGGAGAATAAGGTGCAATGGTTTGGTGAATAATACCATGTTCAAAACAAAATTCCTCAAATGGTGCATCATACTCACCACCTCTATTACTCCTCACTATTTTAATAGTTTTGCCGAGTTGATTTTCAACCTTAAGTTTATATTGCTTAAAAGCTTCTAAGGCTTCATCTTTACTTCTTAATAAGTAAACATAGCAATATCGAGTGCAATCATCAATAAAAGTAATAAAGTACTTCTTATCTCCTCTAATGTGAACAAATTTTAAATCACAGATATCTATGTGAATTAAACTTAAAGGTTCAGTACTTCTCTCTACTTTATTAAATGATACCTTAGTGAGTTTTGCCTCAACACAAATCTCACATTTATGATTAGGATCAAACTCTAAGCTTGGTAAACATTCTAAAGCAACAAGTCTATGCAAAGAATTAAAACTAACATGTCCTAATCTACCATGCCATAAAAAAAAGATTCAGCAATATAAATAGAAAATGTGTTCTTATTATTAATAGCCAAATTTGGTACAACAGTATTTACATTTAGCTTAAAAAGCCCATCACTCATGTAACCTCGCCCCATATACATTCCACTCTTGAAGAGTATAACCTTATCAGATTCAAAGACTAAGCTAAACCCATTCTTGATCAACAATGACCCAGAAATCAAATTTTTGCGAATCTCTGGCACATTGAGTACATTGTTGAGTGTGAGTTCTTTCCCCGAGGTCATTTTCAGCACGATCTTTCCTTGTCCTTCCACAGTTAAAGTGGAGGAGTTTCCCATAAAAGTTGTTCCCCACTTTCCACCCTTTATAGGTTATGAACATCTTCTTGTCTGCACAGATATGGCGGATTGCTCCAGTGTCCACCCACTACTCCTTGGGATCAGAGACTACTACAGCAAGGTTGATGTCTGCTACTCCATCGAAAAAATAAAAATCCTCAGCTATGTTGGCTTGTGCTGACTTTTTGCTTGAACTCCCTTCGTCCTTACGAACATGACAATCTTTAGCGCGATGTCCATCTTTGCCACATATAAAACACTTGACTTTGAACCTCTTGTTGAACCCGTTGTTGATCCCTTTGTTGATCTTACTAGTGGATCCTTGTTTGGGACCATTGCCATCACGCTTCCGCTTCTTGTTATTGAACTTTGACCTTTGTCCATGTTCCATAACATTTGCTTTAGTCTACATGATATGGTTTCCTGACTTCTTGTCGGAACCACAATTGTCCTCCTCAATTCTGAGCTGCACTATTAGTTCCCCTAATTTCATCTCTTGCGCTTATGCTTTAGATAATTCTTGAGTTCTTTCCATGATGGTGGCAATTTTTCAATGATTGCCGCTATTTGGAAAGATTCACTAAGAACCATCCCTTCCGCATGTATGTCATGGAGAATTAATTAGATCTTGAACTTGGCTAATAACTGTCTTGGAATCTACCATTTTAAAGTCCAGAAAATGACCGACAACAAATTTCTTTGTATCGGCATTCTCCGTCTTATATTTATGATCTAAAGATTCCCACAGTTCTTTAGTAGTGCTTTTGACACTATACACATTGTACAGTGTATTGTCCAACCCATTGAGGATATAATTCTGACAGAGAAAATCACCATGTTTCCATGTATTGACTATGGCAACCACTTGTCGATCAGTTTCTTCCTCGTTCAGTGACGGATCTTTTTCATGGATGAAGCGAGCCAAATTCAATGTGGTAAGATAAAACATCATTTTTTGTTGCCATCTTTTAAAATCATTTCCATTGAATTTTTCTGGCTTCTCCCCATGATTTACTAGTACTGCCGAAGTTATCATTGGCACAACAGGTTTAGGGGTTTGAATAATAACAGTCTCAGTACTGTTTTTTTCAGTTGTCATAATTCTAATGAAATAATAATACACCAATCACAAATTTATACAGAAAAGAATTTACTCACAAAATATACAAAATATTATCACAAATTTACACAGAAAAGAATTTACACACAAAATATACAAAATAATATTTTGTTACAAAATTCTAATGATAAACAGTATATTACAACTATGTTATCAAAGAAATCATTAAACAGTATATTAGTACTATTTAAGAAATTAAACAGTATGTGACTACTATTTAATTTCCCGAAACAAAATATTTGTCTGTCTAACACAGAAATAAAAATGAAAATCTACTTTAAGATTGTTATTCCCACAGTAGATGTGTGTGTAAATTAAATGTGTAATTAAAAATAAATAACAAAATAAAATAATTCAGAAAATAATTATATAAATTAAATTCCGAATTAAACGCTTACAGAAATTAAAGTCGAGGTTTGTGTTGGACACAATCTCCTTAAAGTAGATTCCGCCCTCACTCCGGTGCTTCGAGTTTTAACGGCGTCTAATTCCCAAGATCCAAGGACTACTACTTGATTTGCAGCACTACAAAATCAAGTCTTGTGAACCAAATTATGTTGTAACTCTTTCTCTTTATTTTCCTAAAAATAAATGCAGAAACAGATGCTGGAGCGCAGGAAGACAAACTGAAGAAGAAAGAGAAGAAGTTTGGAAATTTTTCGATACAAATGAATGCTGGAATAGCAGGGTATATATAGGAAAATTGGTGGCTATTCAAACAGGGGCCAACAGATAGGCAACTATTCGGACAGATTCAAAACAGGGGGAAAAAAACCCTGTTTAGACATATACAGATCTGTCCGATTCAAATGAACCTATTTTGAACAGTTTGAACCTATGCGGGTGAGTATGAACCCGTTAGGGATCTGTTTGGTTGAAAGAAAAATCTACACCAATTTATTTTGAATTTTGAAACCAAAACTAAAAAAATGGTCCAATGGGTCTAGCCCACTTTACCCATAACCTCACCCTCACAAACTTGGGTACCCCTTGGGGCCCATCTCAAGTATCCCAAGCTAAGGTATACAAACCCATTCAAAACCTTAAGCCTTTTCAATATGGGACAGGCACATTTCACAAATGTGTAAGAAACCCACCTAAATCCATTTCCACGAATCCGAAAATGCACGTTGAATTCTCATTTATCTAAAAATAGTTTTGTGCAAATAAATACACGATGTTATTCACTACGCGGCATTAAACATGAACCCAATTAGAAACGTTAAAAATAACGCTTGGGTCACACCTTAATTAATGCTCAAAGTTAGCAAAAAATAAAGATTTTTAAAGCCATTTTCCAACAAAAAGTTGCTGAATTGATCATGTTGTTCACTTTTTTTGGGGTTTGGCATGCCTAGTAGATGAATCTATAAAGTGTAGTTAGCTTTTCTCATAATGGTTTGGAACTTCGATGAGGATATCTAAACTATCTTATAGTATTATAGAAAACGCATGACTTACTTGGTGTGAACACGAAAGGCTCTAAATGCACTCCATAGATTTGGTTAGACACTCTAGTTTTCAAAAAATAAATAAATAATACCATATCACCATTAAATTAAATTACCAAAAAGCCCATATCATAACCCTAACTCCGATAGCCCCTTCCTGCTCTAGCAGGCCCTTCTCACTCCAACCAACCCCAAGGTGAAGTGCTCAGGCGAATAAACTTCTTGTCTAACAGTTCCTGAAATTGAGTTTTCAATTCTTTCAGTTCAGAAGTCAACATTCTATACGGAGTTTTGGAAATTGGTTGTGTTCTGGGTACAACATCAATAGTAAACTCAATTTCCCTATCAATTAAGTCTCCAGGTAAATCATTCGGAAATACATCGGGAAAGTCATTTACTACAATCAATAGTAGAATTATCACAGGTCGCAGTCAAAATGCAACATAAGTAACCCCGATACTTTTTTCTTAATAACTTCCTGGGTTTCACAAAAGAAATCAAATACGGTAAAGGAATTACCCCATTCCCAGCAAATACGAACTCAAGCATACCAGGTGGTCGAAACACAATAGTTTTATTCACACAATCAATAGTTGCACAATACTTTGTCAACCAATCCATGCCAAGTATACAGTCAAAATTATCAATACCCAATGGCAACAAATCAACATATAATGTCGTATCACCAATTATAATGTCACATGCCAAATAAACATATACGCATACCATAGAACCCCAGATGGTGTAGATACAAATAAAGAATAATTCATAGGTTTTAGTGGTCTAGTCAATTTTCAGAAGAAAGCATACGATACAAAGGAATGCGTAGAACCAGAATCTATTAATACACATGCATTTTGAGCACAAATAGGGAGTATACCTGACACCACAGCTTTAGTGTTCTGCATATCACCAGGCACTAATGCGAAAACTCGGCCTTGTCTCAAAGTTTCTCTTCCAGTATTGGCTCTCGTATTTGTTCTAGCTGCAGAAGTGGACCCGGCTAAACTTGTTGTAGGACAGTTGGCATTATCAGATCCAAGTGGGCAATCTCTCACTACACGGTCTGTCTTTCAGCATAGAAAACAAGCATCGGATACATGGTAACATACACCCCTATGTTTCCTCCCACGTTCAGAACAAATTGGTATAGACCCACTGCTCTGACTTGAGCTACTAGTAGACCCGTTTTTTGCTTCTTATTGTTTACAAAAGAACAGCCCTTTCTGAAACCATACCCAGACCTTTTACCTCTCCATTCTGTTGTTGGTGTTTTAACTTGTTTCTTTGCTGCCAAATTAGCCTCTGTCATCAATGCTCTGTCAAGTACATTCACATATGTAGATAGCTTTAAGACACCTACACGATCAAATATATCTAGGTCCAATCCACCTTCAAATTTTTGGGCCTTCTTGTAGTCCGTATCCACCATATGAGGAGCAAATCGAGCTAGTTTAGTGAATTTAGCTTCGTACTCGACTACAAACATGTTGCCTTGCTTGAGTTCTTGGAATTCAGAAACCTTTCGGTCCTGGAAGCATTGAGAAAAGTACTTCTCATAAAAGATTTCGTTGAATTGAGCCCGTGTCATTGTTCCATTGTTATTTCGAAATAACAACCACCATCTTCGGGCTTCATCCTTTAGAGTATAGGTGGCCAATAGAACCTTCTAAGTCTCGGAACAGGAAAATACTTTGAATAATTTCTCCATTTCGAGTAACCATGTCTCCGCTTTTAATGGTTCAATACCACCCAAGAATGTTGGATGTTTCATCTTCATGAACTTCTAAGTTAGATTTATGATATCATTGTTATCCAGTTCTACTTGGACCGGAGAGGGAGGAGGAGGCAGGGGTTGTCTTTGCAGCTGTCTCATTGATTCAGTTAGGGCTTCAAGCATTTGTTCCATTCGGCTTATGCGAGCCTCTGAGGATTCAGTTGTACCGTCACTTCTTGTATTTTTCATTTGCTATATAGGTAAACAAAGCACTTGTAAGCATAAGCAAATAGTTCATTCACAATATTCGGAGTATTCAGTTCCAATTCTTTCTTGTCAATTTCACATGTTCGTGTTTAGATTCAGCTTTAGCTTTCACATTCATAGAAATTATCACACACTCACACATGCAGATAAAATGTCCCAAATTCTTGTCTAAGACATCCTATAGCTCGTATGGACTTGTGTGTGCGGTATAACACATGCTTTGATACCACTCTTTCATGACCCAAACCCGCCCCTATAGGTTTAGCGTCGTAACCGACCAGTAATCCTTGGATTACCAAAGGCCTTTACACAGAATAACATATAATTAAGGGGCTAGCGAAAGCAGATATATATAAAACATACATAGTCCATCGAGCTGTGTAGACATACATAGAACAGAAATTTAAAAACTTCATATACATACACTTGAGGTCATAATTACATTAGTCTTACGTCACATTCATTACAGATATAGCCAGAAGGAGGCCTTAGCCCAATATACAGATAAATAGAAAACTTGTTCATATTCCAAAGGTCTTATACATTCACAAAACATGACTACTAGGATTTTCCAAAACCTCCTCGGGAGGCACAAAGGGTTGACTGACAAAACCAAAAATTCCAGGTCATCAACCTTGAACCTGGTCACGCGCCTAGTTACCTACATACATAAATAATAGAGTGAGCGGAAGCCCAATGAATAATAACAGAGTAAAGGGTTTAATTGAATGATGTTCCACATCTGATTCGGAAAGTAGATTTCATATCAGAGACAGATTCTTATTCATTTACAGAATCAGAGTTCATGCTCAATCAAACGTGGTACATCCATTAGCGCTAACAGAACAAATGCAGAACAAATTATGGTTATGTATAACCAATTCCATAAAGGAACCTCCGGATCCGGGTAACAGATAACAGATACGCTGAGCTCCATGATGGAGCCTCCCGTATGGGTAACTGTAGACACCCCATTTTTGACCGTCCTCGAGACTTGGACGTCATCGTTTTAACACTCGATGATTACCCATGTTCGTATTCGTTTTGAGTTCCCGGAGGTCTCGGCTACGCACCTTGCCTCAGGATCTCTCAACTCGATTGTTTTGTGTTTGGTTTTGTACCAAACACTTGCAT
The DNA here is from genome assembly GCF_004153795.1 of Camellia sinensis. Classification (NCBI taxonomy): domain Eukaryota; kingdom Viridiplantae; phylum Streptophyta; class Magnoliopsida; order Ericales; family Theaceae; genus Camellia; species Camellia sinensis. Next base: position 1,664,853 of record NW_021025488.1, on the reverse strand, counting down.
TTTTCCTTTGAGAGGGCAGGGAATGGCTTATTGGCCATCCCCACACTCCACCGGCCATGGCTTGAGGCCACCGGCTGTGTTTTGTTTCCACCGGCCAAATGTTTGGCCGACCGGCACCATAGATGGTCGACCGGCCATCTATTTTGGTCAAATTGAATTTTTGGCCGGCCGACTACTATGCATCTACTTTTGTAGATATTTTTATGCCAGTTGTGCTAGCTGGCATACACTGTGCTCCCCTCTATACACGTGTATGGAGGGATCTCCCTCTTGACTAGCTTACTTGAGAAGCTTTGCAAGAGTGATCTCTATAAGAGGGAGCCTCTTCTCCCTCCATTAGGGTTACAAAAAAATCCCAGGGGAGCTCTGGCTCTAGGGTTAGCATAGTGTATCTATTCGATCTCTATTTCTCCCTCTCTTTTGCCTTGTGTGTGTGTTTAGTCTTACTATTGCACACAAACACCTAGTCCTACACCTTCTCTTGGTTGCTGAGGGACCAGAAGGTTGTTCTTGGTGTTTTTGGGTGGTTTTGAGCTTGAAGAAGCTGCTGGAGTGATCCTTGTGAAGAAGGTCTTCAAGGGTAAGATTATTGCCTTTTTTTTACCCCATATTTGCATAGTCTTTTTGCCTATCTTGAAACTGTTTTTAGACTTTGTGTATAACATATAAAAGTCTTTTTTTTGCCTGCTCTAAATAGTTGTTTAAGAGTGTTTTGAGCTTTGGGGTTGTTTGACCCCTCTTAGGGCTTGTTTGGCCCCATTTTGTGCCATTTTGGTTGAGCTCCGCGACCATTGTGTTTGGACCTCCTCACCACTGAAGTCTTGAGGGATTTCAGTGGTGAGGATGGCGCCTTAAGGTCCCAAGAAGGAGAGGGCCACCCCCCTCTCCTTGTTGTCCTTGAAAAGGGCCATTTTTGCCTCTTGAGGAAGCATCTAGTTTAGGTTCATGTTGATCATGCCTTAACTGATTTTTGTGCTTATATTGCCATGATATATCATTGTGTTAAGTTGGTTTAGACACCCCTTGCATGCTTTGCATACATGTCTTGTAATGCCATGTTTTAGCCTTAATATGCTTTAACTTTTTGACCCTTGTTCTAGTATGTTTTTGGCCAAGCTTTGTGAAGCTTTTGTGCTTGTTTCAGTATGCTAAAATTCTATTTTTGGTTGTTTTGGTCGACCATGACATGCATTGCATAGCCTCTTTGCATTCTTGGCTTGTGAGCCTTAAGTGCATGAACCATGAGCATGCATTACTTGCATTATTTCAGTGGTTTGGAACCACTTACCATGCCATTTCAGTCCACTTAGCATGCTTGTATGGTTGCATTTGATGCCCCTCTAATGTGTTAAAAGTTTGTTGTCTTATGCCCTTTGTTTAGGCCCTTGTGCATGCTTGCATGTTTAGGCCACTTAGATGCCATCTAGGTGTATCCTTAGCTTTGTTTAGGCCTGCCTTGGACCTGTTTTAAGTCCCCTTAGCCTTGTGAGGCTTGGTTGACTTGGCCTTGGTTTAAGCCTCCTTGGCTTGCCTTGAGTACTTGGACCATTTGTTGCATGCTTAGCTTGTCTTATTGACCTGGTTTGGCACCTTTCATGACATGATTTTCAGAGCTTATAATGCATGTCATTTGTCCATGTTTGCATCCTCTTAAATGTGCTTGAGAGTTGTCTCTATATGCCTAAGTGTTGGTCCTTGTGTGCATGCATGTTTGTATGTCATTTTGACTTCATTTTTTAGCACGTTGGCCACTGTTTTGGGCTTAGTATAGAGCTGCCCAACTAGTGTAAGTCCCTCTTTTACATGACCGTTGCATGCTCACCTTGTATGTTGTTGCATATTTGTGTGTTGTTGCATGATTGAAGTTGCATGATTGAATGAAGTCACATGATTGCTTGCATGCTTGAACACCCACATTGTGTTTTGCATACTTGTTGGTTGCATTGCTTCATGCCTTGCATGATTGTTGTATGCCTTGTATGCTTCTTTGTATTTCCATGATTGCATGCTAGCTCACATGCCTAGGTTGCATCACATTGACACGCATGCTTAACCTCTTGAATTGATTGTGATAGAGGTTGAGCCCCATTGTTTGTTTATGTGCATTTCACTCCATTGAAAATGCATAACGTGGTTCCTTGGGCCATCACACATTGAAATGCGCGATTGATGGTCCGGGAATCGAGTACCATGTCCCTTTGAGTCATAAACATGATAGGGGATATGTTAGTGCACACATTTGCTTGAATTGCATTGCCATGCCATGTTTTGCCCTCTATTGCTGTCAAAATAGGTTTCTGTAGGGAGTTTTGGCCGGTCGGCTACATAGAGTGCCGATCGATCATTAATGGATGGCTGATAGCTCAACCAATGGCCGATGACCATCCTTCCATGGCCGGTGACCATTTGCCTCAGCCGGTGGCATTCCCCAACATCCAAACAGTGTACCTTGGGACTCGTGCAGTCCTCAGAGGAGCAGAGCAGGGAAAACAGAGGCAGCTTGTGCATGGCAGTGGACTTTCGAGCGGAACCAAGCACGCGTGCATTGGATCCTCTTCCCGAGGCTGCTTTTACCACTTTCTTAGATTCGTTAATGTGCTTAACTAGTTTAATTGGTCTGTAACATTTAATTAACTTGCAAGTTAGTTAATTGTATTATTCTTTTGGTCCCTCCGAGTGAGGGCGAATTTGTAATAAGTGTGGATGCGTGTGTGCATGTCTTCCAACCCCCACTTCTTTCTCCCTTTTACTTACCTGCTTTGATGGTTAGTATTAGGGCATGTTTAATTTAGCATACTTTATGCTACGCATGCGTGCATCATTCATCAGTATTGCATGCACCGAGCTCGGCACATCATGCTAACTGCATAGTATTTCAAATCAAACTTGAATACATGCTATTTGTTGCATTTCATATGTCATCCTTAGATTAGCCGAGCCTATTCTAGTGACATTCTGTATGCGATGCATTAGCCATTTTAACATGAACTAGGATCACGTATGATTACTAACTAGTTTATTGTTTTGGCTTGGAGTACTCGGTAAGTTCTTAGCATCCTTGTTTGAAAACGTTATGTGTTCTTAGGTTGTGCATCCTTGTTTGAAAGCATGAGAACTTACCGAGTACTCCAAGCCAAAACAATAAACTAGTTAGTAATCATGCGTGATCCTAGTTCATGTTAAAATGGCTAATGCATCGCATACAGAATGTCACTAGAATAGGCTCGGCTAATCTAAGGATGACATATGAAATGCAACAGATAACATGTATTCAAGTTTGATTTGAAATACTATGCAGTTAGCATGATGTGCCGAGCCCGGTGCATACAATACTGATGAATGATGCACGCATGCGTAGCATAAAGTATGCTAAATTAAACGTGCCCTAATATTAACCATCAAAGCAGGTAAGTAAAAGGGAGAAAGAAGTGGGGGTTGGAAGACATGCACACACGCACCCACACTTATTACAAATTCGCCCTCACTCGGAGGGACCAAAAGAATAATACAATTAACTAACCTGCAAGTTAATTAAATGTTACAGACCAATTAAACTAGTTAAGCACATTAACGAATCTAAGTAAGTGGTAAAAGCAGCCTCGGGAAGAGGATCCAATGCACGCGTGCTTGGTTCTGCTCGGAAGTCCACTGCCATGCACAAGTTGCCTCTGTTTTCCCTGCTCTGCTCCTTTGAGGACTGCACAAGTCCCAAGGTACACTGTTTGGATGTTGGGGAATGTCACCGGCTGAGGCAAATGGTCACCGACCATGGAAGGATGGTCATCAGCCATTGGTTGAGCTATTGGCCATCCATTAATGGTCAATCGGCACTCTATGTAGCCGACCGGCCAAAACTCCCTGCAGAAACCTGTTTTGACAGCAGCAGAGGGCAAAACATGGCATGACAATGCAATTCAAGCAAATGTGTGCACCAACACATCCCCTATCATGTTTATGACTCAAAGGGACATGGTACTCGATTCTCAGACCATCAATCGCGCATTTCAATGCGTGATGGCCCAAGGAACCAAGTTGTGCATTTTCAATGTGGAGTGAAATGCACATAAACAAACAATGGGGCTCAACCTCTATCACAATCAATTCAAGTGGTTAAGTATGCGTGCCAATGTGATGCAACCTAGGCATGTGAGCTAGCATGCAATCATGGAAATGCAAAGAAGCATACAAGGCATACAACAATCATGCAAGGCATGAAGCAATGCAACCAACAAGTATGCAAGACACAATGTGGGTGTTCAAGCATGCAAGCAAGCATGTGACTTCATTCAATCATGCAACTTCAATCATGCAACAACACACAAATATGCAACAACATACAAGGTAAGCATGCAACGGTCATGCAAATGAGAGACTTACACTAGTTGGGCAGCTCTATACTAAGCCCAAAACAGTGGCCAACGTGCTCAAAAATGAAGTCAAATGACATACAAACATGCATGCACACAAGGACCAACACTTAGGCATATAGAGACAACTCTCAAGCACACTTAAGAGGATGCAAACATGGACAAATGACATGCATTATAAGCTCTGAAAATCATGTCATGAAAGGTGCCAAACCAGGTCAATAAGACAAGCTAAGCATGCAACAAATGGTCTAAGTACTCAAGGCAAGCCAAGGAGGCTTAAACCAAGGCCAAGTCAACCAAGCCTCACAAGGCTAAGGGGACTTAAAACAGGTCCAAGGCAGGCCTAAACAAAGCTAAGGATACACCTAGATGGCATCTAAGTGGCCTAAACATGCAAGCATGCACAAGGGCCTAAACAAAGGGCATAAGACAACAAACTTTTAACACATTAGAGGGGCATCAAATGCAACCATACAAGCATGCTAAGTGGACTGAAATGGCATGGTAAGTGGTTCCAAACCACTAAAATAATGCAAGTAATGCATGCTCATGGTTCATGCACTTAAGGCTCACAAGCCAAGAATGCAAAGAGGCTATGCAATGCATGTCATGGTCGACCAAAAACAACCAAAAATAGAACTTTAGCATACTGAAACAAGCACAAAAGCTTCACAAAGCTTGGCCAAAAACATGCTAGAACAAGGGTCAAAAAGTTAAAGCATATTAAGGCTAAAACATGGCATTACAAGACGTGTATGCAAAGCATGCAAGGGGTGTCTAAGCCAACTTAACACAATGATATATCATGGCAATATATGCACAAAAATCAGTTAAGGCATGATCAACATGAACCTAAACTAGATGCTTCCTCAAGAGGCAAAAATGGCCCTTTTCAAGGACAACAAGGAGAGGGGGGTGGCCCTCTCCTTCTTGGGACCTTAAGGCGCCATCCTCACCACTGAAATCCCTCAAGACTTCAGTGGTGAGGAGGTCCAAACACAATGGTCCCGGAGCTCAACCAAAATGGCACAAAATGGGGCCAAACAAGCCCTAAGAGGGGTCAAACAACCCCAAAGCTCAAAACACTCTTAAACAACTATTTAGAGCAGGCAAAAAAAAGACTTTTATATGTTATACACAAAGTCTAAAAACAGTTGCAAGATAGGCAAAAAGACTATGCAAATATGGGGTAAAAAAAAGGCAAGAATCTTACCCTTGAAGACCTTCTTCACAAGGATCACTCCAGCAGCTTCTTCAAGCTCAAAACCACCCAAAAACACCAAGAACAGCCTTATGGTCCCTCAGCAACCAAGAGAAGGTGTAGGACTAAGTGTTTGTGTGCAATTGTAAGACTAAACACACACACAAGGCAAAAGAGAGGGAGAAATAGAGATAGAATAGATACACTATGCTAACCCTAGAACCAAAGCTCTCCTGGGATTTTTTTGTAACCCTAATGGAGGGAGAAGAGGCTCCCTCTTATAGAGATCACTCTTGCAAAGCTTCTTAAGTAAGCTAGTCAAGAGGGAGATCCCTCCATACAGATGGAGGGGAGCAAAGTGTATGCCAGCTAGCACAGTTGGCATAAAAATATCTACAAAAGCAGATGCACAGTAGTCGGCCGGCCAAAAATGCAATTTGACCAAAATAAATGGTCGGTCAACCATCTATAGTGCCGGCCAGCCAAACATTTGGCCGGTGGAAACAAAACACAGCCAGTGGCCTCAAGCCATGGCCGGTGGAGTGTGGGGATGGCCAATAAGCCATTCCCTGCCCCCTCAAAAGCAAAACGCAAGTGTTTGGTGCAAAACCAAACACAAAACAGTCGAGTTAAGAGATCCTGAGGCAAGGCGCGTAGCCGAGACCTCCGGGAACTCAAAACGAACACGAACATGGGTAATCATCGAGTGTTCAAACGATGACATCCAAGTCTCGAGGACGGTCAAAAATGGGGTGTCTACAGTAACAGATAACAGATATAATAAGTTCCATAATGGGACCTCCGTTATCAGATAATAGCTAACAGATATGCTAAGGATGCCACAAATACATTTCAGAAATTAGACAATTATTCATTGTATAGAACATATCCTTTCAAAAAATAGATCTTATTTTATCATACAGAAAATAAATAAAGTTGAACATAGCTTTATTAAGTTATTACTCACAGATGGTTCCGAAAGCAGACAGGCAGAGCAGACAAATCTGATGGCTTACTGCACATGACCTACACAAACATAACAGAGACACATATTGAAATACACACTCGGATAGTACTTAACTTATTGCACTCCGTCCTTAGTGTGTCTCTAAGTCTTATCCTTATTATTATGTCTTAATCATAGCCTAGGAATACCTAGGATGCAATGAAGATGCTAAAATTCTTTTGAAACACTTAGGCAAATATGTTGAAAATAAGGGCCTTGCTCGAGCGGAGGTTCAAAAATATGAGTGGCCGCTCGAGCGCAACTTCTTTCGCTCGAGTGGTCTGTAAACTCTACAAAAGTACTGGTTGTGTGAATTCTCCGCTAGATGGTTGCTCGACTGTCGCTCGAGCGTGAGACTGAGGTCCTCGCTCGAGCGCAACTCTTGTCGCTCGAGCGGTCTGCAAAAATGGTAAACTTCTGGGAGCAAGCATTTTATGCTCAAGCCATCTATTTGTCGCTCGAGCGGAAGTACCAAAATAAAGGTGGTTGCTTGAGCAGAGGTTCTGTCGCTCAAGCAGAGAAATAAAATTCTGGAATTTCCAGATTTGCTCTCAAACTCAAAACTCAAATCCAAAGTCTCAAAATGCAACTTTTGGGCCCCAAAACTTGAGAAAACAAGCTCAAACTTGTAAAATGTTGAGAATCTAAAATCATTTCGCAAAATTAAAGTCCAAAAGCATGACAATTGTGCCAATTCAAACTCAAAACTTTTAAAACATATCATATATGCAATAGAGTGAGTTCAAAACTTCCAAATCATGTTCAAAGAAGGCAAATTGATGGAAAACATGATGAATTCTTTGAACAAAGCCAAATTGAGGACATACAAGAGGAAATTCTTTGAATGCAACCTTAAAATCATGAGAATTATGTATGTATGCATGATACACTCCCATAGCCATCTAACCAAGCTCAATTCTTATCTTAATGTAGAATTTCTTTTGAACTCATGAGTTAGCTAACTTAATTACATCATCAAAAGCTTGAATTCTCACCTAAACTTCCCAATTGAGCTTCAAGTAATCCAATTCTTAAGTGATCAAGCTAATCCTCCTTAGTTCCCTTTAATTCTCTAGCAAGTCACTTTTGGTTGCACTTAGCTCTCTCTCTCTCTCTCTATCTCACACGTTTAGTCTTCAAATATGAGGGATTGAGAGTGTAAAGTACATAAAAGGTGTTAGAAGAGGCCTTATATAGGCTCATTAATGAGTCCTAATTAAACTTGGCTTAAGCTAATCGCGCGGGCATTAATCATTCTAATTAAATCGTTCCAAATTGAATTTTAATTAAACTTACCCTAAAATTCTAAAAATTCCAAATATCACATATACCAAGTCAATTTCATGATCGATAAGTCTTTCAATTCGCAAAATATAACAGAATCTCAAATAGATATTTACACAAATAATGCAATATACATGCAATTAATTCAGAATTTCATCTTAATTACTCATTAAGCATAATTAATCATGGTTTATCAGCTAATCATAGGTCGGGGTTGTTACAGTGAGGGTAATGTTGGCATTAATTAGGATGTTCAAAGACAAAAGTCAAAATTTGAATTTTGAAATTGGGTATTAAGAAATGGAATGCCCAAGGCCAAGCAAATCTTTGGGGTGCATTTAGAGCCATCCCTTTAAACACCTCTGTCATGCATTTTCTTATGCCCAAATTGCCCTCATGTAGCTGTCCTAGCTTTTTATTTTATTTCGTTTTTCCATTTTTGTACTTCCGTCTACATTTCTTTCTTTTTTTTTTGCAGATGATTTGTACACACATATTCATGTTTAGATTCTTAAACACAGGGCAATTTTTGAAGATGGGGACAATGAAAGAAACTTGGAGGCTTTGACTCATGTAGAAATTACTAGGAGACTTGTATTACTAAATATTTAGAAATTACTGGAGGCTTGTATTACTAGGAGGATTTGACTCATGTAGAAATTACTAGGAGGCTTGTGTTGGTTGTTTGTGGGATTTTATTTATTTATTTATTTTCTCTAAGTTGTTTTTAGTGTGCTATATTGAAATGTTACATTATTGGAGTGTTAGATTTTTGTTCATAATGTGGGATTTGTTCTAGAATGAGAAAAAATTCAAAACTTCTATGGTACAAATTGCCCAAATGTGTAATTTTACATTTTGAAAAAATTCACTTTTATCCCTAAAAAATTAAACCCAAACATGTAAGTGACTACCCTTTTATGCAATTTCCACTTTAATGGGTCTTTCGGGTTTTTTAAATAAAAAAAAAGGACTAAACAATTCACAAGATCACATTTTGGGATTTATTGGTTCTTCAATCTAAAATAAATCAAAAAATTAAATTAAAATTAAAATAGATAAAATTTAAAATTTATTTTGTTATAACAATTCAAACATTTACATTTTTTTTATTTTTTCAAAATTAAAAATTTACCATAAAATCACTTGGTTAATGGCTTTAAAAGTACCATGAAATTGTTCCATAACTTTCTTTGGTTTTTTGAGGAATAGGTTCCATAACGTAGGTAAAGGTCCATTTGTAAGACGTTAGTCATGGGTTTGGTTTAGTAATGGGTTGATTGTTGAGGAGTTGAATTACACTCAGAACAACCTAGAAATTTTTTTTGGTGATCTAGGAGCACCACATGACAATACAGAACACCATGCCCCTGTTGTTCTCATGACCCAAACACAAAATTATAAAATATATGGGCTTGTTTGATTTGTATCTCAAGATATAATTTTTTTAAAAAAAATTCAAAATTTTGTTTGGTTCAAATTTTTTGAAAAAAAAAATTCAAAATCACTTTCTCTCTCCAAAACATCAATCAATCACTTTTTCTCTCCTCTCTCCTTCTCATTCTCAATTACTTTTTCTTTCACACACATCTATTCAACTACAACAAAGAATCAAATCATCTCAAACTCCCAAACTCTAAAACTATTTTCAACCAAACAAACCATATATCTTTCACCAATCACAATACTTTTGGCCATACACAAAATCGTGAACTTTACATCTTTTAATGACACTACTCTTGAGACACTACGTGGTGTTTTGAGAACAAGCTAAAAAAGCTAGCTTTTTAACTTTTTTACACAAAAAAGTCACAAAAAGTTAAAAAGTCAGCTTTTAACCAACTTCTCAAATGAAAATGCTATACAAACAAAAAAAAGTTTACAAACTTTTCTTACAAACTGATGTGGCATGGAGTGATACAACTTTAGAATGTGAAATGAGGCCCAATTTACTAATATTCTAGGTGACACATTAGTTTGTAAGGAAAGTTTGTTTGAAAAGTTTGTTTGTATAGCACTACTCCTTCTCAAAACACCTCCATCACTACTAAATAAATTTTTCATAACCTAACACAAAATTATAACTTCCCCATGAATCAACACAAAATCTTGTGTCTGGCATCACCGAACAATACCAATCACCAAATACTATGTCCAATCACCAAATACTATGTCCATGCTTTTCTCATGACACTACAAAAATTTTAGTTTTTTGCGACGGCAAAATGCCGTCACTAATACTCCTAATGCCATCTCAAAAAACTTTTAGCGACGACAAATGATTTTTAGCGACGGCAAAGGGGGGTCACAATAGAGGGCGTCTCTAAAACGTTTTAGCGACAGTGTAGTGTCGTCTTTTTTTTTTTGCAACAGCAAATGTGGCCTTTTGTGACGGCATTTTACTATTGCCTATAATAGGTAAAAAATTGAGACATTTTACTATCGCCTATAATAGGTAAAAATTTTGCAATGTTGTATCATTTCTAAAAGTTTTATTTGAGACAACAAAAAAAATGTTGTCGCGAAATCTTTTTTTGTTGCGACCGCATGACATCTGTCGTCAATTTCTTTTGCGACGGCATTGCCTATGTCGCCAAAAAAATAGATTTTAGTTCTAATGTTTTTTGCCACGGTGTGGTGCCGTCGCAAAAAAAAGAAAGAAAACAAAACAAAACAAAAAAAACTTGTAATAAAATTATTAAAAATATTAAAATTATCTGTATTAAATGAAAAAAAATGAAAAAGAAACCAATAATTGCATAATAATATAAAAATTCCTGTATAGAAATAACAATTTCTCCATAATAAAAATATTCTTGCATTCATAACTGCACATCAGCAAAATTACCCCACTACATAATGTTCCATAATACAAATATAATGTTTAAATACGTAATTTGTTCACAATTCAAAATAACATAAACCAAGAACAAAAATTTTCCCCATCATTCTCCGTGGGCAACAAAACCAAAAGTTAGTCGCATTCTTCACAAGCATGCATTCCACAAGAAGCAAACTCCTACTCACGAAATATCTGAAAACAAAAAACAAAAATAATTAATGACAATATAATTATGTGTTAATATGTTAATTACAAAAATAAAAAAATAAAAATTTAACTACTATACAATTACAAAGATAATTAAGTAAATAATTTTGTCTAAACCGAAATTCAGCTCTAACTCCCAAACCGAGAACCCGATTCGAGTCTCGTCTTCTCCCACGAGTCTCTCGTGCCAAGGCGGTCGTGTGTGCCAAGTTTCATGCTAATCCGACGCCGTTTGGTGATTTTGGAGTGTCAACACCTTGAATTTTAAGTTTCTTCTGAAACTAGTTTGCCTAGACCAAAATCCGACTCTAACTCCCAAACCGGGAACCCGATTCGAGTCTCGTCTTCTCCCACAAGTCTCTCGTGCCTAGACGGTCGTGTGTGACAAGTTTCGTGCTAATTCGACGCCATTTGGTGATTTTGGATCGTCAACACCTCGAATTCTAAGTTTGTTAAGAAACTAGTTTGCCTAGACCAAAATTCAGCTCTAACTCCCAAACTGAGAACCCGATTCGAGTCCCTTATTCTCCCGCAAGTCTCTTATGCCTAGGCGGTCGTATGTGCCTAACATATATAAGAAAATCTTCTCCTCCACATCCCATCAGACATGGATAACTAAAGACCATAAACAGAGACACTAATTGATACCAACATTGCTCTCACATTTTCATAAACAAATCTAGTTAAGACCCACCTTCATGTATTGAGATATGTCTTTTCTCCTTGTGTAGACACCCCATTTTTGACCGACCTTAAGACTCAGACGTCACCGATTAAGCGCTTGGTGATGTTGCATAATGTGCTTGTTCAGAAGTTTCAGAGTCGCGGCTGTGATAAGAACTCACAATGTTTTCAAAAATTGATATCGTGGTTAGTAGAGGCCGGTCTATGACCGGGCGAGCGGGGGTGCTCACGAAGTGACCTTCCCCAATCATATCCAAGTTCCCGAGCCGAGGCAACTTTGGTGATGACGGACGCGTGGCCTTTTGGCACCGAGTCAGGGTTTCCTAAATTTCCCAAAATAAAATATTTAGGTGGCGACTCTGTATCTGGCAAAGCAGTCCATGTTTGGCACTTCTTTCAAAAATCAGTTTTCCTAAAAACGATTTGCCGGATTTGGACTCCTTTGGTTCAGATTAAGAACCGTGACAAACATTGCGAGTCCGAGCTGTAGCGAGGTCCCCCGCGGGCCTGTTACACCTTGTAAACTACTTCATAACATTTTTTTCTGGATTCATAAAAATTATAACAGCATCACAATATGTCAAGTGTTTCCCAAACATCTCTTATGGGTTTCAAGAATCCATCCCTAGATGTTTACCAATAATATTTAGGGTAAAAAACCCTAAATTGCATTTGTTGTTTGGAAAGAGAATTTTGGGTAACTTTGGTGCAGACTAGAGAAACAACAACATGGATAATGAATACAAGCACGTAGAAGATAACTAAAGCATCACAGTTAGAAATGGGCTTACCTCTATATCAAGTGATGGGTACTTATTTCTGAGTGTGTGTACCTGAAAACCAGATTTATGGACTGTGGAAATGAGAATGATGGAAAAAAACAAAAGGGATTGGGATTTGAGATCGTGAGAAACAAAAGCGGAGAAAGAAATAGGGGAATTCGGATAGAAATTGCGATAAAACGAAAAGAAATTTATTTTTTCTGTAGTTAATGAATTTTTTATTTTTTTTTAGTTACTAAGGTTGAAAATTTATTTGTTTCATTTTTATTTTAATGAAAAAAATTATTTTTTTTATTTATTTGGTAGAAGTAGGGGTAATATTTTAATAAAAAATATTTTCTGTTAAAATAAAGTTAATTTTTTGTGGTCAATGAAATTTTTTTTTTTGCGGTCCATTTTTTTTGAGTTACTAAAAATCAGGAACTAATTTTTTGTGGTAAAGCAGAGGGAGCGGCAGTAGTAGTGAAGGTGGTCGATAAGAGGTGATGGTGGTGGCAGTGGTGGTAATAGCAAAGGAGATTAGTGGTGAAGTTGTGGTAGTGGTAGAGGAGATGGAGTGGCGGTGGTGGAGGAGAGGTAATGGTAGTAGTAGTGGCAGTAATGGTGATGGTAGTAGTGGAGTGGTGGCGATGGTGGTAGTAATGGTAGTCGTAGAGGTGGAATAGCAATAGTGGTAGTAGTGGTGATAATGGAATGACATTTGCAGTAGTGGTGAAAGTGGTAGAGGAGATGGGTGGTGAGAGAGAGATAAGTGAGAAACAGAGGTAGAGAGAGAAAGAGAGAGACAAAGACAGAGTGATGAGTGAGAGAGAGACAAAGTGGTCGCTAAAAGTGCATTTTCTTGTAGTGAATCAATAAATCGAGAGGGAGCTTGGTAAATAGAGAAGAAGGAAGTGAGAAAGTGAGTAAGGCGAACATAGTAGGAGAGAGAGAGAGAGAGAGAGAGAGAGAGAGAGAGCAAAGTGGTCGCTAAAAGTGCATTTTCTTGTAGTGGATCGAAAAATTGAGAGGGAGCTCGATAAATAGAGAAGAGGAGAGAGAGAGAGTGAGCAAGGTGAATATAGTAGGGGAAAGAGAGAGAGACAGACAAACAGACAGGCAGACAGAGAGAGAGAGAGAGAGGAGTGATGAGTGAAAGAAAGAGAGACAGAGAGAGAGAGAGACAAAAAATAAGAGAGAAACAAAAGATGAGCGAGAGATAAAGAGAGAGAAAGAGAGCGAAAAGAGATGAACGAGAGAGAAACATAGAAAAAGAGAGATAGAGAGAGAAAAGAGATGAGCAAGAGAGATAGAGAGAAAAGAGATGAACGAGACAGACAGAGAAAGAAGAGAGATGAGAGAAATAAATAGAAGAGAGATAGAGAGAAGAGATATAGATAGAAGAGAGATAAGCGAGAGAGATAGAGAGAAGAGAGATGAGAGAGATAAAGAGAAGGGAGATGAACGAGAGACACAGAGACAAACAAAGAGAGAAGAGTGATGAGTAAGAAAGAAAAAGAGAAAGAGAAGAGAGATAGGAAAATGAAAAATAGGTGAAAAGATAAATATTATATCAAAAGAGTAAAACGAACATCGTTTTTTTATTTTTTATTTTTTTGTGACAAAAAAATACCGTTGCATTTATTCAAATAATTTTGTGACTATATATATATGAAGTCGTCTCAAAGTCACAATATATATATATTTTTTGCAACGGTACCTAATACAGTCGCAAAAAACTCATCTTTTTTTTTTGTGACTGTAGCTGGTGCGGCACAAAAACTCTATTTTTTCGCGACATCAATTTCTGCCGTCGCAAATACTCTCATTTTTCACGACAACATTTTCTGCCGTCGCAAATACTCTCATTTTTCACAACAGCATTTTCTACTGTCTCAAATACTCTATTTTTCCGCGACAGCAAATTGTGCCGTCGTAAAAAGTCATCTTTTTCGCGACAGCAAGTTTTACCGTAACAAAAAGTCACTTTTTGAGACGACAAGAATGTCGTCGCAAATGCTTTCGTCTTTTAAGTCCCTTTTTCTTGTAGTGTGACCTAATGCAAAATTATAAATTTCACGTCTTTCATCGTATCTCTTCCATCAATTACAGTACTCTTAGGTCATGTTTGATTCACAAGACTAATAGTGAAGTATTAATAAACTTATTAAATTAGTGTGATATTCATTATCCAATTGGATTAATATCTATTTGATTAATAATCTCACTCTTATCCCATTACTAATAATCCTACAAATTTGTTGGATTAATTATCTATTGGATTAATAATCCTAAACCAAAATATTAAAACAAACATAGGATAATTGAGCCCACGGATTAATAATCTCAATCCCATACACTAATCCACCCAATCAAACATGCCATTAAAACACTATATGACCATGCCCTAACATCACAAAATAACTTCTCAATAACCAACACAAAATCACAACTTCCTCTAAACAAACCCAAAATCATATATTGCAGTCCTCCTTGCAATCTCAACACTTACCACAAATTAAATAATTTTCTTATACCACCACAAAAGCCTATTTTGAGAATAAAGTTTTAAATTTTTTTAAATTACATCACATCTCTATTTTTTACACATTTAAAAAAAAAAATCAACTTTTCAACTCACTTATCAAGATAGGCCAAAATCATAACATTCTCTAAACCGACACAAAATCATTTGTTACATCCCTTCTTTACCGATCACAACATTGTGGGATGCTTATTTCAGCTTTCAGCTTAATTTAAATTATTTTGATGTGTTTGGTTTAGCTTAACAATGTAACTTATAGCTTTTTGTAAGTCAAAAATTAACTTATTCTTTAAGTGAGATAGAAGATGTTTAATTTATAAATCAAAAATCAACTTACATTTATAATTATAAACTATAAACTGTTAAAGCATAAGGTATAAATACTTTCCAACAATTCTATCCAACAAGTCAATAACTTCTCCAACAACAGTTACATGTTGAAACGGCAGACAGCGAGACCGCGTGACTAATAAGTGACGTGGTCCCTCCGCAACAATGAATACTTTCTTATCAATAATCTTCTTCTCCTTTAGATCTGCAATTCTGCTTCTTGCGAAAACCAAACCCTATCTTAGGTTTTCATCAAAATTTGGTTTTAATGGAAGGTAATGCCTTCCCTCGCTACTTCAGACATCCTATCCGAAATTTATTGCGAAAAAACGTAAAGAAATCCTCATCTTCGTCATCAACCTTACAATCGTCGTCGTCGTCGTCGTCGTCGATCTTACAATCGTCATCGTCCTCTGGTGCTTCTTTACCAGGTAAATTCGTATGTATCTGTGTATATACAGTCGATAAGTATGAGTGGTACACTTTTGATGTCTCCGATGATATTCGACACAACCAAACTCCTCCTCCTGCTAAATACATTAACTACCGTGTTCCTTTTCACGATGACGATGAATCCGGACTTGTAAATCTCAAACCTAAAGTCACTGCCAATATGGATTGGATTCTAGGTTGGTCAATTTTGGGTTTGACATTATATATTCTTGATGATTGGACTGGTGATTGGAGAGGATCGTCTGTTAAAAACGAAAGCAATCGAGTGGATCGAATTGATCTAGTTAGTACTAGGTCGAAATGGGAGAGAGTTCCTCAAATGCCTAATCAGATTGCTGTGTTGGCTCATACTTTTGTTCTTGCCGGCAAGTTTTATTGCCTGGGTGGGTTTCGATCCAAAAAGGGAGAGTTGGAGAGGGAATCGCTGTTTGCCATGGCTTACGACTTGAGCGTAAAAGCTGGTGACTCGTTACCGAGCCCCCCATGTATTAACCTTGATGAAATATTCTCAGGAGCTAAAGAGGTCCCCAACCCATGTTTTCCCTCTCAAAAGATGGATTTGGAGAGGCTGTCACTACGGGACAACAAATCTTCACTAGATGAAGAGGGCACCAACCCGTGTTTGCCCTCTCAAAAGATAGATTTGGAGAGGCCGTTATCGTTCCCCATGGCTCCCGACGACAGTCTATTTGGCTCTACATGGCTTGAAATAAGCCCAGCAGGTGAAGAGCTCGGCAACTCATATTCTCAAAACATGGAGTTGGAGAGACATAAACCGTGGGTCATGGCTTACGACCCGAGCCTAAATACATGGGAATCTCTACCTGACCCTCCAAGTTGTCCCGTTAAGGTTGACAGTATATTCTCAGCCGCTGGAGAGTTCCCCAATCCATGTATTGTGGTGGGTTCACCTGGGGATGGTCTCCAAATCTACCAAGTAAATGCCAAAAAGTGGGAAAAACAAGAGTTTAAAATATGCCCAAAGTTTGGCCCAAATGTGTTAACAGGGCCAGCTTTGGCTGTTGACAGTAAGTTGTATTGGTATTCAGTCCATGATCTAAGCCTAGTTGGATATGATTTAGTGACGTCAATGTGGTTTGTGGGCAATTTCCCTATCCATGACCATGGGGAGCATTTTGGAGTACGAGATGTTGACACTCCTCCACGCTTGGCTCATCTAGGTGGCGACATGTTTTGCTTGTTGTGGGTTTCTGTGTTGCCGCACAGGCGTATGAAGATTTCGGAGTCCAAAGATGACTATATTTCTCGCCTTCACTGTATGAAGCTTCGAGTTACCACTGAAAACTTTCACCCAGTGAATGGAATTATTCCCTTGGAGGTCTCTATCCTGTCGTGCCAATCTTACTTGGCTTCTGGATTGAAGTTTTTCCGTGGTGGCTTGGTGGTGTAAGCATCCTTTTACGTACCTATTCATTTTCACTCTTCTGTTCTTTTTATTTCTGTAATTATTTGTACCCCACTGCCATTTTTGCCGAGCTCAAACAATAAATAAATAAATTTTCAGATTAAAAAAAAAATCCAGAATGACTCATTGGGATAAATGTATCATGATGTCAAGCTACAACAAAAATGAAAGAAGGCAATACCAAATGCTTACAACCTTTATTTTCAACATGCCCTTGTTGTAGAATTAGTATTATAAGAATAGTATGGGCTGTCATTTACTCCAAAATTCAGTGTTTTTGGAGGTTATAAGCGAGCTGAGGTGAGAAGGTATTCTAATGCCAAAGTGAGAGGCGAAGGCTTCATCAAAGTGACGCGAACAGTAAAGATATTTATAAAAAAATATAGAACATAGGCAAAAAAAACTTACAAATTTTCAAAACAAGCTACATCCAATTCCAACATATCCAAATATCCATAAAAACCATTAAGCATCCGACAAAATCAAACATTTCCAAATACCATTGAGCAGCAAATACACAAGGCAGACAACATGTATGTCTACAACTTTCACCAATTATAAGACCCTAAACATCATTCTTCCTTTTAAGCAGTGGAACCTTGGCTAGGGGCAACCAAGGGCCTTTTGCCATGTTGATTACTATTAACAATATCATCATCCTTCCTCATCGGCATCCATCTCATCACAATCGGGCAACAAGTTCAATTGTTCCTTTGCTTGACTTTCTTGGTTATATAGTCTCTAATTTCATCTCTTACATGAGATGGACACCTTTTACAAGCAACCACATTTTATAACCACCGGGAATATGTTGTTTGAACTGGCTGGTAAACACTCCCATTCATTTATTTTTCATAAAAATTGTGAACAAACTTAGACAAATTTTGGGGATTTACCGTCTGAATATTGCCATCCCAGATCTTATCTATTACTTTTGCATGACTGCAACATCTAATCAATTATTAAAAATCAATAAACCGACTCATTGTTAAGAATATTCAAATCAAGATCACTTTGAAAAATAATTCAGCAATATTAATTATTCTAGCAAAATTACAGCCACAAAGCAACCATATAATTCAGCAAAATGGCAGCAATTCAGATAAGCAACAATACAATTCAGTATAAACTATTGCAAAGTAACCATACAATTCAACAAAATTACACCTTATCAAAGCTGTAACTGATGAGGATCCAACAGAACTGTAAGTGATTGAATGACAAGGTCCCAGCTGGTCAAAAGCATAGCAGCACACGATTCAAAATTGTAAACATTAATGCAATAGTTGTACCTTATCAATGATATTTTTTTTCTCAGCAATCATTCACTTTTCTCATAATTGGACTACAGCAAAATGAATTCTGAAAAAAGTAAAAAGGAAAAATCAAGTTTCTGGCTGAATTAAGAAGGCAACATTTCAAAAATTATAAAAAAATAAGAACTCACTATGCATTTACTGTTGCAATCTGCCCAGGCTGCAGAATGCCCCAAAAAATGAATTCTAGAAAAAAATAAAAAGAAAGGCCGAAGAAAGAAGAAGACAAAGTGCGAAGAAGTGAGAAGAACACACTCTGTTGTGTTGGAGATCAGAGTTGGTGTGGTGATCAACGTTGAAGGTTTGAGACTTTGTGCTTCTTTCATTTCTTTAGAAACATTGGTGTTCTGCTACAGCTCACAAATATTTATAGTTAGGGCTATCAAAAGGTCTGTTAAATATTTGGTACAATTATAAAAGTCAACAAAATGGATGGCGCCTCGCACTACAGCCTAATGCGCTCACTTTTCTCACCTAGGTGTCGGCTCACTATTCAAGCCATTATATGCACCATAGGGTCAACTTGAGTCCCTTCTCGCTAAGGGTTTTGCCTAAGCGTGCTTTTCACAACACTATTACAAATTTAACAGACTAACCTGGTATCATCTATGGCTCACGTGTCTTATAGTTAGGACCTATTAGCCTTGAGTGGGCCCAAGGTTATGCCGTGGGGCTCTTCTCTCGCCCATATTTTTACTTCTATTTGATTTTTATGGCTATCATTCTAATTGGGTGTTGATATTGTAGTGATGCTCATTCAAGATACTTTCATGCCTGACAACAGTTGGTGGTATGTTAGCATTTCCTTTATTTTTCCCATTGCAACACACCATTTTTTCTCCTTTTGATTGTAATCATTTTGAAACCTACTTTTATTGTTATGGTAGATTTTAGGTGTAGTGAACATCTAAGAAGCACTGATACTCCAAATCAGGTGTTGTAGTGGTGTCGGTCATGGGGACACCCCACATGGTGTTTCTTTTTATTTAATTAATTTGTTTTTAAGGGACACGCTAGAGGACACATTAGCTAGTTTTTTTTTCTTTCTTCTTTAGTGCTTTTAATGGATGATGGATATTAAATGTTTATTACCTTTTGCTTAGACTAAATAATTAATAGATCATTTATAAATAATACAAACAATAAGAGTTAGTTTTAGAGTGATATATTATTATTATTACATTAGTATTAATTTTTTTAAATTTTCATTATTTATGAATATAATGTTAATCTACATAGCAAATAAAAATATACAAAAAAAATATTATTATTGTTATCGCGACCCTGTTGTATCCCTCCCAATTTTTTTGAAATCATCGTGTCTCTGTTTGTGTGCTCATCTGTGTCGGTGTCCGTGTCCGTGCTTCTTAGGTGAACATTGTGGAATGTAATATAGAATGTTGTTGTACATTTGCAAACATTTCTATATGGCTATCATATGCGAGTTAGATAAAATTTCATTTTAAATGATGCATATATTTTATAGAAAAATCATAATTGACCATGGAAAAGAAAAACCCTTGAAATTCCTTGGCCTAACTTACTCTTAGAAATCCATTTCAACCCTAGCTCCTTATTCTTACTTAATCATTAAAAGAATGTTAGATTTGTCCCTAACAAGTACCGACACTTCTAAGAAGGTTGCATATTGTGCCAGATACTAACATGACACTCGTCTCACACTTTTCAACACCCGTCGAACACATCCAAACATGTCCACCTACTATTTTCTAAAATTTTCTAGACTTAAACATGCTTTAGTTTAGACAATTAGGAAACTAACATTTCTATTGTATCTGGATTTTAAAATTAGTATTATGTTACATTTTGTTATTATCTTTGAATTAAATACTCATAAGCATGGCATAAAATAATTATATATAGCATATAATAAACATATAATTTATGTACTTTCTGCGTCCTTCACATGTGGTGTCCTACTTTTGTTTTTGGAAAAATTTCTTTGTTGGCATGTCAAAGTTGTGCTTGTGTCCGTGTGCATGCGTCTTAGCTTTGTCCTGAAGACAATTTTCAGTATTGATAAAACGGGATTTGCATCCATTTTAAATGGTTGTATCAGATTGAAATTGCAAAAAGGGTGAAACAAAATTGATGCAAGGTAAAGACAAGCCATCCCCCAGAATGAAGCAACCAAAAATGAACATAACTGAGAGAAGTTGATTCTAAACATAACTAAGGCCTTCTAGCAAATGAGCAAGTTGAAACCACCCAAAATGCAATTATTCGGCCACCGGCACGAAACCTCTACAATAAGAGGTTGTCAGTGTGATGGTGGAAGAAGTTTTACCCTACTATTGGAAAGTGATGGAGCCAACTAGAAACTCATGAAGTAATCTAGTCATTAAGCGTTTAGCAGAATATGTCCTTTTAGAAGATTTAAAAAAATGATTGTAAGTAACATGTGAGGGATACAATTTTTTGCCCACCTCAGGCGTTAAAGACCTATCAACTTCAGCTGGACCAATGTTGGTTTTCGTCTATAAAGCACAAACACTTAAACTTAGCTCTTCTCCCATGTGTCTACATACAAACTGCTGTTTACTTTTCATAGCTGTTGTGCTGCTAATTAATGAGTGTAGATTTTTGGGATGGTAATTTCAGATATTGCTTTAGAGTTTGGGAGCCACGCTAATATGTTTGCATTTTCCTTATATATATATATATATATTATATGCTATTTTTTCCCATTTTGATTGTATCGAACTTGATGTTGGCGAGGTCCTTTTGAAGCATGCTTTCTATTCTTATGGTAGAATTAAGGTGTAGTAAAATTTTGTATTTCATAATTTAATGGCTTTGTAATTGATTTTGATTTTTGTTGTGTAGTAAGACATTCTTTTTTGTTTTAGGGGGAGAGGGCTGATAAAGTAGGATTCTTTCAGAACATGTTTCCATGTGTTTCTGGCAGCAGTTCACAGATTTTTTTTTCCTTGTGATTCTTTGGCATTCATCATCTCAGTTGTCCAATGCACAAGGTAAAATTTTCTGGATCGTTTATTTCATATTGTGATTGTTGGCATAAGGAGACTGTAACTACTGTGGTAAATTGTTTTTTTTTACCGTTATCTTAAGAGCAAATGTTGTAATTAAAGTGCAAATATTTCTGGTTATCATTGATGTAAGGTGGATATAATTACATTTTAAATTATGGGTAGATTTATAGACAATTATGGTTGACAAAACCCAAAATTCGTTATTGACATTGAACAATTTACTGGAAATGAAATTTGTTAAATGCTAGACTCATATTTGCTTGATCATGTGGTTGCTGTTGCATTTGGCCCCAAAACTCAAAAAATTTCAGTATCTATGTAACAGAATTTACGTTCCCTTTTGTAGCTGTATTAGACAATCTTTCAGTTTGGCAGTGATGATTTGTGCTTTATTGAAATTCTCTACAACTGCATCCATTTGTTAAAATCATTTTATAACGAAATTTTGTGAGCCAGGTATTGTACAGTTGATGTCTAATCGATTGCGTCCCTTTTAGGAAGTAACTCTGTGTATGTTGGAAATGTGATTTAGAAGAACTTAGAGTGGAATATATCAGATTCAATATCTTTGTAGTTGCTTGATGCAAATCAAAATACAGATGATATCATATGTTTAGACATTTTATAAGATGTAACAATCAGTTCGTGTAGTTGTTTCGGATGGATAATCTCTATCATTTTAGCTTGGCTTTAGATGAATAGATATACATGCAAGGATTTTGAATTTATGGTTCTATGTTTCAAATGCCCCGTGGTCTTTTTAATTAATGCTTATTTTTGTAAAATCTCATTTATCTAAAGCAGCAATAAGATCTGTTCGAGTTGGCCTGGAAATCAACCTGGTTGGTCACTAGGAGCCTCCACAATGGCATGAGTTGTTACTTTGACATTAACAATTCTTGTCAAGTTATCAAATCCAAAATCTATGATTGTTTCTTTGACATTATCAATTCTAGTCAAATTGGGTATGTTAGCTACCCTCAGTTCATTTTTCTCCTTCCAACAGGCTGGCTATTTTATCAAAGTCCTTCCCTGCTGGCTAGGTTTGAAGAGCCTTTGAGGCTCTCCAAAGAGTACATTGAACCTTCTGTGAAATCCAGCTGCATAAAAAAGCAATTCCCTTCCTCAAGATCTCTGCAGCCCAAGCCATTTCAGAAGAGCACCTCCCTCCTTTAGATTCGTCCATCATCTCTCCCCGATCAAGGTATGGAACACCATCTCTCTCCTCCCCCCCTTTATGCAACCCAAAAAACCCTTAATTTCCCTTTCTCCGTCTCCTCACCTCCCCATCCTGAAAAGTATTGAAAGATCACGAAGTGGAGAATCATCTGTATAGGGGGTTGAATTTACTGTGGTGCTTGGATATTGATGGAACTCCTTCCCCATTCTGAGTTTCCCCTTGGACTTTCTCTGCATCTCCGTCACTGTGTACATGTCAAACCCATACCTATCTACAACTCTCCCATCTCCTTGGCACATTGTCAAGGTGCGCCCATCCAAGGGTCAACACGTTGATGCCACACATATTTGTGTCCTTTGGGAGAGCCAAAGACATGCCTAAGAAGTTGTTGGTGCAAGTGCAAGCAATGGCCCAAGGCATTATGCAAGATAGTCGAAGACATGCCATGAAGCAAGCTAGCCACCAAGTAACAACTTTAGGCCAACTTTTAGAGGGTCAAATGTAATCTTTTTGCCTTGTAAATTTTTATGTAAATACCTTAGTATTAAAGGTGTTTTGAGTCCAAGAGTTGTAATTTTTCTATTTTTGTAGAATTATTAAAAATCCATTATGACTCCTCAAACATAGTGGATGTTTCCTCCTGCCAGCTAGGAAATGACTTAACAACCTATATATAAGGAGGGGGTACCCAAGTGTTGAATCAGACCACTTGTGCCTTTAATGTACTCCAACCTAGCTTATGGTAAGGCAATTTTTGTAGCACTTTTAGTGCATTGTTCAACTCTTGTAATGTCTTTTTTTGAGTAATGAAAAGTTCATTTTGCCTTTACATTGTGCAAAGCCTTTCAATTGTTGCTTACATTAATTCTAGCTAGTTGATTGCTATTGATTCTAGTGCTTATATTCCTGCTTTTTCAAATCTAGATGTTCTCATTGCTAATAGAAAGGGGGTTAGGTCATGTACTCAGCATCCTATTACTAATCATGTCTCTTATTCTCATCTGTCTTCCTCATATAAAGCTTTTCTGTCTAAAGTGCCTTCTGTAAGTCTACCTACCAATTTTCAAGATGTTCTCTCTATTCCTGAATGGAAACATGCCATGATGGAAGAGATAAGAACTCTCAACAAGAGTGGCAGTTGGGAGTTAGTGGAGTTACCTAGAGGCAAAAATCCAGTTGGGTGTAAGTGGCTGTACACAGTAAAACACAAAGCAGATGGTTCCATAGAACGGTACAAAGTAAGACTGGTTGCCTATGAAGCACGGACACGGACACGCATACGGACACGGACACGGACACGGGACACGGCAATTTCTAAAAAATGGGGACACGGACACGGCAGGGGACACGGCAAATTTTTTAATTTTTTTATAAATATTTTTATTTTAATACATATTAATTATTTTATTTATTTATTATATTTTTAAATAATGTGTTGTAATTAATTATTTTATTTTACATACATGTATTTATTTTTTTATTTATTAATATGTATAAGTATATATTATCTTATAATATGTATTATCCATTATCTAATGAGTATATTTATGTTATATAATAACTATTATATAATATATAATAAAATAATAATAGTTATTAGTTATATATATTATATATAGTTATTATATAATAAAATAATAATAGGTATTAGTTTATATATGTTATATAATAGGTATTAGTTATATATATTATATATGAATATATAATAATTATAATAGTTATAATATCAAGACATGAAGACAGACGGGAGAGAACCGAGAGAGAGGGAGACGATCGCGAAAGCGATCAGGATCAGAAGCGAGGGAGAGAGAGAAGGCGAGAGAGAGAGAGCTCTGCGAAGGCGAAGGGGCTGGATCGTCGAAGTAGAATGGGGCTCTGGATCGTCGATCGAAGTCGAAGGGCTCTGGATCGTCGTCGACCAGGTTTGTTCTCGTTTTCCCCCTTTCAGTTACTCTTCTCGCCGTGTCCATGGCGTGTCCAGATTCGGACACGCGTGTCCCCTGCAAAAAAATAAATTAAATTAAGGGGACACGCCAGATGCCGTGTCCCGTACGTGTCCCCGACGTGTCCCCGTGTCCCCGGCGTGTCCCCGTATCCGACACCGCCACGGTTTCCATTTTGCCGTGTCTATGCTTCATAGCCTTTGGCAATGCACCTAGTGGTGGCATGGAATTCACTAGGGCGCGTGTGCCCGAGCCCCGTGCCTACGGTGGCGCCCGAGATACCAAAGAGTTAGACAACTTTCTTTTTGATATGGAGCAATACTTCATAGCTATGAAAGCCGATGCTAAGGAGACAAGGATTTCTATGGCCACAACGTATTTGTCCGGTGATGCCAAGTTATGGTGGCGGACTAAACATAATGAGATACAACGCGGCTTATGCGCAATTGAGACTTGGGAGCAACTTAAGCTCCAATTCTTCCCTGAAAATGTTGAGTCTAATGGCGGGCGTGCTTTGTGGGATCTCAAGCACACCGGCACTATAAGAGATTATGTGAAAGAATTCTCTAGGCTTATGCTAGACATCAAAGATATGTCAGAGAAAGACAAGCTCTTCTTCTTTCTTGAGGGATTGAAGCCATGGGCCAGAGTTGAACTTCAAAGGCAAAGAGTGCAAGATTTAGCCCATGCACAAACAGCAGCTGAATGCCTTATGGACTACGCCGAACCTAAGCAACGGGATAGTGGTTCCCTGCGCAAGAGCAGGGGAGGTGGAAAGTCCCAAGGCTATGGCAAACCTAAGAGTGGGGGAACCAACACTTCTACATCCAAAACCCATTCGGGTGGAGGACAATGGCAACAGAAGAGCTATGGTGACAAGGCACAAGCCCCTCAACAATTCTCTACAAGCAAAACAAAAGGCTCTATCTCTTGTTTCTTATGCAATGGGCCACACCGGTTATCTGAATGTCCACAAAAGCGTGCCTTGAATGCTCTAGCAACTGTGTCTAACCATGTCTCTCAACCAAGTGATGATGACAGCGAGGAAGAAGACGTGCGGTCTAAGCGAAGTGGCAAGAGTTCTAAGGCAGCTGGCTCTAGAGTGGGAGCCTTTCATATGATGAATGCCATGGAGAAGAAGGCTTCTATAGGGAGGCCTAAGAAGAATGCCAAGAGTGGCAAAGTGGGCAAGCATTCAGATCCCAAACAACTTGTGGAGTTTAAAGATGAAGGCAAAGGGAAGAAACCCATGTATAGTAGGGAATCATCAGGCAAGTTAAACAAGAACAAGTCATCCAACAAAGGTTTGATGTTTGTGGATGTAAAACTCAATGGGAAGCCCCTTCGTGCGTTGATTGACACCGAGGCTACCCACAACTTTGTTGCAGGACTGAAGTTGAAAGACTTGGGCTATCTTTAGAGAAGGATGGCAGCCACATCAAGGCGGTTAACTCGGTAGCGCAGCCTATCTATGGGGTTGCAAAATCTGTTCATTTGAAGGTCAGTACTTGGGAAGGAAGAGTGGATTTCACCGCAATACCCATGGATGACTTCCAAGCCATCCTTGGGTTGGATTTCTTGAGAAGCACAAAGACGGCAGTCATGCCTTATTCTAATAGTATGTGTGTCATGGGGGATAAGCCATGTCTCATTCCTACTATGGCCACCAACAACAGTGACCGGTTTGTCTCAGCTATGCAACTCAAGAGGGGTGTTAGGCATGGTGAGCAAACTTGGGTTGCTGCATTGAAGTTAAATGAAGCTCTTGAATCTACTCCTGTCCCAGCCACAATCAAGAAGGTCTTAAGGCAATTTGCAGATGTTATGCCTGAACAGTTGCCTAAGGAGTTGCCTCCACGCTGAGGTGTGGATCATGCTATCGAGTTAATGCCAGGGGCAAAACCACCAGCTCGTGTGCCATATAGAATGGCTATTCCTGAGTTAAATGAGTTAAGGAAGCAGCTTACAGAGTTATTGGAAGCAGGCTTCATCAGGCCATCTAAGGCCCCATTCGGTGCACCTGTCTTATTTCAAAAGAAGCATGATGGTAGTCTTCGCTTATGTGTGGATTATCGGGCACTCAACAAGCTGACCATCAAGAACAAGTATCCCCTTCCTCTCATTGTAGATTCATTTGATCAATTGAGCAAAACGAGGTATTTCACAAAGCTAGATCTTCGATCGGGGTACTATCAAGTAAGAATTGCCAAGGGAGACGAGCCTAAAACTACTTGTGTTACTCGTTATGGCTCTTATGAGTTTCTTGTCATGCCATTTGGCTTGACCAATGCCCCAGCAACATTCTGCACCATGATGAATGAAGTTTTTCAAGAGTATTTGGACCAGTTCGTGGTAGTATATTTGGATGACATTGTAATTTATAGCTCCAGTTTAGAAGAGCACGTGGAGCATCTTCAGAAGGCCCTTACCAAGTTGAGAGAGCACAAGCTTTATGTCAAGCTAGAGAAGTGTTCTTTTGCCCAAGTTGAGAGAGCACATTGTTGAGCATGGATGCATCAAAATGGACCAAGAGAAGGTCAAGGCTATTCAAGAGTGGAAACCACCTACAAATGTCTCAGAGTTGCGGTCATTCCTTGGATTGGCTAATTATTATCGCAAGTTTGTTGAAGGCTACCCAAGACTAGCTTTCCCATTGACAAAGTTGTTAAAGAAGGGCAAGCCATATGTTTGGGCAGAGGAGTGCCAACAAGCCTTGAAAGAAGCTATGTCAAGAGATCCTGTTCTTACTCTACCAGACTTAGGTAAAGCATTTGAGATACAAACTGATGCATCTGATTTTGCTTTGGGTGGTGTTCTTTTGCAAGATGGTCACCCAATTGCCTATGAGAATAGGAAGCTCAATGATGCTGAACGGAGATATCCAACTCACGAGAAAGTGTTGCTTGCAGTAGTGCATTGTCTGAGGACTTGGAGGCACTACATCTTGGGCTCAAGGTTTGTTGTGAAGACTGACAACACGGCGGTTAGCTATTTCTTAACACAGCCCAAGCTAAGCGCACGACAAGCACGGTGGCAAGAGAAGTTGGCAGAGTTTGATTTTGCCTTAGAATACAAGGCCGGTGCCACCAACCATGTTGCTGATGCACTAAGCAGGAAGGCGGAGCTTGCCGTGTGCCATCATGTATACTCACTTACTTCTATTTCAACTAGCCTCAAGGAGAAAATCAAGGCTTATTTAGACAAGGATGCTATGGCAGAGAATCTTATGAACCTTGTCAAAATGGGCAAGACTCGCCAATTTTGGGTGCAAGATGGACTTCTTATGACAACAGGCAACCGCATATTTGTACCCAGGGCTGGTGACTTGAGAAAGACACTTCTTAGGGAGTGCCATGATACACTTTGGGCAGGACATCCGGGGTGGGAGCGAACTTTGGCCTTGGTGAAACAAGGATATTATTGGCCCCAAATGCGTAATGATGTGAAAGATTATGTCCGCACTTGTCTCACTTGCCAGCAAGACAAGGTTGAGCATAAGAAGAAAGCAAGCTTACTTGAACCTTTGCCCGTGCCTAAACGTCCGTAGGAAAGTGTATCACTTGACTTCATCACTGGATTGCCTAAAGTGGGAGATATCGGGACTGTCTTGACTATTGTGGACCGGTTCTCCAAACATGCCACCCTTGTTGCTGCCCCAAAGTATGTTTCAGTGGAGGAGACTGCCCAACTCTTCTTCAAGCACATTATTAAGTATTGGGGTGTGCCTAAAAGTATTGTTAGTGATCGAGATACACGCTTTGTTGGCAATTTCTGGACGGAGTTATGCAAGCTTCTTAGGTCACAACTTAATACTTCATCAAGCTACCATCCGGAGACAGATGGGTAAACAGAATGCTTCAACTGTATGCTCGAGGAGTATTTGTGCCATTTTGTCAATGCCAATCAACGAAATTGGGTACAACTTCTTGATGTAGCACAGTTATGCCTGAACTCTCAAAAGAGTAGCTCCATGGGCAAGAGTGCTTTTGAGATAGTGAATGGCCAGCAGCCATTGTTGCCCCACACAATGGATGGACCTTATGACGGAAAGTCTCCCAGGGCTTACCAATTTGCTAAGGAATGGAAGAGAAACCATGACATTACTCGTGCCTATCTTGAGAAAGCAACAAGTAAAATGAAGAAATGGGCTGATGAAAAGAGGAGGCCACTTGAATTTAGAGCCGGGGATCAAGTTCTTGTCAAACTCAACCCTGAGCAATGCAAGTTCATGAGGGGAAGAGACAGAAGGCTGGTCTGCAAGTATGAGGGACCGGTAACCATTTTGAAGACAATTGGCAAGTGTGCTCACAAGATAGATGCTCCATCTTGGTTGAAAGTGCATCCGGTTTTCCATGTGAGTTATTTGAAGCCTTACTATCCAGACAAGGAAGATCCAACCCGAAATGAGCAGAAATGCCAAACCATCATAGCCAAAGCAAGGAAAAGGTCTATTGAATCTATCTTGGCCGATCGGGTGAAAATGGTTTCCAAGAAGAAACAAAGGCAATACTTGGTGAAATGGAAAGGCCTTGGAGATGAAGAAATCAACTGGGAATGGGAGACAGACTTGTCGGCTTTTCAAGACAAGATTGATGCTTATTGGGCCAAGTCATCGAGGGCGTCGACCGTTCAAGTGGGGGAGACTGTCAAGGTGCGCCCATCCAAGGGTCAACACCTTGATGCCACACACATTTGTGCCCTTTGGGAGAGCCAAAGACATGCCTAAGAAGTTGGTGCAAGTGCAAGCAATGGCCCAAGGCATTGTGCAAGATAGTCGAAGACATGCCATGAAACAAGCTAGCCACCAAGTAACAACTTTAGGCAAGGTTCTGAAAAGCGGTTGCGGTCGCCGTAACGGTGGCGGTGACGCGGTTGCGGTTGTGGGGTGTAAAGGCCGTAGTGTAACGATTGCAGTAACCGGAACTATGAATTTTTTTATTTTTCGCACAATTTGAAAAAAACTTACCGATATGCATATTTTTTTCCATGATTATATTTATTGGGTTAAAAATAAATATTGATCAATTTTTGTAAATTTTTAAGTATGATTCAATATATTTTATATTTTTAAATCTCTATAAACTGAGTTTTTTACATTTTATTTTAATAATTAATGACTTTATATTATACAAAAAATCAATCACTAACTATTATATATAAGATAAACAATGACAAAAGTAAGAGAATAAATAAAAGCCTAAATATATATATATATATACATATTTTAACCAAGCCAAATAGATAATGACCACACTTATTATTATGCTTATTATTATTATTATTTTCAAACAATATATAGATAGACACACACAAACAAAATGGTTTAGTGATAGCAGTTGAATAGAATAGCATAGGTCTTACAGTTTCAACAAATCAATAACATGTTCTTCATCTTCCCTTTTCTCTCTCTCTCTCTCTCTATCTCTTGCTCCTCTATTTTCTCTCTTTATCTGCCCTCTTCTCTCCATCCCTCTTCCCCCATTTTCAGCTTTTTTTTGTGTTTTTTTGAAAGAAACAGTTTGGAACCGTTACATAACGGTGCGTAACGGGCTGTTACGTCACCATTACAACCGACACACCTGTGAATCTCATTCACACTGCAAAAGCGGCCGTAACGGGTGGCGGTAACCACCAAAACCGTTACGTAACGGTTGCAGCCGCTTTTTAAAACCTTGACTTTAGGCCAACTTTTAGAGGGTCAAATGTAATCTTTTTGCCTTGTAAATTTTTATGTAAATACCTTAGTATTAAAGGTGTTTTGAGTCCAAGAGTTGTAATTTTTCTATTTTTGTAGAATTATTAAAAATCCATTATGACTTCTCAATCATAGTGGATGTTTCCTCCTGCCAGTTAGGAAATGGCTTAACAACCTATATATAAGGAGGGGGTACCCAAGTGTTGAACCAGACCACTTGTGCCTTTAATGTATCCCAACCTAGCTTATGGTAAGGCAACTTTTGTAGCACTTTTAGTGCATTGTTCAACTCTTGTAATGCCTTCTTTTGAGTAATGAAAAGTTCATTTTGTCTTTACATTGTGCAAAGCCTTTCAATTATTGCTTACATTAATTCTAGCTAGTTGATTGCTATTTTGTGGCTTGTCTCCAATCTTGTGGCTCATCAACTTAACTACTATTGTGTTTGCTTGTCTTTGCAAACCTTTGGAGCATTATTGGCGGACTAGTGAAGGGAGTTAACTATCGCCACACACACTTGCATATCTTTGTCAAGGCTTCCGCATTGCCAGTGTGCAACACACAGCCAAGACCCCTCCCCCCTTCTTCAATTTCCCTAGTTTAAACTTTTTAGAAATAGATTCATGCCTAACTTCATTTTAATAGAATCCTGAACATTACAGAATGTCTGCATATCTCACTCCTCTGATCTTTGAATCAGTTAAGGCAAAACCCCAAGCTATAGTCCAGATACAGTTTAGATTATATTAAGACTTTGTTCAGTGAAAGAAAGAAGTCACTGTTTTTATTTGACATTTGTATTCCTAGATCTTACATTTGAGCTATGAATGATGCCAGCTGAGGTGCACCAGAGTGCTGAAAACATGTGTTCTGCCTCTGCCCAATTTGTGAGTGAATCCTGATATAGCATAGCTTTCATAAGTTTGTGTTCAATGCTTAAGAGAGACCTGAATAAGTTTAATTCGTTTTGGATAGCATTGCATTATTTGTTGCCATTGTTGATAAATTTTGGAAAAACATGCTAATATTGTCATTGTTAAGTATAATTAGTTTTGGGTAGCGTTGCATTATTTGTTGTTATTGTTATCAATCTTGGAAAAATATGCTAATATTGTCATTGTTGATATTGTCTGCTCAAGATTGGTCCTACTAATACCTATTGGCATTGTTACTAAATTTTTACAGCATCTTTTGTTTGGTGTGTGATAGTCATACTTGAGTGGAATCTCATTGTCTTATAAATCAATTACAAAAAAAAATATGTTTACCTTATTATCTATAGAAGGATCATCAGCAAAATGCTTATTACACAAACCTGATGAACCATGGGACCAACTATGAATTTACCACTGAACCTCCATGTTGATGCTTGATCAAAGCAGATCAGCTCGCCTTCATTTTAACAGAGATAGGTGGTAGATCCTTTCCAGGTCCCCAGAATTTATTCGGACAAGTGCTCAACTAGGTTCACTTGGGGTTTAGATTGTATTTGTCTATCTCTCATGCGATAATGACTTTGAATGAATTTATAAAGTTCAGATCTGTGCTCGTGTGACACTGATGGAGGACTCTTATCATATGCATCATTATTAAAGTCTATATCATTGACATCTTGGTCGTCCTCAATTTTCATGTTATGTAATATTATGCATGCTTTCATTTTATCTTTAAACGTTTCACATTTCCAAAATTGTGCAGGTCCTCGCACAATTTCAAGGTGCTTGGTGCAGTCCAAATGCTTGCTAGACATCCTTCCTTGTTGACTTCTGAATTTTTAAAAAATGTATTTGCTTATTACCTCGTGGATATGTGATTGTTTTGATGAATGTCCATTGCGGGCATATATCATCAGTAAGATACTATATCATTGTATATTCATTTCCATTGATTGAGTAATAAATTGGATAGAGAATTTTCTAGCATATTGATTGATGTTAAAACATGCATGTCATATTTATAGATCATAGGAAGCTACAACTTTTAAAATAATAGTTAGTTTATGAGTATGATCACAAATTACATACATTTCCATGCAGTAAGACAATTCATTTATTTCTAATGCATACAATCAATGTAACACAACATTAATATAGCAATGAGAGATTAAACCAAACCAAACCAAACCAAGTCTTGAGTCTCATCCAATAGAGTCGGTTACATGAATTCTTCTTCTCCACGCGACTCTTATCAATTAAAAGGTATTGTTGGGACTTGTGAGGTCTGTCATTGTTTTAATTTCAATAATTTAAATTATTTATTTTGAACAGTTGTTTGTCTATGTCATCTGCATGGAAAATTAGGTTGATTTAATGTTCGTAATTTATTTAGTTTATTGTGTTTGTCAAAAAAAGAAAAATGAATGGTTTACTTGTAAATCTATTTGTCATTTTTTGAAAAATTGTGATAAATTGAATAGATTACGATATTGGATCAATTTAAATTTTTTTTTTTTAGATAATACACATCAAAGTTTTTACAAAATGAACAATTTAAATTATCAAAACGTGACTTGTAAGTGTGATTGGGGTTGATGTTGCGCAGAAACAACTGTTGTACACCTTATTGGGCTCATTTCATGGCCTAATTAGATAATCTAAACTGTTCATATTTTAAAATGTACAGAGTAAAATATACTTATAAAAAATTACGTCAATTAGATATCATTATCTCTTTCATCAAATCAAATTTGCGTTAGTTTTATATTTCAAATTATATTTATCTTTTTTTTTAAAAAAATACAAATGTGATTCGATGAAAGTACCAACGATGTCCGATTGACATGATTTTTTATTGATATATTCTATTCGATATCTTTTAAAATATGAACGGTTCAAATTATCAAATTAATCCATAAAATGGGCCTAATAAGGTGCGCAATAGTTGTTGTTGCGCATGGTGCCCAGGAGTAGCAACCCCAAACTCTTTGTAAGTAAGATTGTGTAAAATACTGCTCAATTTGCTAAAATCGTACTGATCTGCATCAATTTACACCGTTCTATCTGCTAATCGATGATTAAATTTTAAAATTTATAATTTTCTTCCAAAATAAGTTTGTAAACTGATTTAGCATCCATACTTGACGGAATGTGATCCACAAAGACCGTAAAAAGGCCATGCACTGATTCCTTTCTTTGCCCTCGACCACCTTTCCATTGACTGACAACTGGAATCCAACCTCCGTTTCTCTCTCCTATCTTTCTCCATTTTTTGGTTCTCTAGAACTTATTATGTAAATTAGTATTATATATTATATAAATACTTAATAATTAGTTAAAATATTTTAAAATTTGTTTAAAATCACCCAAATCATTATTTGTTAATCTGACAAATTATTATTTAATTCATAATTTTACTTTTAAATTGTCTGAATCACAATACGCACGCCCTACGTGTAAATTCCACGCAACCGAACAGCATGTGAACTAAAGAACTGAAGAACTAAAGACAAAGAATAATGCTAGGGACACCAAATTTTCTACCAAACAAATGACCAAATGTCTCACATGGGTGTGGGGTCCGCCCCACACCCATGTGAGACATTTGGTCATTTATTTGGTAGAAAATTTGGGACCTCTAGCATTTTCCAAGAACAAAAGTCTTACCTTTAAGGCACATTAGCAATCCTGTTAGGACACATATCTGAGCAGCATGTGAATTAAAGAACTAAAGATAAAATTCTTATTTTAGCCGATGTTTATTTGACGGATTAAATTAGATAAGATTATTAAGAAAAAAATTATTAGTGAAGAGATTATTAATGTATGAATTATTAGTGAAGGAACTAAGTAGAAGTATGTTTATTTTGATGATAGTGTGGGAGATGATTAGTGATGGGATTGTTAAATTATTTTTATTCAAAACAAATAAATAAATTATTTCTATATTAAAAAAAACTAAAACAAATATTAAAACAAGTAGGTGACTTTGTTAAAAAAAAAAATTAAAAAAATAATTTTTTTTATATGTAAAATAGACTCAGTTTCCTTATTATTTTTTTAATCTCACTTAAAATTCATCTAAACTGTGTGGGTAATTTTCTGACCACACTGCCCGCCTAGTAATCAGCTGGAGAGCACCGGCAGAATAGATGGCTTCAACAAACTTGTAACAGAAAGAAAAGGCTCCGGCGGTGGCTCTTCCACCCGGGGACACTCCGACGATCAAGTCAGTATATCTCTCAAAATAATCAAGTGCTAAACTCACAAGCTTGAGTATAAAACTGCGTACCTTAGACCCATGGAGGTGCCTCTCTTTTTATAGTTTACTCAATCCAAGTCCTACTAGAAGCCTAACTTCTATGGACTCCAATTCAATGCTGACTTTGGACTCTTCAAGAGATAAAACTCCCTAAGAGTTTTATCCTTATCTGGGCTAAGTCTTCTCTTTACTCTAGGACTCTTGTCCCTTATCCGCTTATCTCGAATTCTGATATCTTCAGAGATAACATCGGCCTCGCCAAGATAACCTCGGCATAACTTCCTCGACACGTGGCACCTCGGCTGACACGTCGGCGTCACCATGCCACGTGTTGGTACTCAGAAAATATATCCCCACAACTGTCCCCTAGGTTCTATTACCTCGGTATCCTGAGGTGATGGAACCTATATTGATATTTCTTTCTGCATATTGGCTCAAAAACTGTTTAGCCGAGATCATTCATTTCAGGCCGACGTGTTCTCTTCGGAGAACAAGAACTCAAACAAATTCCCCCACGCGCATGAGCTGTCATGCATCTCTTCTCAACCGTTCCCCTTACGTGTTCTATCTTTATTTGCCCGTGTCTGTGACGCGCTTGTA
The DNA here is from genome assembly GCF_004153795.1 of Camellia sinensis. NCBI lineage: Eukaryota > Viridiplantae > Streptophyta > Magnoliopsida > Ericales > Theaceae > Camellia > Camellia sinensis. The sequence continues at coordinate 1,629,799 of NW_021025488.1, read as the reverse complement.
AGCCGTCTTTCATCCGTCTGCGCCGTCTGACGCACACCTTCCTCCAGGCGCAATAAATGCCCTGTTTTGCCGCCGTTTCAAATTTTTGATAAAACTTTACTCTCTTTCTTCGTTTCTTTACTTTTGCACTTGATTTTCTGGCTTTCTCTCTCTCTTAAACTTTCCCTAAATTCGCCATTACTCTAGCTTCAAGCTCTGCAACCGTCTTCATTCTTTCATTTCAGCGAAGCTTTTGCCGTTCCGTCGTGTCTGTAACCGTCGCCTTACCTCGGTGACTTTTATTCCGGCTTCATTTGTTCTGGTAAGCCTCTGTTCCTCTCATTCCCAATTTCTTCTATGTGCTTTCGTATACTTACTGCCATTATTGCTCTGTTCAAACCTTTGATTTGCTGAACTAGTCATCTGGATACGTCTATTCCATGATTTCACTCGTATTTTGAACACTTGCATTGTTTCAACACTTTTCTTGCCACTGTTCTTGACCTTCTACTTCTGTATTTCTTTCGCTTCTGAGAACCATACATCTGTTCTTTGATTCTAAAACGTCGTTCTTTGTTTCTTGTTTTCCAGATTTCTGCCTTTAAATTTTGCTTTCAATCTTTGCCTTCATAGTTTTAGGTTTGGGTTTTGTTTATAGAACCTTCAATTTTTAGGGAAAACTGAAACAATCATTACCAGCATATACCTAGGGTTTCGCCGAGGTCCAGACAACCCCTTAAGAGCATTTTCTTTCTGAAACCTCGCCCTCTGATTTTAGGCCGACGTTATGGGAATGTGGAGACATAGGGTAGACACCCGGACCAAACTTGAGTACTTTAGCAGGAGTTCTCCATCCCTGCCGATGTCCACCTGAGACTTGCTCGGGATAATGACTCTATCATGCCTACAGAAAACACCATGCCCCTTCCCATTGTAGCTTTTACTGAGTATGGACTCCGGCTCCCACTCAACATCCTTTTTTGCGAAATTCTGCATTATTATAAGTTGAACCCTATGCAACTTGCCATAAACTCTTATCGAGTGATTTTTGGTATCATCGCCTTAGCCAGACAAGAAAACGTTAGAATTACCCTAGCCGATATACAGTATTGTTACACCATTTGCCCCCTTAACCTGAAGGAAAAAGGTTACGTCTATTACCTCAAGCCGAGGTCCACTGAATTCAAAATTGTAGCCGACCTTCCGGACTCCAACAAGGGGGCAGGAGATGATTATGTTATCGCTTCGGGAAATTGGGAGTTTGGTGCAGACGAGAACGCCCATCTCTACCCTCTTCCCCGATCAATTAAAGAGGGCAAGGGTAAGAGCCCAGTGTTATTACTTAGTTGTTTCTGTTCAAGTCTTCAACATTTTATCTGTTTCTAATGTCTGTTTCTTCTTGCAGACGTTCGCAAGCCAGCGAAAGACTTTCGCCAATCTTACGTTCCTAGCAAGGACCTGAAAAAGCTCCTGGACTTGCCTGTCCATAAAAGAAAAGCACCTCTTCTTCTAAACTTTATTCCTACGTACAAATCCACTCTGCCCGACGTCCCAAAGAAGAAGAAGAAGAGTTTTTCTCCACCTTCTGCCATAACTCTTCCCACATCACGAGCAGACCAAGGATCCACTTCTGACCCAGCTGATTTGCCATCTACTTCAGCCTCACACTTAATCCCAATACCAGAAAGAAAACGTTGGCGACGACTTGTCAAGACAGCTGAGATGGGTCGCCCGAAGCCTGTTGCTGTTGATCTCTTAGCCGACCTACCTGCCGACGTTGATGCTGTTCCAACTCAATCTATGCCCCCACCAAAGCCAAAAAGAACAAAAAGGGCTCTGCCAAAGGCCAAAGTGACTCAGGTTGAATCTGAGGACGCTTTGCCCATTTCCAAACTGGCTGAGAGTAAGAAGACTTCTTCTGCTCCTGTAAAAAGGTCTACTGAAACCCCACTCTCTGAGTCCACACAATCCAAGAAGCCGAGGTCGGCCTCAGCTACTACCTCGGGGTCCAAGAAACCGGATGTCCCTTGGGCTCCCAAAATTACTTTGGAAGATAGGCCAATTATGTCCAGTGAAAGCGCCGACGACATAAATGTCAGCGTTGCCCTCAGCACGGCGTTGCTTCTTCCGGGCGACCTCGAGCGAAATGCTAAGTATAGTGAGTATGAGAATTATGCTCTAATGCTCCAGCACTCCATTCAAGTAAGTGTTCCTGCTTGGAACTTTCTACTTTCTTTCTGTTTCATACTTAAAATATTTTCTAACACTTATGTTTTCTTTCAGGCCATCCAGCATGCCCATTCGTTTTCAATGCAATCTTTCAAGAATCGGGAGAGGATGGCCGAGATGATGAGGGAGTTTTTTGCCCTGCAAAAGTCCAACAAAGGTCTTCAACTAAAAATGAAAAAGTTGGAAGACCAGGCCGAGGCGGCAACTAAGGCCCAACAGATAGCCGAGGAAAAAGCTGAATCAGCCGAGGCTATAAGGAAGGTCGCCGAAGCAGAGAAGATATAAGCCGAGGACAGAAAGGCCCAAGCCGAAAAGGAACTGCAGGAGGCCCTGGCCACCAAGGATGTTGAAATTAAGGAAGCCGACGAAAAGGCATACGCCCAGGGTATGGCTGACGTCACTGAAGAATACAAACTTCAGGTCAGGCAGGCATGCAACAGGGGCTTCTCCCTTGGTTAGATGTCCCTGATAAAGAAACTTGATCTTCCTGCCGATTCACCCTTCCGAAATGCCGATGCTATTCCTCTTCCCTTCCCACCACCTCCACCTCCAAGTCAACCTGAGGATGCTTCTGAATCTGAAGATAAAGATGGAGGTGAGGACGAGAATGAGGCTGAAGTTTTGGTAAGGAAATCCAGGGAGGCCGTTGGGGCTAAGTCTCCTTCTCTGAATGAGCAGGTCTTGGACCTGACTCAAGATGATGATGGTGATGCAGTTGCCAAGGAAGCTACCCCGGAGCAGGGTTCGTCCGACGTTCCTCAGGTCAACAAGAGTATTTACGAAACCCTTACCGAGATTGATGCCGAAATTGCTGCAGATAAGGAAGCCGAGGTATCTCTTCAGGAGACTTCTGAGGTTCAGATCCAGCTAGATACTGATGTTGAAAAGTCTTAACTTTCATGTCTTTTCTTTTGCACCCTTGTACTTTGTTTTGTTTTCTGGACAATGTAAGCTTCCTTTTATGGCCGATGTTCGAAACAATTTACTTCTGGTAGGCCGTAGTGCCTTCTTTTGTATACAACTGCAACTGTTTTTCTATAGATGCTTCAATCTTTTAATTTCTCTTGATTTGCTTCATGGTTCTATACTTAGAATATTTTCATATCTTGCCACCTTTGTGCAATCTTCTCGGGGTCACATATCTCGGGTATAATAACTATAAGCTTTACTTCGGCAAGATACTGACCTGCAAACTTTTCATAAATTTCAACAAGTGTAAAACATATGCTATTCAATGTCAACTTTGCGAACGTTTCTCAATGTTTCAATCAAGTGTTTAGACAGTGATCTTAGTCTAACCCACTTGTAAATTGCTAAGTGTTATCATATACTGTAAACTTTTCTTAGGTTATAACAAGTGTTTAAGCAATGATCTACTTGTAAATTGCTATAAATTTCAACAAGTGTTTAAACAATATACCTTAGCTTTTACCTCAACCTGTAAATTGCTGCAAATTTCAACAGATGATCATATGTCGGCTTAACATTAACTTGTAAATTGCTACAAATTTCAACAAGTGAAGATAAGGAATCAACTTAACTCCAACTTGTAAATTGCTACAAATTTCAACAAGTGAATTAAGAAATAATCTCGGCTTAACTTTGACTTGTAAATTCCTACAAATTTCAACAAGTAAAGATAAGGAATCAGCTTAACTCCAACTTGTAAATTGCTACAAATTTCAACAAGTGAATTAAAGAATAGTCTCTGTCTTCTCTCTGCCCTCAATGTGAACCTGAGTTCTACTTGGGTTCTCATTATTCATGTCTCCAAAAACACCAATATGTAACTTTATCAATCGTATGTGTTTTAAAGAAAAAGGGAAAAGATTTTATTGATGACATCGGCCGAAAATTCTGCACATCTAATGATAGAAGAATTCCAAATTACAAGTATTCCAAGGTCTTGGCAGTGCTTTGCCCTCGTTATCTTCAAGCCGATAAGCTCCATTGCCTAATACCGAAGTAATTCTGTAGGGTCCTTCCTAGTTTGGGCCAAGCTTGCCCTCTCTGGAATCTTTCTTGTTGCCGACGACTTTTCTCAGGACTAGGTCGCCGACTTGAAAATCTCTTGGATTGACCTTCTTGTTGTAAGCTCTAGCAAGCTATTGCTGGTATACTGCGAGCTGAATTGCAGCTTTCTCTCTTCGTTCTTCCAAAAGATCCAGATCTCGGGCTAAGATTATGTCATTGGTGTCATTCTCTACTCCCTAGGTTCTGATCCTTGGGATGCCGATTTCTAATGGGATGACTGCTTCTGTGCCATAAGCCATGGCAAAGGGGGATTCCCCTGTTGATCTTCTCGGCATAGTCCGATATGCCCAAAGTACGTTGGGCAACTCGTCTACTCACTTTCCTTTTGTTGCCTGCAGCCTCTTCTTTATTCCATCCAAAATTACTTTGTTGGAAGCTTCTGCTTGCCCATTGCTTTGGGGAAAACTTGGTGTTGAAAAGTAATTTTTGATCTTGAATTTCGCACAAAAGTTCTTGATGAGTTTGCTGTCAAACTGTGTTCCGTTGTCGGCAACTATTGCTCTTGGAATCCCAAATCTGGTGATAATGTTTCTCCATATAAAATTCTTGACGTCCACATCTCGGATTTTGGCAAGAGGTTCTGCCTCTATCCACTTCGTAAAGTAATCTGTTGCCACCAGCAAGTATTTTCTCTGCCCAGTTGCCTGGGGAAGTTGCCCAACAAGATCCATGCCCCATTGAGCAAACGGCCAAGGGCTGGATACTGGGTTCAGGTCAGCAGCTGGCTGATGTATCAAAGGTGCAAACCTTTGGCATTGTTCATACTTCTTCACGTAGGCTTCAGCATCCTTTTGTATGTAGAGCCACCAATACCCCTGGGTAATGGCCCTGTGGGCTAATGATCTGCCCCCAGCGTGGCTTCCACAGATCCCTTCATGAATCTCGTATAAAAAATCTTCAACCTGCAAAAGGTTTACGCACCTTAAAAGGGGTCTAGTGAAGGACCTTCTGTAGAGATGGCCCTCTACTGTCAGACTGAATCTGGCCGACTTCAATCTGATTTTATGTGCTTCCTTATGGTCTTCTGGCAGCTTTCCCTCTTTTAGGAACGCAACGATTGCATCCATCCAGCTTGGTCCCAAGTCCACGCACATTGCTTCTTGTTCTGCGCTCTGTGATTCTATGCTTGGGCCCGACATATAGTCGATCATAATTGTCCTTGTTTTTCCAGTCTGCATTGAACTTGCCAGGTTAGCCAACACGTCGGCGTGGGTGTTGTTAGGGGTGGGCGCGGGTCGGTTGCGGCCACGAAACCTCCAATCCGCCATCCGTCCGCCAGATTGGCGGATTGAAGAAAATCAATCCGCAACCGTCCGCTCATCATCACGCATCCGTCCAAAATGCGGCGGATCGGTTCGGTTCGGTCGGTTTTGGCGGATCGGTATATCCGCTGCTCACCCCTAGGTGTTGTCATCTCGGCTAACTTGGAGTAGTCAGCAATTCTGAAATAGGCCAATCTGATGACCTCTTTTGCATATGCCGACATCCTTTCGTCCCTGGCTGCAAATTCTCCTGTTGACTGGTTAACAATAAGTTGTGAATCACAAAAAACTATTACCTCATCTGCTTCTGCTGCTGCTGCCAATTTTAGCCCTGCAATTAATACTTCGTATTCCGCTTCATTGTTTGAGGCCTTGAACCCCAAACAGATGGACTGTTCTATTATTTCTCCATCTGGAGATATCAGCAGTACTCCTACCCCCGCTCCTTGTCGGTTCGAACTTCCATCGATGAACAGTTTGAATGAATCGCCGATGTAGATGCTACAGGGTCTGAGTTTTTCCTTCCTTTGCTCTTTTGCCCTAGGCTAGGATTCTCCTTGCTTACTGGGACAATGCTCATCCTGGCTCAATGGAGCCCGATGTTCAATGGTTTCAGGCGTGAATTCTGCCATGAAGTCGGCCAAAACCTGGCCCTTTATTGCTGTTCTCGGCCTGAACTCCAGGTCATACTGACCCAGGGCTACTACCCATCTTGCTATCCTTCCTGTTAAGTCTCCTTGTTGCAATAAGGACTTCAGTGGATGCTCTGTTAGGACCACAATCTTGTGCGCCTGAAAGTAATGGTTCAACTTCTTTGAAGCCATTACTAAGGCTAGCATTAATTTCTCCAGTGGTAGATACCTTGTTTCTGCGCTGGCCAAGATTTTGCTTACATAGTAAACAGCCTTTTGCTCCCCTTTTTCTTCTCGGATTAGTACTGCACTGATTGCGTGTTCTGAAACTACCAAGTACAAAAATAGTTTTCCCCCTGGTTCTGGATTGGAAAGAACCGGAGTTGTGGTCAAGTACTTCTTCAGGTCGGTCAAAGCGGCTTCGCATTCTTCTGTCCACAGAAAGTCTGTGGCTCTTTTCACTAAGTTGAAGAAGGGTCTGCACTTATCTGAGCTTCTGCTGATGAATCTGTTTAGGGCTGCGGCCCTTCCAGTAAGCATCTGAACCTGTTTTGCTGACGTCGGGCTCTGCAGCTCTAGGATGGCCTTGATTTGGTCTAGGCTGGCCTCAATGCCCTTTCTTGTTACCAGATACCCTAAAAACTTACCTGATCCAACTCCAAACGCGCACTTTGATGCATTGAGTCGGAGCCGGTATGTTTTGAGTATATCAAAGACCTCTTTTAGGTCGGCAAGATGACCCTTAGATTCCTTGGTCTTCACGACCATGTCATCGATGTAGACTTCTACCGTTTTGCCAATCAGTTGCTTGAACATCTTTGTTACTAGCCTTTGGTAGGTTGCTCCTGCGTTTTTCAACCCAAAAGGCATTACCTTGTAACAGTACAAGCCTTTAGGGGTGATGAACGCGGTCTTCTCCTCGTCTGGAGGGTACATGGCAATCTAGTGGTACCCCCTGTATGCATCCAGAAAACTCATTCTTTCATGCCCTGAAGTAGCATCTACGAGCTGGTCAATCTTGGGTAGAGGAAAGCTGTCTTTGGTGCAGACTTTGTTGAGGCTGGTAAAGTCTACACAAACCCTCCATTTGCCGTTCTTCTTCTTCACCACTACTGTGTTGGACAACCATGTTGGGTAGTGAACTTCTCGGATGGCCCTGGCCTCCAGAAGCCTATCTACTTCTTATTCTACTGCTTCGACGTGCATTAACGTCGGTCTTCTGGCTCGTTGAATCACAGGTTTTGCCGACCTGTCGACATTCAATCTGTGGCAAGTGACCTCGGGGTCAATGCCAGGCATTTCGTAAGGTGTCCAGGCGAACACCTGTATGTTTGTTCTCAAAAAATCTTCCAGTTCTCTTTCCTCTTCTTCGGCTAAGCCTGAGTCAAGAAGAAAGAAGCTCTCTTCGTCGCCCTCTTTTACGAGGATTTTCTTTAGTGTCTCTTCGCTCTTCTCGGCTGGTTCTTTGCCGACGTCTTCTAGTACTTCCATGTCCTCATTTTCAATTTCTGCCTCTTCTGGCTCTCGAATGCTGCAAGTAGACTTCATTGCTGCCATGGAGCAACTTTTTGCCTGCAGTTGATCTCCTCTGACTTCTTTAATCCCATGTTCTGTTGGGAACCGCAGTAGTTGATGCAATGTTGAGGGAATTGCCCCCATTGCATGCAACCATGGTCTTCCCAAGATGATGTTATATGGTGAAGGTGTGTCAATTACCATGAATTCTATCCTGATCTTCTTAGTGCCAGCTTGTACTTCCAGGCTTGTTGCGCCCAGTGGCCACGTTGGCAATCCATTGAAGCCGACCATCGGGCCATTCGATTGCTCTATGTCGTCTGGGTGAAGGCCTAGCTGCTTGTAACATCTAACGTACATGACGTCACAAGAGCTGCCTTGATCTATTAGGATGCGTTTCACTTGGCACTCCCTAACCTGGAGGGATACTACCAAGGCATCATTATGCGGATGCTAGACCATCTCTAGGTCAGCTTCAGTGAAGGCTATCATCGGTCCTTGGCACTCTTGAGGCCGAGGTCTTTTATGTCCGACCTGGTTCACGTGCTGCAGGTGTTTTACTCTTTGGGTTTCTCCCCAAATGTCGCTTTCGTTCACCTTTGAATGAATTGCATTAACCACCCGTGGTCCTCCTGCCTATGGTTGTTGTGCTGGGGGAGGCGGAGCTGCTGGTGCTTAAGGCAATCTTGCCTGTTCTTCTCTTGTCCTGGCCTCATCAACAAGATCTCTCAGATGGCCTTGCCTTACCAAGTCTTCTAAGTGTGCTTTTAGGGCTCTGCAACCCTGAGTTGGGTGCCCTTCTTCATTGTGGTAAGCACAACGCCTACCAACGTTTCTTCCCATGAATTCTCCTGGTGTTCTTGCTGGAGCTCTGAAATAGGGTTGGTTTCGTATTTGGTCCAAGACTTTGTGAATTGGGACTCGAAATATAGTTGTTACTGCCTATTTACCCCTCAATTCCGTTTCTTGTTTGGTTGGTCCATTGTTGCTTCGGCGAGCCGTTTCCTTTCTCCTGCTTTGTTTCTTTATTTCCCGACGTATCTTCCTCGACTCTGGCGTACTTCTCTATTCTCACCATGAGTTCTTCCATGCTTTTTGGCAATGTTTTTGCCAAAGATTTCCGTAGTGGGCAGTCATCTTTCAGGCCGTTCTTGAAGGACACGACCGTCACCTCTTGGTTGCAATCAGGTATTCGATTGAACACCTCGTAGTACCTTTTTGCATAGGCCCTAAGGCCTTTGTCCTTGGCAATCTTTAAAGCCATCAGTGCGTCGACCCTCAAGGGTTGTAGTTTATTTGTTACAAACCTGGCCACAAACATCTCGGCCAGGCCTTCCCAGTTCTTCGCGCTTCCCTTTGGTAGTTTATGGAACCAATCGGATGCGATCTCCCCGAAGGATGAGAGGAATACTTTGCAGAGCAACGCCTCGTTCTCACTATATAATGCCATTGAATTCAGGTATAGTCCGACATGAAAGTTGAGATCTGACTTACCATCATAAATTTGGAACCTCGGCATACTGAATCTCTTTGGTGCTTCAAATTTGTCCAGTTCCACCGAGAATGGTGTTCTCGGCTTAACTGGGGAAGTAACCTCGGTTTCAACATTCTGCTGCCTCCTTTTGAGGTAATTCCTCAAGTCTTCTTTACTCCTACCTGGAGCTCGGCTATCTCTGGACTTTAATCTTTTTGGGACACTACTTTCGGCCTCGTGGTGAGCCCGTTTCGATCTTTCTCCATGGGTTGTGTCAAAGTAGAGTGCTTGCCCTTGAATATGCCAATGTTCTTTGGGCCTTGGATCCTTCATGTGATGTGTCCTTCGGGACTCTTCTTGCCTCGGCTCCTCTCGTCCGACTTCCCTGGAAGGTTGGTGAGAGTGCCTTCCACTCCTGGTGTGCTGAGGGGCTTCGGGGATTACTTTCTTTCCTCCCTTCTGGGTATTAATTGTTGGCATCGGCGTATCTTGCAGCAGGTATGGTGGCTGCATAACATTGTTCTGCATCATGAAGTTGACGACCGACTGAAGGTCTGCCAGCTTGTTTGCCAAGTCTTTTACTTCCTCATCCCTTCATAGGCACCTACCCCTCCATACCTGAAGGTTATCTTCGTTATAATACTTGCTTTGGTCTGTCCTCTTCGAAGCGTCATTTTCCTGGCCGATGTCTTTCTCTCCGTGGCCCTGGCCACGAGTTTCTGTATTGTGGTTGTCTCCTTCAACGTCAAGATCAAATAGTCTGCCACTCCCAGCAGGAGTGTCGCCCCCAATGTTTTCCCTCTGTCCGTCACTGACCATCTATTCTTCTAAGTTTCCCACAGACGGCGCCAAATTGTATGGGTAATTTTCTGACCACACTGCCCGCCTAGTAATCAGCTGGAGAGCACCGGCAGAATAGATGGCTTCAACAAACCTGTAACAGAAAGAAAAGGCTCCGGCGGTGGCTCTTCCACCCGGGGACACTCCGACGATCAAGTCAGTATATCTCTCAAAGATAATCAAGTGCTAAACTCACAAGCTTGAGTATAAAACTGCGTATCTTTGAGAGATATACTGACTTGACCGTCAGTATATCTCCCTAAGAGTTTTATCCTTATCTTGGCTAAGTTTTCTCTTTACTCTAGGACTCTTGTCCCTTATCCGCTTATCTCGGATTCCGATATCTTCGGAGATAACATCGGCCTCGCCAAGATAACCTCGGCATAACTTCCTCGACACGTGGCACCTCGGCTGACACGTCGGCGTCACCATGCCACGTGTTGATACTCAGAAAATATATCTCCACATAAACTAATCCCCTTACATAAGGGATTACTAAGCCCCCTTCACTACTAATCTTATAACATTTCATTACATCCAAATAAAAATTTGATAAATTTCACAAATAACTAATCCAATCCACCCTCCTAAACTTCCAATCAAACATCGCCTCGAGGCACATTAGCAATCCTGTTAGGATTAGGTGCGAATGTGACATGCTATGAAAACGCAATAAGTGCGTACTTTTTTAGGAGACTTTGTTGTTTTGTTTATTTATTTTTTTGAATTTATTATATTTTATATTTTTAACTATAGTTAAATTGTGTATTCAATCTTTGAATTATTAATCAAGGATTACTAAGTTTTTAAAGTATATAAATTAAAATTTATTTAACCTTTAAACATTGAATCTACTAAGAGGTGATTTGGAATGTTCTAAATAAGTGTACTTTTTAATTTTTTATAAAAAAAATGTATAGAAAAGTAGAGAAGAGATATTAATTGATGTGACTTAAAAAAGATAAAAAGATAGACTAAAATAGGTTATGTCAAACAAGGCTTTAAATATTTAAAATATTTAATTCAAATATATTTAATCCACAAAAGTTTTACAAAAATAAAATATAAACTTATAAATATTATAAATTAGTAAAAGATCCTATTTAATTAAAATTTTATTTTAAAAAAAAAACTTATATTTTTATTATGTCTTTAAAAAGTGGACATCAGTTCTTATGGTGAATTTCTTTTATGCGGCTAAAGATAATTATATATAGTATTTTCTTACTTGTATCTTCTACAATGATTACGTGTTTGCCTTTATCTAGTATTATATATGTCAAAGTTCGTTTATAATTTTTAATTGATTATTTTAAAGTATTTTACTAAATTCTTTTTATAACTTAATTAATCTATTATTTTGTTCTTTTATTATTATTTTGTAGTGAAGTGTTATTATTTAAATTATACAATTATACTTCTTTTGTATATTTAATACTCATATAATTTTATTAACAAAATTGATAAACCATACTCTAATACTAATTTAAACGCACAATGAAATAAAACACGTTTTAAAATCAAAATAAAATTTTAAGATTAAAATCTTAATTAGGTTGAGTCTTTTACTAATTTATAATATTTACATTTTATTTTTGTAATATTTTCAGGTACTAAATATGTTTTAATTAAATACTTTAGGGACTTAATAAATTCAATCAATAGTTTAGGAACTATATAGACTTTGATTTATATATTTTATGGACTAAATGGACTCAATCAATAGTTCAATAACTAAATAGATAAGTTGGTGATAGTTTAAGATTGGAACTATAATAAACACTATTTTTTATTATAAAACTTTTTACTTCAATTTTTCATTTAATTTGTATAAAAAAATTTGATATGATATGAATTATTTAAACCCTTTCACCAAAATCTTTTAATTTTTTTCTCTCATCTTAAATTTATCTTTTTATCAAATTTAATGAAAAAAAATTATCTTTAATATTTCATTGTCTTAATTTATTTTTATTTTTATCAAATTCTAATTTTATGAATTGAACAATTTTCATTAAATTTAAAATTGCAAGCAGCACATAGAGAATGAAGGAGATGGATTACGAAATCAAAAGGATATAAATTTGAACAAAACAGGAATGCACATTAAATTACACACAAAACATTTAATTAAAAACTTAACAAACTTACAATTACAGTAGCAATTACAGTAGTAGCACACGGTGTTGGTTTTTCACTCAGAGCTCTTGGATTTTCAGAATATTGGTTTCTAAGAATTTTCCAAGTCTACCGAATGAGTTCAACTTCATTACATTATATACAAAATAAAGAAAAGAAAAGCAGCAATGGACTGATGAACGCAGCTGGCAGCGCATGGGGTAAAGCAGATGCTGTCGGTTGCTTTCAGTTGATTGATTGAATAGTTGAGCAGCTTTAAACAAAAGTTGACTGGGTGAACAGTAAAAGTGAACAGTAACTTTTACTATTCATTAATTTCGGTGGAACATGTGAATATATACAAAAATAAAGAAAAGAAAAGCAGTAATGGATTGATGAAAGCAGCTGGCAACGCATGGGGCAAAGCAGATGCTGTCGGTTGCTTTCGGTTGATTGATTGAATAGTTGAGCAGCTTTAAACAAAAGTTGACTGGGTGAATAATGACGATGAACAGTAAAAGTGAACAGTAACTTTTACTATTCATTACTTTCGGTGGAACATGTGAATAATGGAATCAATATAAATACAAATTGGCAGCTTTTCTCAAAAGAGTATTGACTGAAGCTAATTTATATCTATATAGAATCCAATGTTGATCATGCAAATGGATCCTGAGCATCTTGAAACTCGGGTCCTGAACATTGACTAGTTGATTCTTCAGAGGAGTGGGCATGTTCTGATGCTTCTTCTGAATTGTCTGAATCAGTGGATTGGGTTTTAGCTTGATTCAAGAGTTGATGGGCTAACTGGATCATATCTTCTTTGGATGACTTGGATTTATTCTTGGACTTGACGTTGGGCTGAGCAGAAGGTGAAATGGGCTTTGCCTTTGCTTTGGACTTTGATTTGGGCTTTGATTGGACTGGCTGGGCAGCAACAGCTTTAGACTTTGATTTGAATGATTTGGGCTTGGGACCACTGGATGAGGGGCTTCCAAGGTTGACTGGAGGAAGACTGGGTTGACTTCCTTGAGTAATTGCAGCAGTTGGGTTCTGCTGGGCTTTAGCAAGAGCAGGAGTTGGAGCACACTGATCAGGTGGGAATTCCTCTTGAACAATTTCAAGAATTCTGGGCACATTGAACTTTATCCACCATTTGACTGTGTGTTGGCGAATGATAATGTTATCATCAATCCCATATTGCCATTTAAATATCCATGGAATTTTGTATTTGGATATGAAAATTAGTAATAAGGGAAATTGTCGTTGATGAGCAGTAAATGGGTAAACAGTGGAAAAATAATTAATTATTTCTCGGAGATCATCAGGGAGGATATCGGAAATGGCGCCATAGTGAGTCCACCATCTCAGAAACCAGGTAGGTATTTCAGATTTGAATTTTTGATCAAAGGAGATGAACCAAGAATGACTGAACGTTTCATTTTGTTACAAGAAAATCTTGAACCAAGCATCAACGTAATCATGGTAATTATATTGAATGGTGTGGCTAGGTAAATCACGAAGCTGGTTAGGGTTTCCCCATTCAGCCATGGAAACAATGTTGTGAATATAAATTGAATGATATAGGATTTTGTATGCGTAGGTTCAATCCTGGATTGGTTTGATCAAAATTGAATGGTGATGGAGTAGAATGTCTTTGTAATAGGAGAGGGTTTTTTCTGGATGTGAAAGGGTGAAATGGCATCTAGAGCCAAAATGGAATTTAGCAATTTCATTAATGGTTTGGTTTTTTGGGTGACTGGGTTCTTTGTAAAACAAATTAGTAACATGTGAATTGGTGTACTCAGATCGGGATGGTTTAATGGGGTTAACTGGGAATGGAGTAACTGAAACTGAATGGCTGGATGCAAAGGGATCGGCAGCCAATGCGGATGAGTAATCAGGACGATAAATGGTACCAAGAGTTTGGTAACGGTTAACCGTTTTAAGTGAATGAGATTGGGTGACTGACTCCAAAGGAGGAGGGACAATAAGTTGATTAGGTTTACTGGAGGATGGGACCAAAGCCTTGGAGGGCGAGACATCTGTTGAGAAAGAAACAATGGTTAGCAGCCAGAAAGAAGATCTAAATAATCTTGATGGCGATGTAAACAGTTATAGTTGTGAGCAAGTAAATTGCGACGGGCTTGAATCTGATGGTAAATGATATATTGGGCTCTTTTAGTAGTGGGTCTGGATAATTTAAGGCGGTGAATACGGTAGGTAAGTTGTTTAATTTGGGTTTTGAAATAGGTAATTCGGGATTTATGGAAAGAAGTAAATGGTACAGTCATCCCTTATCCCACTGTAAAAATTCCCGGGTGAGAAAATCAGGTTGGGAATTTTGACAACCAGGTATATAAGTAATATCAAAATAAAAAATGCTTAAAATGGATTGCCAACGGGCAAAAATTTGTTTATGAGCAAGATTTTGAACATCCTTTTCCAAAATAAATTTAGCAGATTTGCAATCAACACGAAGTAAAAATTTTTGATTTAAAATATCATCTTGAAATTTTTGAATACATAAGACAGTAGATAAAATTTCTTTTTTAATAGTACTATAATTTAATTGTGCTTTATTCCAGACACCAGAATGATAACGAACAATTTGTTCAGAGGATTGAGGAGTGACCTTCTGGAGAAGAATGCCACCATAACCAATATCGGAGGCATCAATTTGAATAATTTTGAATGAATTCTCAGTGGGGATACCAAGACAAGGAAGAGATTTAACATATTCTTTGACTTGTTGAACAATAGAAGTATGAACAGAAGACCAAGGAGAAGGATTATCCTTTAACCTATCAAACAGGGGTTGACAAGTTTTTCTAAGGTCTTTGTAAAATTCAGCAATATAATTGAGGGATCTTAAAAACCTTTGTAATTGGGTTTTATCCAGAATTTCATCAGGGAATTTGGACGCAAATTCAATGGATCTACTAATGGGTAAAATAGTATTGTGATGAATATCATATCCTAAGAATCTAACTTTAGTTTGAAATAATTTAATTTTAGGAGCAGGGATGACAAGACCATGACTTTTAATTGTGTAAAAGAATGCAGTTAAATGTTTCCAATGTTCACTTATTGATTTGGAAAAAATCAATATGTCATCAATATAAACAATGGAAAAATGACTAAATGTGTTGAATATGTCATTCATGATATGTTGAAATTCACTAGGAGCATTTTTTAAACCAAATGGCATGACATTCCATTCATATTGGCCAAAGGGTGTGTTAAATGCAGTTTTATATCTATCGCGGGGATGAATTTGTATTTGCCAAAAACCACTTTTTAGATCGAATTTACTGAAAATAACAGCTTGACTCAGTCGTTTAATTAAATCTTTTTTATTAGGAATAGGATACCTAATCCATTCTAAAACAGTATTTAAAGGTTTGTAATTGATGACCAAGCGAGGGACACCTCGTTCTAATTCAGCATTTTTATTAACATAAAAAGCAGGGCAAGACCATGGTGATTTACTTGGACTAATTATTCGATTTTTTAATAATTCGTTAATTTCTTTTTTACACATTTCAAGTAAGTCATGATTCATTTGAATTGGTCGAGATTTAGTAGGAATTTGTCGTTCATCAAAATTCTGAATATAAGGTAAGGTAACTACATGTTTTTTCCTATGCCAAAATGCAGTGGGTAGGGTGGAACAAACTGTTGATTCAAGTTTTAATTTGAAATCATTGATTTGAGAAATAAGAATTGGATCAGTTAATTGTTGGTCAATGCGTTTATAATTAATTTCTTCTTTGAGAAAATTTAAATGCCGAGTTAATCGACTAATTGTATGAGAAATAGAGCAATCTTCCAGATCTGCCAAAGGGTAACAATAAAAATAAGAGACCATTTAGACCCATAAAGAATTGTTTTACTGTTCATATTGCAGGTCACCCAATCAAATAGGGGCAGATCAGTCTCTTCCTCTCACCAAGAGTTGTTTTGGATGTGGATCCAAATATTCCTGGAGCAGACACAGTCTCTAAGGAGATGTTGCAAAGTTTCACTAGTCTGCCCACATCTAGGACAAAGGTCAGAAGAAGCCATATTTCTTTCAAGGCGCAAATGGTTAGTCAATAACCTGCCTTTTAGGATAAGCCAGAGAAAGTATTTCAATTTTTGAGGAGTTTTGATTTTCCAAACCCATTTCCAATCCCTGCCATCCACAACAGAATTAGTAATAATGTTAAAAGCAGAGCCAGTGTTAAAATTACCACAGGTAGATCCAATCCAGGCAGGAGCATCAGTAAAGGTAACAAACCTAGGTCTGTATATTTTGAGAATTTCATCCAAGTCCTGTTTAGTGACAAGGGTTTTAAGTTTCTCCGTATCCCAATTTCCCTCATCGTCTAAGATAGAGCTAACTTTATCAAGATCATTGGATTGGTAGGTGTTATTAAGTTGAGCTAAAGGTTGAGTACCACACCACCAATCATTCCAAAGGGAAATGTGTTCCCCATTGCCAACAACCCATTTAACACCCTTACGGAGGGTATCCCTATTTTTGCAAATGCTTCGCCAAATGTGAGAAGCTTGCTTGCTCTGAGGCCAAGTATAAAGGCTATGATGTTTCAAATATTTGGAATGAAGAATTTTGCACCAAAGCTTATTCTTATCACACAGGATTTTCCACCCAAGTTTGGTATGAAGAGCAGCGTTATGATCTCTAGCCTTGCGAATGCCTAGGCCTCCCTCAATTTTTCTTTTGCACACACTATCCCAGTTTACGAGGTGGACTTTCTTGTGATTCTCAGAGTCAGCCCAAAGGAAATTTCTATTGAGTTTATCTATCTCATCACAGAGTTTTCTAGGAAGCTCCATAGTTTGCATGCTATATGAGGGAATAACAGAGGTAACAGATTGGATAAGAGTTGCTCTCCCGGCCATGGTAAGGTTTTTGGCTTTCCAACCTGATAGTTTAGTTTTCATCTTCTCAAGAATGTCATTGAAAGTGCTCTTAGTAACTCTCTTATGAAGTAATGGTGAGCCTAGATATTTACCAAGATCCTGAGTTAGGGGAATGCCACTAGAGGAGCTGATGGATTTGGCTAAAAGTTTAGGGATATTAAGGGAAATAAAGAGTTTAGACTTAGCATAATTGATTTTCTGACCAGACACCTCACAAAATTCACAAAGAACATCTATTATAGTTTCACAATTCATTTGGTTAGCTTGAGCAAAAAGGATGAGGTCATCAGCGAAAAACAAATGGGAAACAGAAAGGCTATTTCGAGATGCCTTGATGCCTTTCCAAGAACCCTGTTGAACTTTAAAGTTGATCATATTGGATAACCTTTCCATACAAAGCACAAATAGGTAGGGGGAAAGGGGATCACCTTGCCTGAGCCCTCTCCCATTTTGGATACCCTCAATAATTTCACCATTCCACAAGATAGAAGAGTGTTGGTTAGAAGCACAACTCATAATTAACTCAATCCAATTATCATTAAGTTTTAGTTCAAGAAGAGTATCTTTGATGAAAACCCAGGACAACCGATCATAAGCTTTTTCCAAGTCAATCTTAAATATCATGCCACCTTGAGTTCCTTTCTTATTTCTCAAAGAATGCAGAATTTCTTGTGTGATGATAATGTTATCAGTGGTGTTCCTTCCAGGTATAAAACTGCTTTGATTAGGGCTTATCAAATTGTCAAGAAGGGGTCTAATACGACCAACTATACGCTTAGTAATGATTTTATAAGAAACATTGCATAGGCTAATGGGTCTAAATTGCCTAATGTTTTCAGGATTATCAATCTTAGGTATAAGCACAATAAGAGTTTCATTAATGACCTAAGGGATCATTTTATTATGAAAACAATTTTTCACAAAGTCACACACGGAATGTTGAACAATATTCCAGTATTTTTGGTAAAAAATGGCTTGAATGCCATCTCTGCCTGGTGCTTTGAAAGCACCAATATCTTTCACAGCTTTTAAAATCTCTGAATTAGTGAGGGGTTTAGATAAACCAGCATTGTCCTCTTGAGTGAAGTAGGTAGGGGTTAAGTTGTTCCAGTGATCCAGCTTGGTAATAACTTCATCTCTGAAGAGGTGTTGAAAATACTCAAGAATACTTGCCTTGATATTAACAGAATCAGTGATCCAATTACCATAAGTATCTTTAAGAGCATTGATTTTATTCTTTCTTCTCTTGGTAATAGTGGAAACATGGAAATATTTAGAATTTCTATCACCTAAAGTGATATCTTTAGATCTAGATTTTTGGAACCATAAAATTTCTTATTGAAAAATAAGGTCCTTTTCAAGAGACTGAAGGTTATGAGAGAAGTACTTAGCTAAGGATCTTTGTATGCCTTCTATCCTAGCAAGGAGGTGCCTTTTTCTTTGAAAGATATTACCAAAAACCTCTTTGTTCCACTCCTTAACTCGGCAGGTGAATTCAGCAGTGGAATCAATGAGATTCTAGTTTATATCAGACCAGGAGGATTTAATAACATCAAGGAGACCAGGGTGTGTGATCCAAGCAGCTTCAAATCTAAAAGGCCGAATGAGAGGATTGAGGGTATGCATACCTTGGGTGTAGACCAAAAGAGGTGAATGGTCTGAATAAGTCCTAGGGAGTACTCTCACAGTGGCCTCCGGGAACATGGTTCGCCATTCTGAGTTGCTCATAGCCCTATCCAATCTTTCCTTTGTGTTGGCAAGACCCTGTCTGTTATTGGTCCATGTCATTTTTGGGCCAGAGCTCCCTAAATCAATCAGTTTACAATTGTTGACCCTATCCAAGAACTTCTGATTTCTTACAGCATTGTGCCTTGGGTTGAAGCTTCTTCTCTCCCCTTGGTTAGCATAATCATTGAAATCGCCGGCAACCAACCAAGGTTTAGACATGTTGATAGCCACTGCCTCTAGATCATCCCATAGCTGCTCTCTCACAACAGGATTTGGGCTGGCATAAACAGCTGCTAAGACCCATTCATCATAATCTTCTTTGTGGATGGTGGCATGAATAGCCTGGGAATTGACTGAAGAAGCTCGCACGTTAACCTGGCTTGTGTCCCAAACAATCCATATCCCTCCAACACGGCCAATTGGGTCTACAATAGTCGAAGCTGTGAAGCCCAATCTATTAAAGAAATTTCCCATTTTGCTAAAAGGCACCTTTGTTTCCATAAGAATTAGAATTTCAGGTTTGTGGGCACGAACTATTTCTGTTAGGTTACGTTTGAAGTTTTTATTGCCGGCTCCACGGCAATTCCAGAATAATGTTCGTAATAAATCCATGGATGGGTAAATAAGGGGTGAGTCAGTTACCATATCCTTAACAATGTTGCGGATCCTCCGGCGATCGGCCTCCTCCGATCTCATGGAGGCCATTTGAATCGAGTGAAATGGCTTGAGACTGGTGCCCTCCCAATTTAGCTCGAGTGTCATGCGTATTTGTTATATCCACCAAACGAAAGCGACTAGGTGAGCAGCTTCTCTCTCTGGTTTTAACAACAACGCCACCATGATGGTCTGATTCTGGTGTTCCTCCACGTCGATTATCTGCTCTCCTGAGTTCTATGTGTCTTTCGGCTCCATTGCTGTCTTCTCCTGGATCCGGTGGTTCTATGTGTCTATATGTTTATGGGCAGGGTTGATGGCTGGTGTTGGGCTGGCATAAGTAGAAGAGGTTGAAATAGCTTCTGCCATGGTCAAGTCAACAGCTCTAGGTGGAGTTTCCAAAGTAGGAATCGTGTCAGGGGACAACAGGATTGGTTGCGTGCCATCAAGTTTGGACGGGACCATTGCTTGGTCACAGATTGGTGACTCTGCCCTAGGATCGGTGGGTAGATACGATGTGCTCACCTCCATTAACTTCGTATTCGGTAGTTGCAGAGATTGGGGCTCTGGTTCTTTAGGTTTGGAAAGGGGGGACCCAATTTTACCTTTACCCTTAGGGTCTTTCGTTGGGTTGGCGTTGACTACAATACTGGGCTCACTGAGACCTTTTTCAAATCCTGACCTATAGGTCTTCCTGCCCCTGGCAACTTTGTCTTGGCCATCTGGGCTCTCCTCCAAATATTTGAATTTGTTAGTATTTGGAATTGGGCCAAGAATTGGTTGGGCCCGTCTGGGTTGGGTTGGGTGTCTACCTCTTTTGGTAGCTAACATCCATGGGCCGAATGAATCTTCCTCCCTTTGCTCGGGTTGCAGGTTTCCGTTAGCCTCCGTCATTTGATTGTCAGGCATTATAGTATCAGTAACGGCTATAATCTTCGCCGCCGGTGGGACGGTAGGCCTATTGAACCTGCAAGCTTCTTTACTGTGATCAATTCTGCCACAGAGCCTTTTGATATATTGAGCACTTATCACTTGAATAACACATATATAATATTGATTTTTTTTATCATTTATTTTTAGGTATTTACATGAATTACATTAAGTATTCATTTGAGAATAACTTTTTTAATATAACTTTTTGATTTTTTAGTTATTTCAAGTTGATTAAAAAGTTTCATTTGGAAAAAAAATTAATTTTTTGAGATAAAAAGTGAAATAATTATAATTTAAATGAGATATTTTATTTTATTATATTAATTTTTTAATTTAATTTATTTTTTAGTAGACTAAGGGGTTGTTTGAGATGTTCTAAATAAGTGTACTTTTTGACTTTTTATGAAATATGCATTGGGTTTGAAGTGATGTAGTAAAAAGATGATGTGACTTAAATAAGATGATGTGACTTAAATAGGATAGTGATTTTTTGACTTTTTCAAAGGATGCCAAACTTAGCCTAAATTTATCTCAATCTACTTGTCTAAGGCGTCGTTTAAGAAGAGGATTGAATTAAAATAACTGACTAAAAGATAAAATTAATTAAAATAATTAATAAGATAAAATATCACATCTAATTTATAATTTTTTTATTTTATTTTTCATAATTATCAAATCAATCTAGCACAAAAACCAATGTTGCGTTTGGTAGAGTTTTGTAAATATGATTTAAGAGTATGAGTTGTATTTTGAGTTTGTGAGTTGTGGAATTATGATTTGAGTATAGAAAATTTGTTTGGTTATGATTTTTGAATAGAGTGTTGAATTGAGTTTTGAATTGAGTGTGAATTATGTTTTGAAAGTTTGATTTGACATGTGAAGTAAGAAAATTTGTTTGGTTATGAATTTTGAAAAGAGTTTTCAAAACTTAATTCAAATTGTTATAACTCATAACAAAACACACTACTTTCACACTATTGAAAATTTTGATTAACACTCATAACCAAACTCTTTTTAAAATTCAATTAAAAAAATTATTATTAACAAAAAATAACATTAATCAATTTTTTAATTGAAAATACTACAGAGAAAATAATTTTTTTTCAAAATAAATATTTAAAAAATCTAAATCATAAATATTTAAATAATCTAAAAAATTTAATAAGTAAAAAATTAAAATAAATATTCAAAAAATTTAAATCGTAAAAATTTAAATAATTTAAAATGTTAATATTTTAAATTTAAAAACTACTCTACACTCAAATCGTAACCAAACACATAAAACAAAACTCAATTAAGAAATTATTTTTAAAACTCATAACTAAATACATAATTCGAAACTTCATACTACTTTCACAACTCTACACTTAAATCGTAACCAAATACATAACAAAAAAATTAAAATATTTAAAAATATTTTTATAAAATAGAGTTTGAATTTATTTTTATAAAATATTTTAAAATTTTTTATAAAATATTTTTAAATTTAAAAAATTAAAATCATAATATTTTGAAATTAAAATATTTAAAAATATTCAAAAAATTAAAAAAATCGTAACATATATAAATATTAAAATATTTAAAATCTTAACAAAATTAAAATATTAATTTGAATTGAATTTTGAAAAGAATTTTAAATTATATATTTAATTATAAATTTTAAAATATAGTGATTATATTTTAAATTAAATTTTAAAAAATAAATATAAAATTATGATTTGAAAGTTAAAAATAAACAACATACTTAAATCAATAAATAAAATTATAATTTGAGAGCCTTACTAATAGGAGGACAAATTTTCCAAATTTTCCAAAGACAGACAGAATTGTTATCTGTGTGGCATAGACTACACGTGGTCATCTATGAAGAAGCCAGCGCATGGACATCGATCCTTTAATAGCCACAGAGCAAAAGGTCAAAGACTCAGACCCCACCACCCAGTGAAATGTGATTGGCCCATATTTTATTTTATTTTATTTTTTTTTAATCCTCCTATGGTTGCCCCCCACGTGTATGGGGTTGCTGGGGGTCTAGATCACTGCTCCAAAGCAAAATCGCTGCCCACCACACCATGGAAGCTCTGCCGCATTCAACACCCTTCGTCAGTGACGCTAAATGGCAGCCCTCCTCCGCTACTATCTCCCTTCGCCATAACCATCGAGAAAAACCTGAAGAAGGGAAAATGCTGCATCAAGAATGGAGTTCGGAGAGACAATAATGTAAGGTAAGCTTTGGAGTAGCCTGTTAGGGGCTAGGGTTTTGAGTTTTTTGAATAATGAACTCCCAAGTGTAAAAGCAAAAGGTATTGATCTATGTTCCAGTTAATCAGAGCGATTGAATGGCACCGTCCAAAGCGGCGGATCTGGATCCTCTGGGGATGGTTATTACACCATCTCCAATCCAGATATTTTATTAAATTTAAATTTAAGTTTGATTAAAAATTAATGAAAACGATCCTTTCATTAAATTTGTTAGTGACGTGGATAATCGTTTTTTTTTGATGAATTTGATAAAAATTTATTTTAAATATACGTTCCATCCGATTAAATTTTTTCTTAATTTTTATTCAAATTTGATTTGATAAAAATTTGATGAAATATCTAACGATCAAGGATTGGAGATACTTTGGTGTGTTTAGTTTGTGTTTTACAAATTTTCTCAAAATTTTTTTAAAATTAATTCTCTATATTACATATCGATCAATCATTTTTTTTATCTCCTCTTTCTTTCTTAATTATTCAATCATTTTTTTCTCTCATCTCTTCTTCTTAATTATTTTTTTTTCATGTATCGACTCAATTATAATAAAATATCTCGTCGTTCTAAACTTTCAAATTTCAAAATTATTTTCAAAATATAAAACCAAACAAATTAAAAAAAAATTTAAACTTTCTTCTCAAACTTTTTTTTTTGAAAATTTATCTCAACAAGATTAACCAAACGCACACTTTTATCTTCCAGTTAATTTTTGTTTTATTATTGAATATGTTTAATCCAAAATCGATGTCGTTTTGGAGTCATCTCTCTAACCCAAGTCTCTTCTCGAGTGTGAAAGCTTCCAGCAAAGGACCTCTGCAAACAAAAGGCATCGTCGTCAATACATGCTCTACAATCCCAGATTCAAATCTTGATTATGGAAAATGGACATCATAATAATGTTATGGTAAGAAATTTTTTTTATTTCAATTTTTTTTTTAATATTTAATTTTGTGTTTAAATCGCATCCATCTAAAGTCGTTGAGAATAGATTTTCTCATCTTTCCATTATTTATTTATTTATTTTGTACAGAGATTTAGGGAGTGGCTCCATCATCCCAGTCGAACTTTTGCTGATATTTGGGATGTTTATGGTAACAGAGTTATCGGACTCAGTGAATCATTGATTGAACTATTCAATGGAGTTATTGAAATGTTGAATGATATTCACGAAAGGAGTGTTTTTAATGGTAATCTGTTGGAAAATTTAAGGATTAGTAGTATAACAGTTGGGTTAAGGTTAACTTGGAAAGTAGAGTTCGTTAACAACCCTCCCCCAAATCTTATTGACCCGATCAAAGGGATTATAGCTGATGTTCAACACTTGAGATACATGGTTTATTCAGTTAAGTTTCGGTTTCCTTTAAATGTTCCCTATCTCTATCCTGATGCCTGGCTTCTCTATCTTAAACCATTATATGGGTTTGACCAACCCTATGCTGTTAATGGTTTTGACCAACGCCATGAGTACGACTCTTGTCTTCGGTATGTCAAGAAAGTTGCATTTTACAATTATTCTCATCCGCTTTTTTTCGACAAAGTGAAAATGGCGCACTTCATTTATAAGGTTTATGAAATACGAAAGAGGAATCCACAAATGTTCAACCGTCTGGTTCGTTTAGATCAAACCACCCCTCTCACTAACATGACTGATTGGCTGGCTGCAATTCCAATTAATCCTTTTTTACCAGATGGGGATATCAATCAGCCGCCCCTGCGACAAGTTCTGTATGACCGAGCACTGTATGACAGCCAAGGACAACCACTTTTTCGGGATAATTATCAATTTCCCAATGACGTTGTAACGTATTTGAGGACCGTCTGCGAGCATGCAAGGGATATCAATCGTGATGTTTGGTCTGGAAAAATTCTCAAGGAGCTTCACCAAGTTCTGCCTGACGCCTTGCCCAAGATACATTTTCTACTGTGTTCTAAATTCGACGATCAGATTTGCTTAACTCATTTTAGTGCTAACCATATGGTGAAATTGATGAGGCACGGTCCTTTTGGCTACAAGGGACTCAAGCTTTGAATTGGTAAGCTTATTTCATTTTGTGATTATTTTTTTGAAGATATTGCAATGTAAATAATTTTTACTCTTATCATAAGAGTCGTGGACAAGTCCAAATAGAATAGATAAACAACTTAATGTGGCCCAAAAACTCAAACTCTCAATATTGATAAAACATAATTTACATTTTGTGAGTTTTGATAAGTAGTGTAGTTTGTGTGAATCTATTATGATTTTATTTGGTTTGCCTTTTTATGTAATAGACTTGGGGCTTTTTGATATTTTGTTTTTGTTGGATGGTCTCTTTACTCATTTTGGACCATTCATATTATGCTTAAAAGGCCTGTTTTGGATTTTCCAATGAGACAAAACATTCCAAGTTCCATTAATGGACGATGACATTTTTTTTTAATTCATTATTGTGCTTATTGAATTATTATTGACACTATATGGCATTGTGGTTTTCAACATCAATCATCTTAAAAGTTATTTTCTTCATATAAATATTTAATATAATATAATATACTATCTTATTAAATTTATCTTTTAGTGGTCTAGGTTTTTTGGGTCTCTCCTTGTAACATGACTGTGCCTTTTAGAAGTGTGTTTGTATTGAGCCTTGTATCTATTTTCTTTTTGGTAATAAAATCTCACTTGCCAAAAAAAGATCTTTTTATTTATTTTTTTTTTATTAGGAGAAAGAGAATTGCATCGAATGAATAGATTCAGAAAGAACACAAGCATTGACTTCCATAGCAATTTCTTCAATCCAACCTCTCGTCTCTTCTTCACGCTGTGCCAATCGAGCAAGTAGGTGAGCAACTTTATTACCTTGTCAATTGACGTGAGATATCTAAACTAGGAAGCATGGATACGGATACAAGATACAGATATGATTACGGATATGGTGATACGATAAAACTTAAAAAATAGGATATGGGTACGACTAGGATACATTTGTAAAAAAAAAAAAATTATTAGTGAGTTACATAAGCTTATAATGCAAAATACTTATCTTTAAGAATTAAGTATTGACTTAAGTTATCTCGTTTGAGAATAAGCTATTTTAGTAACTTTTTGGCTTTTAACGGAAAGATGTGTAGAAAAGTAGTGAGTGATGTGACAACTTATGGTGAATTTTTGACTTTTTGGCTAAAATATTTTGTCCAAAATATTTTGTCCCTAAACAAGGAAGTTTACTTTTTAAAATTTTTAATAGGTCTTACAAATATTTCATTTCAATATCAAATCTAGTATGTTTATATTACAATAATAGAATAGAACAACAATATTTAATTTTACAATTGTTATATTCTCTTGTTAATCCTTACTTTTTATGTAGTTATAAAGGACATGCATGATGCAATAAGAATACGTCAATTTGACAAATTATATTACTTTAACTCCCTGTGTTCTTCTTAAGTATCTAATATTTCAAAATTAAGTATCTGATACTTCAAAAGTAATGAAAAATTAATTAAGAAGTATGTGATACATATCCGCGAGTATCAAGGAGTATCGGTATCCGATACAAATACATCTCCTTTTTGGAAGTATCTTCATAGTATCTGAATCTCCTGAAAACGTCTTAGTAGGTTTTGAATAATCTCACTACTGTTTCCAATTACAGAAAATTATTTCTGACAGCATTAATCATTGTCAAGGAATAATTTTCAGACAAATGACTTTAAAAGAAGTGGGTGATGGCAGCCATGGGTCCCCCCAAACTCGCACCTTGTTACAAAGCAATATCTTTTGGTAATAAATTCTCATGTGTGTCTTCCTTAACCCCCCCAAAATTAAAAAGACCGGAGATTCTCTAGTGACCTTCAATAGTTACAATTAACTAAGATGTTTTTAGGAGATTTAGATCCTATGAAGCACGGATACTTCTTAAAGGGAGACGGATGTTTTCTAATAGTTATAATAAATTTTCATGGGTGTCTTCCTTAACCCGAAAAAAATAAAAAGACAGGGGATTCTGGAGTGACCTTCAATAGTTACAATTGCAGTTTCTCAAGTGGCCTTCCATATTGAACGTCCTGTCTTTCCATGGTGAACCTGCAAGGGATGGGGCCTTAAACTCAAGAAACTGCTGGTTGATTGTGCATAATATGTTGTAACTATTGAAGCTTGAACTTACTTGATTTACTTGTTATTTGCATGGGGTATTTTACAATTTTGACTTGGTTAGACTTGATAATTTTTAGAACTGATTAAAAAAAACAAAAAAGGACTAAGTAACACCATGCCCTATTTCATTTTTTACTAACAAATAGTTAATTGTGTTGCAGGTTATGGCATGGATCACAGTGATTGCAAGAGAGGTAATAATGTCCTTTATGCCCTTCTTGTCATTTTCTCTTCTTTTTTCCCCCTCAATTTTTGTAGCTGGCCAATGCCTGAATTCAATGTTTAGAGTGATTCAGAGTATCTCCATCTAGTTTGCATATGCTCTGTTATAAATTTAGTTACACATGCTCTGCTATTGTCCCAACAACAAATATGATACTTGGCATGTTAATTTTCCCATAAAAAAACTGCCATTATTTAAAAACCCAAAATTTGGCATGTTGATGCACTATCCTCCCACAATAGTGGGTTCAATCCCACTGGGAGCATGTGTAACCTACCAATTAAACGTTATCATCTAAATTGATGCCAAGCTAAAAATAATATATCTGTCTTTAACTTGTAGGATGATTAAACTATTCAAAATTATTTGCGTTGTTCATGTTGTTGAAATCAAAGTGCTTAATTGCTAAAAGCTTGCTTAGAAGGCGGTAGAATCGATAAGAGGCAGCTTTGTTAGTTTATATTAGACAACCACAAAGAATTGAGTGGGATGGTCAAAATATGGGTAAAAGGTACTTTATTGACAGTGTTGGTAGGAGGGGTGTATGTCATGTGGTACAGTGCCTTAAAGGGCTTTAAAGCTGGGTTTTGTAGGGTTATTTTGTGGTTTAGAGTTGATTTCCTCTGGGAAATTTAACATTTTTAAATATGTATGGAAGGGAATAGGATTACGGCTTAATTAAATAAGGAAAAGAAATGAAATTCGGGGCTGTTTTGTCTGGGTTCTGTGAACGGTGTTTTGGCTGTTAAGTTGCAAAAACATAAAAATAAAGAAGGAAAATAAGAAGATAGTTTTAAGAGGCACTCCTGCAAGCCTTAGGCATATCACCTGGGGTTGATTGTATCGCACAATCCATAAAAGAAAACTTCAAAGCTTTGAAAATTCTCTAAAACATCAACTTTATTAAATTATAAGCATTACATGACATATGACAAATTCTTTGTTTGAGAAGTCTTAAAGTGACACATTCTTTTCTTCTTGCATTGAGGAAGCAAACGAGGGAGATTAATCTTTTTAATAGTGTCATCAAATTTCACTGAAATGACAATCAATTGTTGGAACAAAGTGAAAAGAAAGTATACTTGAATTGATGTTGTACAATAACCTCAGTAGTTTACCTTTCTATCACTTCCTTCCCAAATTTTGCCAATTCCTATCACTCATTCAGATATGTAACAAGAGTCTTTAATTCCATCTCTTTGCCCATAATGATATCTTCGTTTTTTCTTTGGTATCTTTGTTTGCTTTAACTTGGTTTTTTCTTGAGCATTGTCAAAGTGTGGAAGTTACGTGTGGCTTTTTATGCTCAATTAGATTCTCGGAGGATGTAGGCAAATTAAGCACTTGAGACACCAGTGAATGATATATTTTAGGTTGAACACTATCTGTAACAATTTATGTATTATTGATTGATATTGATTTGTTGTAATTGTTGAATTATTGAATGCTACAATGATTCCTATATATAGAAGAGTAGGTGGTAGTAGGTGGTAGATGGAGTAGGTAAAGTGGAGGTGGTAGGTGGAGTAGGTGAAGTGGAGGTGGTAGTGGTGTAGTGGGTTAGGTTTAGTGGAGTAGGTGAGGTGGTAGTGGTGTAGTGGGTTAGGTTTAGTGGGTGAAGTAGGTGATAGGTTTTAACACTATCAATGCTAAAAAATTCATCAAGTGATTCTTTAGGCACTACTTCGTAGCATTCAGATAGTAACTTGGACATCTTGGAAGGCGAATTAGATCCATGACTAAATGTCATTTTTTCACCTTTTTAGGCACTATAGTTGAAAACTTATTTGGATGTTGACCTTTTACTCTAGCCTCTGGACAAGTAATTGGCATGGTGGCCTGAGATTGTAGGTTCATCAACTTGCTCTAAGTCATCTTGAGTTACTTGAGCACTTGTTGCTTTGGCTAGTTTTTTGATGAACCTTCTCTTCTTGCAAATAATTATAAGCTTTGGCTGCACTGGAACTCGATTGATGAATTTTAAGTACAAACAACTCCATATCAAATGGCACTTGGATTGATTGGTCCACAGTGTGTATATAGAGTTTGTCAAAACAACTCCAACCTTATATCAGCACTTAAACCAGCTTTAAATTGAGCAATTGTTTGATGTGGATCTTCAATAAATTGACCTTGAGACATTAGTTCTTCAAATCTTTCAATATACTCCATTACTGATATGCTGCCCTGTTATATTAGCTAGTTGCATGCATATCCTGCCATAATAATTTGAGACCATATACTTCTTTTCAAGCTTGGCCTTCATTTCTTCCCATGTGTTGATTGGCGGTAATTCTGATCTTCTCAATATCTTCAACACCAAACCACCAAATTTCTGCCATTGCTACAAATTTCATCTTGGCAAACCTCACTCTCCAATTGTCCAACATTAGTAGTTGTCTTTTTTAGAAATCCTAATTCTGGTTGGTGAAGGATGTATCTAAAGTCTATATAAAGGGATAAGGACATGTAATGCTTTTAATTTAATAGAACTGCCATTTTAGAAAAATTTTAGAGTTTTGAAATTTCCTTTTACAGATTGTGTGACGCAATCAACCCTAGGTTGTGATGCCTAAGGCCTTTAGGAGTGATGCCTTTCTTTCTTGTATTTTTTGCACTTTAACTGCCCCAAAACAGTTTGTGGGTACTGTTCACAACACCCAGGACAGTCCTTATTATCTAAGTAGTAATCCTATTTCCTTCTGTAATATTTAAAAACTATTTCCTTTCGTAATATTTAAAACCCCTAAATTTCCCACTAGAAATTAGCTTTAAAGCTTTTTAAGGTGTTTCCCTACATTACATTAGTCTGATCTTAGAGTTGGTTTCGCCACTATATTCTTACAAAGTGGGAGATCCTATGTGCCACAATGTGCCCTACACCGTGAGATAGAAGTTTTGGATTTTGAAGGAAAAGATGATCCTATAATATTCTCTGGTTGGTTTGCTTCTATTAAGTTCCCATGTGGGTATGTCTTGAATATGGGCCAAATTCCATAAGTCCTTGAATTGCTTTTCTTTGAGCGCGCATCAGTAAGAAAAACCAACCAACCTACATGAATCAAGTAAAATTTGCCGAAACGACCAATTTAGGTCAGTTTTTCTATAGGTAACGGTTGGTTCGATTTTCTTGTAGAAGAAAAATCAGTTTTTTGTTGGGCATTCGGTTTTCAAAATTTCAATGCTGAAGTCAAAAGAGATAAATAAGCAAACGAAATAATTGTTGTTGCTGATTTTTTTGTAAAAAAAAAATGCAAACGAAATGGAGAGAATGAGAGAGTTTAATCAGAAAACAAGATCAGGGCAAATGCTTATCAAGCTTTGCACCTCTTTCATGTTTTTGATTGAAAATTCATTGTTGCCCATATCACTAGTAACCCAAGCCGTTAATCAGTGTGCCCCTTTTTTTGTATTTCTCTTTTCAACTGATTGCTTGATTGTTTTATTGTTTTATTGCTTTAGATTGTTTCATGCATCTTTGTGTATGTGTGTAAGACTGTTATTTTGATTGCTTTTAATTTTCAGTGTTAAACTAACTGTTTGATTGCTCTAACAGATGTGTGTAAGACAAAGTGTTTGGTTGCATGTCAATTCATATGTGTACACTACAATGACAGTTTCAAAAACGGTAAGAGAACAACCTTTATAGACATATATTATAGTCGGTAAACAAACTGCCATTAAAAATAAATATTAACGGCAGTTAATTTGAACAAAAATCCAACTTAATCGGCAGTAGTGTTGAACTGCCATTCTTTTACAGTGGTGGTTTTCAAAACCTCTGCAAATACATTCAGCGTTTTGAAATTCCTTCTCCCAATAATTTGGGTTCCTTCCAACTAATTTGTTGAACAACTTCGTCATTCCCTCCGTCTAATTTGTTAAACGATGTCATCATTTCCTAATTTTCCCTAGCAATCAGTTTTATTCATTTTTTTTTTTTTTGGGGTGGATATTTTATTCATTTTTCCCTATCTCTAAGTTCTGAAAGCGAGAACCCTGCTGCGGGATAGTGAATTAAAGAGGCGAGCGAGGCTCTGTCGCTGGAGGTTGTCCGAAGCACCACCACCCACTCTCATCATCTTCATTCGGGCATTGGTAAGGAAGCGACTATAGAGTCTATTTTTTCACACTGCAGCATCACTCTCCCTGTTGCGGTTGTCTCCCTTGGTTGTCTTCCTCCTGCTTTTCTCCTTCCCTTATCTGTCTGCTCTCTTTGTTGTGTAGTGAGAGAAATAAGTGTAGAATAAAGATAAGAAAAACACGAGTCACAGAAGGTTACGAAAGAAATTTGCAGAGAGAGGGACATGTGAGTGACACAACTTGGGTTTACCTAGTTTAAGGATAATTTTGTCAAATACCATGGAATTGCGTGGAACTAACTTTCCATTCGTGGCATTAACCTCACCCTTTATTTATTTGTTATTTATTTTTGGTGAAAACATAGAAAGTATGAGTTCCAGTTTTCCTCATAATCAAGTTTCCTACATTAAACCAAATTAAGATGTCAAACCACAAATCCCAACAAGTTTTGGTTCTTAAAATGAAAAACTCATGACACAACAGCTTTAAACAAACAGTAAATACGAAATTCTATGGCAGTGTAACAATTCTTCTAAAACTAACATGAATAGGCATTCTTATGATAACATAGATAATGGGATTGACATTATTGTAAGGGAAAAAAGAATGGGGTCTACTATTGAGTCCTGCTTATGATAGTTTGCTTTTTCCTTGAGATAGTTTGGTTTTTCTTATCTCATTTTTTCTTTGTGGGTTCTTTTCTTTACAATTGATTGGTTGATTACATATTCATAATACTTGAACTCATATTATTAATTATTGAATTTCGGATCTGATGCGGCTTTGCATGTTCATCACAGGAAATATGTTTGATGTGCAGGCTCCCTGATTGAGTAAATTAGTAATTTGTTTGATGTTGATTTGATTTGATTTTTTAAAGAAATAGAAGTTGTTTCTGGCTTTTTTGTTATAACCTGAAATAGTTTATGATGCATTAATGCTATCTAAATTAAAAGGAGGTACAGCCCTTATTTCAACTTCATGTTTCTCCCAATTTGTGTCTGTATGTATCAAAATGAGTTATTTAGAAACACTTCATTTCCAACCGGCTGAGGCAAATGGTTCTTTTGTTATGTTTAATAAGGCAAACTCACTTTTCTAATTTCTTTGCTCTACGTAATTGTTTTCCTTGTGATTGATAACAAGTATTTGCGTATAAAACTTCAGGGGCTCTTCAGGATAACTCTTATGGGTAAGAGTTGGATTCACAAGAAATAGGCTAGACATGAGACACGAAATAGGCATCCAGGATCGAAGATATATTGCTCGTGTAAAAAATGTGTTAACCTTAGATATGAGAGACGAAATGGTGCAAGAGAGCATGTCATCATTAATGGGTTTAAAACTAGCTACATGAGACATAAGACTGTAGATGTGATTGCTTTCAAATGATTTATTCCCTCTTTTATTTTTTTTGTTCTTACAAAATCAAACCATACTGAACCGGCCCTATGCACATCAGTTTTGATTGGTTGCTAATTGTTGCGGTTTATTTCGGTGTTAATTTTCATAAAACTGATAGGTTTAGTTTGGTGGGAAATTTCTCCCATATCCCGACCAAACTCTAGTTGTAGGATGGCATTGTTGTTGCATTTATCTTATATTCCTTGCAGGTTTAGAAAGGTGTAGTCAATTTTTGGACATCACGCTGAGTTACACAGATTTGCCATATTGGCATGTCTGCCTTCACCTTTATAGTTACTAGGAGAAATCCATGATGTGCATCCCTTTTCTATCACACCGTAAGAAAGTTACGAATGTTTGTGATGTGTGTTATGCACTTTACACTAAAAATTAAATATGAATTTATGATGCACACCCTTAAAGTGAAAGTTATGAACTATTGTAGCTATGTTTTGTGGTTATGTTACGAACAATTTGTGATAAAAAATGTTACGAATCATTTTGGTAAAAAAAAGTTACGACTTGTAGTGTCTGCTATAAAACGTTGTGGTTATGTTTCACTTGTTGTGGTACCTTTAGGATTGCTTTGTTGTTGCATTTATTTTCCTTGCAGGTTTAGAAAGGTGTAATCAATTTTTGGTCATCACACTGCCACTTTGCCCCGTCTGCCTTCACCTTTATAGTTACTAGGAGAAATCTATGATGTGCTCCCAGTAAGGGTTCACATGTAAGGAAGTTAATATTTTTCGTAGTGGAAGTTACGAATGTTTGTGATGTGTGTGATGAACGTGAATCTATGATGTGCACCCTTATAGTGAAAATTACAAAACTTGTAGTTATGTTTTGTGGTTATGTTATGAATGATGTGTGGCTTAAATGTTACGAACCATTTGTGATGAGAAATTTTACAGATCACATTTCAGTGAAAAAGTTATGACTTCTTGTGGTGTTTGCTATAAAACATTGTGGATATGTTACATATATTATGGTAGGGTAGGGTACATAATATGCACCATTTAAAGGATTCACACCATAGCAGTTCCCTTATGCTGTGTTTGGTTGGGGGATTTAGGGAGGAATTTGGAAAGGGAAAGGGAAAAGGTGTGTGAAACTAGGTGAAATTTAGGCATGTTTTCTTCACATTTCACCTACTTTTTCCATTTCCCTTTCCAAATCCCTCCTCAAATCCCCCAACCAAACACAGCATTAATGCACTTGCAGTTGGGTTTGGCATGCCTAATAGATTAATCTATATAGTTGTCA
Source organism: Camellia sinensis (assembly GCF_004153795.1). Taxonomy (NCBI): domain Eukaryota; kingdom Viridiplantae; phylum Streptophyta; class Magnoliopsida; order Ericales; family Theaceae; genus Camellia; species Camellia sinensis. Next base: position 1,596,098 of record NW_021025488.1, on the reverse strand, counting down.
TTTCTGGGAATGGCTTGGAACTTTGATGAGGACATGCAAAAATAATCCTTCACCTTTATTGATGAATCTTTAAAGTGCTTCACTTGTACTCTTTTTTGAATTCTTAAAAGCAGGTTCGAAGATGGAGACCTATGAAAGACATGAGGAGAAGAGCTAATTCTTACGGAAAATGGAGACCTATGAAAGACATGAGGAGAAGAGCTAATTCTTACAAAAAATGGAGACCTATGAAAGACATAAGGAGAAAAGCTAATTCTTACGGAAAATTCATATAGAACGATGTGGCAGTGACTTTATCGCAATTAATTGTCATTTTGGTTTTTTTTTTTTTTTTTGAAGTGATAGTCTTGCAATTCAGCTGTATAAGATATAAGATTTTTGTATATATTTTTATGTTTGTATGTATATATATATATACAAGAAAGGGAAAAACATTACACTTGCACAACATGACTCTTGTATCTCTCTCACACTAAAAAAGGGAAAAAAAAAATCACTCTTGTATAGGGTTATATATTTTGGATGTTTAGTTGTTTATAGGAATTTTTTTTTCTTTATTCGAATATAGAGATTAATATTTAAGACAATTTTTTAATATTTTAATGCAATTTGTGTTGAATGGAATGTATATTTATTCTTGTCTTTTTATGTGATAAAAATATATTACTATCACGGTCAAAGCTTGACATTTGATTAAATAGTGGTGTTATATCTCTTAATTTTGCCTTCTCAATTTTAACCCTAATGATGTGGCCTAATTTCATGTAAAGTAATCTCACACTCCTCTCTCTTTCTCATCTTTAGTATCTCTAATTCCATATCACTGGGATGAAACTGGGAGTGCAATATTAAGGGATGAATCATTATTTTTATTATTCTTGATTAAATTATACGCACGTGATTTTTGTTGATGTCAATTAAAATGATGTTTGAAACTCTTATATTACCCTTCTTAAGTTTGACAATAAGAGACATGACTTGATTTTTGACAAATACTCTTTGGCATTTGATTCAAATAAATGAGCACCCTTGAGTTTACTTAATTTTTTGAAAATAAATTATTAATCATAATTAATAGCAACAATATGTTGAAATTGCCCTTTATTAGATTTTTTGAAAGGGATAGTTTATATAATCATTTTTTTGTCATTATATATTTAATTACATTAAATAAATTTTATCTTTTAAGGAATAAAATTCTAAGCTAGTCATGCGGAAGATTTTTTCCAGTCAAAACAAAAGAGGATTAAAAACAAAAGATTGGGAAGCAGTAATGAGTAATATTATATGTATCAATTAATATATTAATCAATATATTGATAGATGATATGGTATAATTTTAAAAAATTTTGATATTTATAATTTGTATAATAGGTGAGGTCAATAATGATGGCATAACACCAATTGGTATATTAGTGTGTACATTAATTAGTGCATATATCATCACCGAGCTGTAATAATAGTACAGATTGCAAAATTGCAAAACCACATGATAAGACTTTATGGAAGCATGAAAAAGAACAGCAAGTTAAAGACATGAAACCATATAAAATAATTACAAAAGCATGAAATTTAACCCTTGAATTATCAAATTGCCCTTCCTCTGTCCTTCTCTTCCTCAACTCAAGTCATCGACCCCAACGTTAGCAATGTTGAAAATTCAGCGAATAAAATATAAATAGATCACAAATATAAATATAAAATAAATAAGAATTTATAATAATAAAGAAAACTTATCGGCAGAAGAGTGTATTCACGATTCTTAACACTTATATATCAAATTGATGTCGTTCTATCATTTAATGAAGCTCATGCAATAAGTGCAATAGAAATATTTAATTATGGATTGTGAAATGGATGAAAAAAGTCATATTGATAATTATATTGAGGTTGTGACAGTTACAAAAACACGTAGAAAATTAATATTTCGTTTTGAAATAACCTTATAATACGTCTACAGGGTCATCATTTGCATGAATCAATTTTGATAGTACCATTTATAATGTCTCATAGCCTACTAGTAAGATTAGAAAGATGGTTAAAAGTTATTTTTTTTATTTTTGACTTTTTAATGTGACAGAGAAAGTGAGTTAAAAGTTAGGAGGTGACTTTTAATTCACTTCTCAAAATAAACTTATATATGATTTATACATTAATAATATTTGTATACACTTGTTTAAATGTCATCATTGAAAGTGGATCTTCTCAAGTAAATATATATATATATATATATTTTTTTTTTATCTAGTCACCATTTAGCATTTATTTAAAAGTCAAAATATGATAATGATTAACTATTGAATTGTAACCTTTGAATAAAGTGCTAAATAATGAATGGACCAAAAAAATATTGAAAAGGATACAAATTTGAAGCTTAGGCTAAAAAAGTGCATTTGAAATTTGAACTTTAAGGGCTTGAAGTATGATCAACCTCTCTAGGGTAATTCTATTTACACCTAAATAATAGCTTTGTATATCCAAATTTTAGTTCGCATTATATTTTAATGTAAATTTATTAAGAAGGACAATACATATTAAATTTTAAAATAAAATATTTTCTTTTATGATACACTTAAATCACTTATACATATTATTTATATTATCTCTCTTCACCTTCTCCTCTAAGTTTCAATTATTTTCTCTTCATCTTTTTCCTCTCTTCAAAACTCCATTCCACTTTACCAAAACTCACAATTATCGTCAACATCATTAGTGTGTTTGTTTTGGTTTTCATAATCAATTTTGAAAGATCACTTTTTAAAAATAGTTGATAAACTTTAAAATTTTATTTGATTATATATTTTGAAAATAATTTTTAGAAATTTAAAAATTCAAAACTTGTTTGGTTTGGAGATTTTTATTTCTTGTGTTTTGTTATCTTTAGTAAACTTTTTTATTTTGTATTTTTGCCAATTTTTTTGGGGTAAATTACATATACACCCTTTGAGATTTGATTAAAATACAAATTGCCATCTTGAGATTTTTAATTTCATAATAAATCTCCCATTTTATTAATAAATTATCAAGTCAATTAACAGTTTTTCATAATGTTAGAAATATGTTTCAATTAATAATTTAAGTAATTTTATTATTGCATAAGAGAGTAATTATGAATTTTATTTTTTTAGTTAATTTTGTTAAATAAAAAATTCTACCAAGGGAGTTTATGTAATTTTTCAAATCACAATGGGCAATCTGTACTTTAAGCAAACCTCAGGAGATGGTAGAAAATTAATATTTCGTTTTGAAATAACCTTATAATACGGCTGCAGGGTCATCATTTGCATGAATCAATTTTGATAGTACCATTTGTAATATCTCATAGCCTAGTAAGATTGGAAAGATGGTTAAAAGTTTTTTTTTTTTTTTTATTTTTGACTTTTTAATGTGACAGAGAAAGTGAGTTAAAAGTTAGGAGGTGACTTTTAATTCACTTCTCAAAATAAACTTATATGTGATTTATACATTAATAATATATGTATACACTTGTTTAAATGTCATCATTGAAAGTGGATCTTCTCAAGTAAATTTTTTTTTTTTTAATCTAGTCACCATTTAGCATTTATTTAAAAGTCAAAATATGATAATGATTAACTATTGAATTGTAACCTTTGAATAAAGTGCTAAATAATGAATGGACCAAAAAAAAATTGAAAAGGATACAAATTTGAAGCTTAGGCCAAAAAAGTGCATTTGAAATTTGAACTTTAAGGGCTTGAAGTATGATCAACCTCTCTAGGGTAATTCTATTCACACCTAAATAATAGTTTTGTATATCCAAATTTTAGTTCGTATTATATTTTAATGTAAATTTATTAAGAATGACAGTACATATTAAATTTTAAAGTAAAATATTTTTTTTTATGATACGCTTAAATCACTTATACATATTATTTATATTATCTCTCTTCACCTTCTCCTCTAAGTTTCAATTATTTTCTCTTCATCTTCTTTTTCACTTCAAAATTATAATTTACCTTACCAAAACTCTTCATTATTATCAATATCATTATTATATAAATATTTTATTTTTGTCCTTTTGGGAGGTGTTGATGAATTTTTCCTGGAGTATTTTACTTTGTATCCTATGACATCTAAGAAACATTTTTTTTTTATTTTTTTATTTTTTTTATACCTTACCAAAAACAGAATCAACTCTCGGACATCCGAGATTACAAAATTATGAATTTCCAGAGGAACCTCTTCCACCCTAGCATGGAAATTATTCACCTGGAGTGCTTTGCAAGCCAAACCATGAGCAGTATCGCCAGTCCTCAACATATGGGTGCATTTTGCCGCTGAAAAACCAGACAAATTTTCTCGCACATCAGCAGCTACCAGCCCAACAATAGAGAGGTCAAGATTAGTTGATTGAATTGCTTTAATCATATTGAGAGAGTCACCTTCTAAAATAATTAATAAGCCTCAGGGTTTTTTAAAAGGTTTTTAATGTAGTGTAATTTAAGATTTTTAAGTTGTTTATTATTTTAGCGTGTCTTGAAAGATAAATTGAGAAAAATATAAAGTGTGTTGAGACTAAATTATAATCTTAAATAATTTAATAAAGTGTACTGAAAAATATAAAGATAACTTGTTTTTTTTTTTATGCAAATAGAAACCCCTGCCTCTCTAGTGGACTTTATCCATGTAAGTCCATCCGAAGTAATCTCTAGAGAGCAGGTAAATTGGCCTCCATTTATTTAGGCCTCTAAAACAAGGGTAAGTGAAAAGCTAGGCACAAATAGTCCTATTTGTTTTTTGTTTTTGTTTTTTTTTTGTCAATCAATAAAATATTATTTACAAATATAAAAATAATTAAAATAGTCTAATCATACTCTAATAACTATAAAAGTCCAATAATCAATTAAAAAACTATAAATAGGAGAGAAATTATCAAATTTTAAAAATGATTGAATTCCCTGACTTCATCTAATTTCTCATATGAAAGTGTCTACAAGAATGACCTACGATAATCAAATTTCTCAAATGGAAGTGTATATAAGTGACCTACAAAACTAGCAAAGGTGGTTGGTTTGAAAAGTCCTATAGATTGAAAAAGTCAATTTTTTCTAAGGCTGTCTTAGCCCACATTGTTTGTTGAATAATTTGTTTTTCATTAGTCTATGATTTTCACTTTTCCAAATGTGTTGGGCCAACTTGGAAAAATTTGAGAAGCTTATGGCTTTATTATAAGTCTCGTTTTTGATGATTTAAATAATTTATTTTATAAAAATTTTCGGAATATATAATTTATAAAAAAATTATATCGATCTAATAATAAAAAAAAATTGTATCTATTCAAACTTTTTTTTTTAAAGATAAATTATCATATTACTCTTAGCCTCCGTTTGAAAAGTGGGTTGACTTTTTAGTTTTTTAATTTTTTTGGCTATTTTAGCCTAAGTTAAAAAGTTTGGTTTGAGAAGGGTTTTTTGATTTTTTAGCTTTTTGACTTTTTTGACTTTTTTTATGAGAGAAGAGTATAATGATTATGGATTGGATGTGATGTTTTATTTTTTGTGGCTAAAATAGTCTATTTTATTTTTTGAGTAAAATAGCAAAAAAAATCTGGAAAAACTCTTCCCAAACGGATCCTTATTTATTTAACAAATAATAAATAGACACTTTACTTTTTGATTTTTTTTTTATAATAAAAAACAGTTTATTTAATTATTATCAAATAGAATTTAAGTGAACTTTTCAACTTTCTCTTAAAAAAGACAGTGCCCCAGATCCGCCAGAAATAGGGTTATTTTGACCCCAAAAAATCCAAAAATTCTCCGCCCCCCAAAAAGTGAGAGTTTGAAAACATAAAAGGGTATCTACAATAAACTTTTTTTAGAGTGTTATTGATTGATTAATACAGAGTCAAGTGTGAAAAGGACCTTTGAATTGTTTTTTCATAATACCAAAAAAGAGACAAGTCGTCCACCATTTTTGAATTTGACAGGCCCTACTAGAGTAGTTGTGTCGTAATAAGGTTTATCTGACGCTCTCTCTCTCCAAATTCTGATTTCGTCCAAATGTAAAAGTTTGTTAATGATTGTATGAGAGAGAGAAAAAAAAATTTAAACATAGTGACAGTTAAAACAATTTTTTCACATAAATGAAGGAGATCACAATGTACAGAAGTAAAAAAACAACAAAAATTACATTCATATATAAAATTCATTTAAAAAAAGGATAATATTTGGGAGCTCGAAACATTGTCTCCCCGAATCCCCCTAATGCCCAAAACGACGTCATTTTGGGCATTAGGTTTTTTTTTTTTGTTTCTTTTTTTTCTTCCATTTTCGACCATTTTTCGAGCTCAAACGCAAGGGATGAGGGAGAGGGAGAGGGAGAGAGAGAGAGGGAGAGCGGAGAGAAGAGAAGGAAAGAGAGGGAGAGAAGAGAGAAGAGGGAGACACACACACAAATGGCCCCTGCATTCCGGCCGAGCGGCCGATCGTCGAGTTCATCCGATCGTCGAGCTCCGCCGATCGTCGAGCTCCGCCGATCGTCGCATTCCGGCCGAGCGTCCACGTCTGCCTTCTTCCTCCGCCCCTGCCTTCTCTTCATATGACATTAAAAAAGAAAACTAGTAGATGATCCGCGATACATGAAAGTTTATTTTTAAAATTAAAAGATAAATTTGAGTCTTAATATTTTGTGTAAAAAATTTTAACAAATAAAAATTAAATATAAATAGATTTATTAATAGCTGCTAAAAAATTTTGTCACTGTATACGATCTTATGTAAAATACGCTCATAAAAATAATTTCTCTCAATTTAAAGAAACAATGTATTATAAATTTGAAATCAAATTTTCATTTGTGTTAATCAAATTTATCAAAAATCATGAATTCTACTTGTATCAAAATATTTTTTTCTGAAAAAAAAGAAAAATAACAAAAAATTCTACAATATACAAATTATGATTTGATTATAACTCATGGTGTATTATTTTAGTTATTAATTGAAAAAGTCTTTACTAATTTCTTATTTTTTTGTTATGTCTAAAGTAATGCATCGGGTTGTTAATTTTGTTTCAAATAATGTTTAATTATGATCTATTATAATATTTTTATACAACAATATTTAAGTATTTTATTACACAAAAAAGTATTTAAGATGGGTTGGCTCAAAAGTAAGATTTATACTTATATTAGTAAGATGGTAAAAGTTATTCACATTAATACATAAAAAAATTACAAATTCAAATCATAAATAGTGTCCTCAAATGAAATCAGATACAAAATCTCTATAACCTTAATAATTTCAGTTTTTAAAAGGATTCTAATTAATTATGTGACAAATTATAATAATCGTAAAATTTTTATTCTAACCAAATTATTTTTGCATATCTTTTCTGGTAGAGCTCATGAAGATGCATTATTAGTAACGCTATAAATTCAAATTTTTTATTTAAAAATTATTCAATAAATATCAATAGGTGCTTTAAATATACACAATCATTTTCAATTAATCATTATTCTTTAAAATAATACTTCACACTATTTATCATTTGACATTTTTCAATTTAACTTGTAAAAACTTAACATAAAAGTATTGAATTTTATTATTTTAATCAATTAATATCAAATTGGACGCAACACATGTATATAAATCACTTCTAAAAATATAATATTTGACATAAAATTACAATGAAATTAATTTTAATTAATATAATGATATTTTATATTATGATATGTGTCACAAAAAAATTAATTTTAATTTAAAATAAAATTTTAAATTTAAATTATTTATTTTAATAATATTAGCCTTATTGTTCTATAAAAGTACAAGTGTATACCGGTACCTAAAGGCATAATATAATTAATAATAAGATCAAAATATAATTGAGTATAAAATTATTAAGTTAAAATGTAACTTATCAAATTTGTTACTAAAAATTTGATGTGAAAATATAAACACACATCTGATTAGTTATCCGGAAATAAAAGGGCTTTTTCAGTTTTTAAACAAATCACACCATCCCCATTATCTCTCTTATCTCTCATTGTGAAAAAATTACATTTTAATAGTAAAACTAAACTTTTTTTTTTTTTTTTTTTTTTTTTTTTTTTTGTTAATAGAACCTAATTTAAATCCAATTTAAATTTTGAATTCAAATTTGTTCACCAAAAAAAAACATTTTCCAAAAAAAATCTTCCAATTATATTTTAATCTCATCATTAAACATAAATATTTCTAATGATGTTTCGTCTCTTAATAACCAAACATCTTCAATTTTTTATTTATTTAAATTTTGAATTCAACTCTGTAAACTTTAAAAAAAAAATTAAAAAACACCAATTTCATATGCCTTTGCCTCCAAATCTCTCTATCCTACTCTCTTTTTTTTTTCTTTTTTTTTTTTAAATATTTTTGTGACCTTTCCCATACTAACTACAAAACCCATAAATCTAGGGCATGCTCTTTACTTTTAAGAGTATAAAACACATTAACCCATAAATCTAGGGCATGCTTGGGTTATAGAAAAAATAAAATAAAAATAATGTCTGGTTTCTCACTTCTTTTCATTTTTCTCTCTACATCTCTCTCCTAATCTCTCCTCTCACAATTTCTTCCAAAACCACGGTCTTTCTCATGGACAACAACTCGAGATTCAAAAACTCTCACTGTCAAACGAACTTCAAAATCACCATCTCTGTACTATTACACCACCCTCTCCGAAACCACCCTCACTACCACCCTAAAATGACTCTTCCACGCCACCTCCAACACGACGTAGTAGGGCCAAAACCTTATCTACGGCTATCTATAGCAACACCACCACCAGCCACAACTTTAGCAGGTATCATATGACGACAGTTCGTTTGGATCCAATGCTCCCCATGCTGAAAATGCTACACTCAGACCAACCCAATCTTCGATCTGACCAAATTGACTTGCTGAGCTACAACAACCGTTAGATGTGTCTCTACCAAGCATTGTACAGTGATGATTCGTTCACGGTGGGCGATTTCTCAATCGAAATGTTGACATTTCGAAGGACTAGAGTCCCCAACGTTGCTTTCGGATGTGGTCATGACAATGAAGGCTTATTAGTTGATGCCGCCAGGTTGTTGGGTTTGGGCCGAGGGAAGTGAGACTGGAAGACAAAAAAGAGAGTGTTTAGTGAGGTTGGGAGCCTTAAGAGAGATAGGAGAGTTTAGAGAGAAAGTGAGAAGAGCATAGGAGAGAGAGAGAGAGAGAGTGAATGTGTGTTTTGAAATTTAAAATTTGGAAAGTAAGGCTGAGAGAAAGAGAGATAGGAGAGTGTAAAAAGAGAATGAGGTGAGACGTGACATAGAAAGAGAGAGGGTGGATGGGTGCAAAGTTTTAAATGGTGATATTAGATGTAAAGATGTTGTTGTGCATAAAGCGCAGCAGCAACTGCTGCACATAGTACAGTATCATTTTGTTTCTTTATTTATTATTATTTTTTTTGGCTCATTGTTGCTGAATGGTATTGGCTTTGAAAAATATTCCTTGTGGCTAAATGTTTCATTAATTTTCTTATTGGTTTCATTTATTTAAATAAAAAACATTTGACCAAAATATTATTGATTTTCTTATTAGTTATTAAAAAATATTATACTTACAACCCATCTCTGAGTATTTGTTCAAAATCAAATAATGTCAGAAAATTTTAAATTTTTAATACATATTTAAAAAATATATACATATAAATTATATTAAAAATATAAACATGTATATAAATATATAAAAATGTGTAAGAATATGAAAAATGTGAACATTATTTAATTTTTAACAATTCGTAGCCTAGTTTTTTAAAATACAACCAATAAGAAAATCAAAAAAAATTTGGTTAAAGTTTTTTGGGAAAATTATAAAAAATAAAAAATAAAAAAAAAATCCTAGGATTTGACCCTTATAACAAAATAAGCCCTTAGATTTTAATTTTGTCAATTTAAACACTAATATTTTGATTTGTTTTCAATCTAAACTGTTTATCTATTTATATTAAGTAAAACTAATAAAAAAATGATATTTTAACCATTAAACTCAACAAAAAAAAATGATATTTTAACCATTAAATTCAACCAAAAAAATGATATTTTAAACATTTTATGTATACCTACGTTAAGTTTAATGGCTAAAATATACTTTTTATGTTGGTTTTATTTAATAAAAATAGACAAATAATTCATATTAAAAAAATAAGGGTTTAAATTAAAAATAAAAATAAAACAACAAGATTTACTTTATTATCATGGTCAAACTTTAAGATTTTTTTTTTTTTGGTTGTGATTTGACCAATATTTTTAATTTTTTTTTAAAACTAGAGTCAAACTTTGTTCCAAGAGATACTTTTAAAAGTCCAAATTCATTTTATACACAAAAAACAAAACAAAAAAAACAAAATTAAAAAACAAACTAAAGACTTATTAATTGCATTGGAGAAAGTAGTCACTTGAAATTTGGGAAAAAACTCAAAAAAAGAGGGAGGATGGGTGAGTTGATAGGTGAAAAGACTCAAAAAAAAGAGAGAAAGAGAGATATATTTTGGAGAAAAAGCAAAAGTAAAGAAATCACCTTGATCCTTAAATTGTTAGATGAAATAATCTAAACCGTTCATTCAAAATGTATCTCTAATACATTTTGAGACATTTTCAAAAACCGTCATGCCATCTATATAATAAAACATAATAGTTTTTGAAAATGTTTCAACATGTTTAAGAGATAAATTTCATTTGAACGGCTGAGATGAATCTTAAATTTATATTAATGGTTCAGATCAATGATGGTTCCCGCCCAAACATTTCTCTCCTTTAGCCTTCCTACCTACACATGTCTCCTCCTCATTCCCTCTTTATCTCTCTCTCTCCCTCTCTGTTTTCACGTCTCCTCCCCATTCCCTCTTTATCTCTCTCTCCCTCTTTGTTCTTCTTCTTGAACAAAACCACCAAAAACACATATCTCCCCACCTTCTCTTTCCTTCTCTATCTCTCTCTCAAAACTTTCCTCTATTTCTCCTATCTCTTTCATACGATATTTTCTTTCTACTACCGCTATCGCAACCACCGACCACCTCTCTTGTGGCGATCACCACCGTCGCGACACTGACAACCACCAACCACTTCTCTTCTCCCTCACCGGAGACCCAAACTTGAACCTCCTATTCCTGTCCTCCTTCATCTCTCCTAGCCACAGCCTCAATTCCTTCATCTCTTGCTCCCTTATCCCCCTTCATTACTTCAGTCCTCTCATCCTCGCAACAGAGCTCGCCGAAAAACACCCACCCTTTTTGCTACCGACACTTGGCAAGGTAAGATTGTTTTTATACATTTGTGTTCCGGTCATTGTCGTTGATTTGAACTCAGCTATTGTTTTTGTTTTTGGCTAGATTTGTTTAGGTTGAATTTCCCTTACTGCAATTCAAACGATGCGGCTCATCCTTCAGCTCTCTTCGAACTCGCACTTGCAAGGTAAGACTTCGAACTCACTGCTCTTGATCGTTGTTGTGTTTTTTTCTTTCTCTACTCTTCATCGCTATGTTGAGTTGTTCGAATTGTTTGAATTCTAAATTTTGAATTTTGAATTTGTTGGTTGATTGGGTTGAATTTGTTGTTTAAATTATTTGGATTTGTTGTTTGAATTCTGAATCCTGAATTATTTGGATTTGTTGATTAGGTTTAGTTGTTTGGATTTGTAGTTTGAATTCTGAATCCTGAACGAGATTTTGGAATTCTTAATATTGAATTTTGAAGTTGTTGGTTGATTAGGTTGAATTTGTTGTTTAAATTATTATAGATTCATACACCCTCCCTCTTCGCTGTTCACGAACTCGACTCCCTTCGAACTCGCACTCGCAAGGTAAGATTGAGAATTGTTTTTAGTTTTTTTTTTTTCCGCTTGAGAATTGTTTCAAGTTTTTTTATGTTGTGTTTCATTCAATTTCTGCTTCTTTCCTTCTTTCTCTGTCGTCTTTATTTCTGATAATGGCTTCAATAGTTGGACACCAAAACAAAGGTATTTTATATTGTCTCTTTATTTCTCTCTCTAAAAATTCGCTATCTTTATTGGTTTTTCTTCAATTCTTCAGTTCTTTGTGGGTCATTGAGAGTCCTAAGGCTTCAAGGTTATATATATTTTTAGGGTTATTTTAGATTGTTTATGGGTCATTAAGATTGGGCTCTATACTGTTATTATTAGAATTTCATTCTTCCAAACTCATTATTTTTTGAATTAATCTAATACATTTTATTTGAATTCCATGCTCCACAATTAATTACAACGCATCCTCTACAATTAATTAAATCATCTCATTCTCGCTCTCACGGGTCATTTGTTCATTAAACCCATCCAAGCACCAAGAACCTTGTTATCCACCTGACATATAACCAGATCTATATTTGAACCGGTAATGTATTTGGGTTTGGGTTTGTGATTTTCATTAACTGGGTTATGACTTCCATTCGAAGCTCAAATTTAAGCAACAATGGAGTTCAAATAAGAAGAGAGAGACATAGAGGAAAAAGAGAGACAGAACTCTTTGCTCAAAAAAGAACAAAAGCAAAAAGAAATAGAAGAAGAAAAGAAAAAACAAAGGGAGTGGGAGGCAACCCATGTGGGTCTACTTTCCTTTCCCAAGAATAGTATTGTTTTTATAAGACAAAAAGGTTGAGATTACAATTATATTAAATTGATAATTTATTAAATAATGTTGAGATTACAATTATATTCTAGTCCTAACATTATTTATACCGTACCTTCAAGCACGGGCATACACTAGTATTATATAGATTACATATATCTCCATTTTAGTAAAATTAAAGAAACCAAAACTAATACAGATAATATAAAAAGACAACGATACACAATGTAAAATGTATATTTTAATATAAAAGAAATGACAATATTATTTTTTCATTTATACGACTAATAAATTTCTAATAAAAAAAATGTCAAATATTATATAAAAAAAATCTTAAGGAAGCTCAGTGTAAAAATATGCTAAACTTGTAGGACATATTGAATTTTTTTTAAAACCTCAGTGTAAAATGTTTGTGTATGTATAAAAGTGTATTGAATATATAAATATATGTATATATATAGCAATATATAAAAATGTATGCAAATCTATGAAATGACATTTTGTTTGGTTTTTAATTTTCAAATATTGTTTTTGAATTTTTTATGTGTTTTGTTTGTAGGGAGTGTTTGGATCATGGATTAGTGAACTTTTTAAATATTGTAATTAAAATTTTATTTTTATTTTTTTGATTTACTTAATCTAAATATATTTTAAAAGTAAAATATTTATAAAAAAATCTTTTAAAATTTAATTAATTACAAAAATTCAGTATATTCTTTTCGTTTTTTTTGGATTTATTATTATTTTATAAATTTTATTTACTTTTTAAGTACATTTAACTTAAATGCATCTAAAACCTAAAACATGTAGACTAAAATATGAAGAAGAAAAATTAATTAAAGACAACTAAACACAAAAAATAAAAAATTCAAAACTATATATAATAATTTTTTTATTACCAAAAAATATTATAAATTTTTGTTTTATTTCTCAACTATTTACCTTTTCAAATTCACAAAATATTTTCAACTTTTTAATTATGAATTAAATTATAATTTTATTTTTCTAAACAAAACATCATATATATGAACAAATCGCCTCGCCTGGTCCACTTCTTTTATGAGTTTTTCAACAGCAGCCAAAGCCGACCATCTACGTGGCAACCACCACTCCTTATCTGCCACGTGTCTATATATCTACCTTCTTTAAAGAAAGAAATTATTCAGTATATCACGTTTATCATGTTGATATAGTATGCCAAATAATAAAATTTAGAAAAAACTGATAGTTATTTGGGTAAATTAGGAATACATTTTTAAAATTTGTTTAAAATATAAATTATTTTTTTATAAAATTGTAAATTACATTCTACCTCATGAGATTTTTAATTTCATAACAAATAACTCATTTTATTAATAAATCATCAAGTTAATTAATAAGTTTTAATAATATTAAAATTTTATTTTAATTAATAATTCAGGTAATTTTTTTATTGTATAGAAGTGCGGTTAAAAATTTTATTTTTTCAGTTAATTTTATTAAATAAAAAATTCTGATAAGTAAATATTTGTAATTTTTTAAATCACAAAAAAATTGTAATTTACCCTAATTATTTTATTAAAATAATAACACATTGACGAAATTTTTAAAATTTCTTCATGTATTGTGACTTTTTTTTTAAGGTGGGTTCTCTAATTTCATTTTGATAATCTAAACTATTTATTTTGTTAGGTATTTTGTATATTTTATTCACACAACAAATTGTATTAATTCAATAATCGTATCACATTCAATTTATCGTGTTTGTTACTAAAAAAATAAATAATTTATTTTCAAAAACACAATTGTCATTAATTTTTTTTTGACAAACGTAATAAATTGAATAAGTTACGATTATTGAATTGATATAATATTTTTTTAGATAAAATACACAAAAAGTCTAACAACATAAATTATTTAAATTATTAAAATGGGATCTATGGTGAGCCTTACAGCTCCAATAGCGCTTATCCAATCCAGATTATGTACATCCGATTTTTTATTTATATATTATTTTCAAGTAATGCTAGGAATACAAAATATTTGAGCAACAACCATGTGAGTATTTGATAAAAAAATTAGTAAAATATTTAAGATTTCTAGCATTTTTAGGCTTCGTTTGAGAAATAGGTTGACTTTTTGACTTTTATGAGATAAAAAATGAAATAATTATAATTTGAATGTAATATTTTATCTTATTAATTTTTTAATTTATTTTATTTTTTTATAACTAAAAAAGTCACTAATCTCATTTTAGCCCATTGCCAAACGAGGGCTTAATTAGGGGGAATAAGGTAGTTTATATAAATGTTATCACTTTTTTGCAATTATATTTTTATTATTTCCCATTTTAATTATTTTCATTAGTAAGACATACTGGTGAGATCCATGGAATAATTTCTCCTATGAAAGACACGGTTAACTGTTCATCTTAACACACTTTGATAAAATAAAATAAAATAAAAAAACCAAAAATAAGTATATTAAATTTTGTAGTATTTTAAATAGTAACACTAATTCATTTTGATTCATTCTCTTCTCCACCCATTCTCCTCCAACTTTCTTTCTCTCTCTCTCCCTCTCTCTCTCTCTCTCTCTCTACAACTCAGAGAGCAGAGAGATGCCGTTCTGTTACGTTGCCTCGTACCAGAGCGGCGAAGATGGAGTCGTTGACAATGGAATCAAGATTTTCTACAGAACATACGGCCACGGACCCATCAAAGTCCTCATGATCATTGGTACAACTACTATATAATCATTATCTCTCTGTCTTTTAATTAAATCTCTTGTTTTCTGAATTGGGTTTTGGATCCATTTTAATGGGTAGTTGATGATTTTTGTGATTGGTGATCAGGATTAGCTGGGACCCACGATTCATGGCTTCCACAAATCGAGGGACTCACTGGTACCGTGATTCCCAATGTTGATCAACTGATGGCCGCCGTCGACCACCGTGATGCGGCGGCGGAGCTTGGTGGTGACGGAGATGATGAGAGCGGCGGTGTGGAGGTGTGTGCTTTCGATAATCGTGGAATGGGTCGCAGCTCTGTACCCACCAAAAAATCAGATTATGCGTGAGTCTCATTAATGATTAAAGTATTAATTTTGTGTGATATGGTGTTGATTGATTGGTTTATTTATTGTGTTATGTTATGATATGGCTTTCTGGGTTGTTGAAATTAATTCTCATTTGCATTTTGAGAATCTAGAAAGATTTTGAAATCGTTGATCTCTACTTTCCTTTTTACCTTTATTGAGTCTGTTTGGTTGGTGAGAAAATCTGTGGGGGGGAAAAGTGGAAATTTTGTGGGGATTGGATGAAATAATAAAAGTCTCCACTTAACTGAGCCTAATACAGCTAGTTGGATGAGTTGAGGTGGTGTTTTAGATTGTTTCCTAAATTGGTTTGTTATTTGTGTTATGTTATGGCTTTCTGGGTTATTGAAATTAATCCTCATTTGCATTTTGAGAATCCAGATAGATTTCGAAATTGTTGATCTGTCTGGTCCTTTTTGCCTTTTTTTGGGTCTGTTTGGTCAGTGAGAAAATCTGCTGGGAAAAAGTGAAAATTGAATGGTCTAGATTATGTGGGATTGGAGGAAATAGAAATCTCCACTTAGGTGGGTCTAATACAGCTAGTTGGATTAGTTGAGGTGGTGTTTTAGATTGTTTCCTAAATTGGTTTATTATTTATGTTGTTGTTGAAATTAATCCCCATTTACATTTTGAGAATCCAGACAGATTCA
The DNA here is from genome assembly GCF_004153795.1 of Camellia sinensis. Taxonomy (NCBI): domain Eukaryota; kingdom Viridiplantae; phylum Streptophyta; class Magnoliopsida; order Ericales; family Theaceae; genus Camellia; species Camellia sinensis. Next base: position 1,579,765 of record NW_021025488.1, on the reverse strand, counting down.
AAATTGTTGATCTCTCCTATCCTTTTACCTATATTTGATTTGTTTGGTCGGTGAGAAAATGTGTGGGGGAAAAAGTGGAAATTTTGTGGTCTAGATTATGTGGGGATTGGAAGATATAAAAATCTCCACTTGAGTGGGCCTAATACAGCTAGTGGAATTAGTTGAGGTGTTGTTTTAGATTGTTTCCCAGCTACCAAACAGTGGATTAAGTTTTCAAAAGAAATTACAATCAATGTTCTATGTTTTTTTGGGTGCAGAACAACAATCATGGCAAAAGATGCAGTAGCCCTAATGGATCATTTGGGTTGGAGAAAAGCCCATGTTTTTGGCCATTCAATGGGTGAGTCCATGACTCGTATTATCTCCGATAAAATTTTAGCCTTACTCTTTAATAAAAATGAATATTTTTACCATTTGGTCTACAATGACTGAAATGGGGCCTTCATGTTGTGCCATTGCCACATGAAAATATTCCTAGCATGCAAAGTTCAATGATTTTTCATTTGATCTTTAATTCGATTGCATAATGACTGCAACTTGACCTTTCATTATGCATAATGCTGGTTCCAGATTTTATTTGTTTTTGAGTTAATGACTTTTTGGCTCATTTTTTTCTTTTTTGTCTTTTTCTTTTCTTATTGCACAGGAGCTATGATATCTTGTAAGTTGGCAGCAATGGTTCCAGAAAGAGTTCTGTCTTTGGCTCTACTTAATGTAACTGGAGGAGGTTATCAATGTCTTCCAAAGGTATCATTTATTTTTAGGATCCATGCCACGGATTACGTGCGATATATACATAAACTGTGGCCCATAAAATTTTGAGTTCCATGAAATGGACACGAATTATGTGATTTTATTTTTTTGAAATTTGAGAAAGACCCTAATGTTGTAATCCACCAGCTCACTGCTGGTAAGGACACAATTTTAAAGTACAGATGTGGTGCAGATTCTTAAACATTCCCAATTAACAAGCACGGAGTTCATATCTATATAAGACACTAAGATTTCATCAATAATTTTTCATTATGTTGTGCATGCATTTTAGTTATTTTCTGTTGAATGTGTTTGCTGGGAATATATTTGTTCACATAATCTCCTTGTCAAAAAATTAAACTATACAATAAAATATTCTTTCTCAAATGGCCAAACTTTACTATTCTCTTATATACATGTTGATCATTTGGATCTCCAAAATGTTTGGTCCTTAGCATTTGCCTTTCTGCTAGCACTAAATTTTAGCTATGAACTCAACTTCCTTATGAAATATGCTGCCTGTGTCATGATTTGTAATTTGTAAATACATTTGCCTGTGTGTGCATTATGGCATATTGTGAGCATGAAAGTCTTAATTTTTTGTGGCAGTTATATGATTTACTAGGGATTATTTTTCATTTTTATTTCCTAGACCACACCTGCCCGGGAGAGTCCCAAAGAAATTATGAAAATATTTTTGGTAGAAGGAGCCCAAGAAAGACCGACCTTTTTCTGGCCGAAAGGATTCAGCACAGAGGGCATCGAAGGAACTGAAAATCGATATCAACATTGTGAATTCAAGGATTGATTGCTCTATAGATACAAAATTTGACTAGAAGTGTAGGCAGGTTTAATATGAGAGAGATTGCTGAGGAAGAGGAGGAGATGTAGTAGGTATATACAGATGGGGGAGCAAATTGGAGAGGTGGGTGAGTTTCTAGAAAGACTGAGACAGAGTTGAATAAAATTTGAAGACCTGGTCGAAGAGGGCTTATTCTGCTATCTGACATGTAATCCAACGAAGGTTCTTTGGTTATTTGACTTTCTAGACCGAGGTGAAAGCTTACCAAAAAATGAAAATAATTTTGTTGGTCCAAATTCTTAACTTTTATTGGTTAAAATAATGAGGTGAACTGCGTTTAAAACAAAGAACTCACTGTTTACTCAAACATAAAAAGTCAATAGATTGCAAACATGTAACAGTGGTTAAATTAAAACAGTCTTCATTGACTGCTGTTTTTGACCCATTTTTGTAAGAAATTAGTCCTCCAAAACTCCAATACTTTTCAATCTACTACAAATCCGGCAGTGGTGCGTTGGAATATATTTCTCATATTTGCTTGTAGTCATTACCATGACGCCACAGCCTGATTATCTTGCACTCATAGAAATGTTGTTTGATTGTAGCTTATGCCATTGATTTTATTTTATTTATTATTTTATTTTTTTTGTGGAAAATATCAAACAAATAGTGAATGAGAAAAGTTATCTCAATTCATTGATTTTTTTTTTTTTCTTCAAAGGCATGGAATCATTCATCAGAGTGACCATTTGGCTCCCACCTTTTGGAATTTTCGCATTAATATAAATTTAACTTCTGTTTAGAGTCATATTGTGTACCAAATGTTTATTTGTTGTTGAAGAAGATCAAGAATATTTATTTTACAATTGAAGCCAGTTACCCCATTTGATGTTCATGCTCTTTACTCCTTTGCAGCTTGACCGGAAAACATTATCCATTGCAATTCGTTTCTTGAGGGCTAAAACTCCTGAGCAGAGGGCAGCTGTTGATTTGGACACCCATTACTCAAAGGTCATTGTTGTTCTTCATCTTGTCTTTCATTGTGCTGCTCTTCATCTTGGTCATTGTTGATTTGGAAAATTTTGTTTTTAACAGAAGCATCTCTCTCTCTCTCTCTGAAATATTCTTTCATGATTTTCAACTCAGTCATCCATCAGAAATTATGTGTACTCTTGGGATCTGACCCGAAGAACATAGTTCTTGCATGCTTTACGTGGTCATGTGACAACTTAACGGGTTTCATGTTACGTCTGCTGTGCAGGAATATCTTGAGGAATATGTAGGACCTAACACAAGAAGAGCAATTTTGTATCAAGTAAGGAACGCTAAGCTGATCAAACTTAACTGAATGGGATACAAAAGCTGATTAATAGCTTCTTTTTACTTCTTTTTTTTCTCAAATTTTTTCCATAATATGTAGCCTAACCTTCAAATTCATTTAATTGGTCAACTTTCCTTGTACATTAGTCGACACGTATTAAAGATGGAAAATATTATCCAAGATTTTAAATGGATGAAAATACAAACAATGGGATAAAAATTACATGAATGCTCAAGCTTTATGTGACCATCATCGACGTTGGATTTGGCAATGATTGTGAAAGATGATACGGAACTGTTATTATCACTGTGAAAGACATTGAAGTAGTTGATTATGTTAACGTCTCTCACACCACCAAAAAAAAAAGAGAAGGATTGCTTTGGCTTGGCTCTCAGTTCACAGGACAAGCTTTTCAGAGCAATGCTAGTCTTTTCAAAGACTCCCCTTACTGAAAATCCCAAATTTAGCGATATTAGTTTTACTTAAGCACCTCATTTATAGTTTTTCAAATTACTTAAGTGTTCAATTCTCAAGTCCAAAAGAATGAATTTGAATTTCCTTTGATTTTCTTCATATTTCTCTTTCTTTTCTCTATATTTCTCTTCTAGCACTCAAGAAGAACATTTCTCTCTAACTTTCACCATCCTTCCCTATTTTGTTCTAGGAACTATTTAGCTTAGGTCACTAATTGTTTCATTAGCTTATGTAGTCAAGTTTAACTCAAACTAATATTACTTACCCTCTAAGAAAAAGAATTTACTGAGTAATTGTAACTATACAATATTAGTTTAACTTAAGCAACTCATTTAAGGTTTTCTAAATCACCGAACTGTTCACTTCTCAAGTTCAAAAGGATGAATTTGAATTTCTTTTGATTTTCTTCCTATTTCTCTTGCTTTTCTTTAACTTTCTCTTCTAGCTCTTAAGAAAAATGTTTCTCTCTAACTTTCTCCGTCCTTTTCTATATTGTTCTAGGAATTAATTTGCTTAGGCCACTCATTGTTTCGTTAGCTTAAGGGGTCAAGTTTAACTTAAACTAATCTTGCTTACCTTCTAAGAAAGAGAACTTACTAAGTAATTGTTGCTAAATAATATTAGTTTAACTTAAGCAGCTCATTTAAGATTCTTCTATCAACAATTGACAATCGCTTCTATGTTACTTCAACTATGTATTTGGCTGATCATTATGTTGAAATTGGTGGAATTTCTTCAAATTAGCTTTTCTGTTCTCTTTCTATAGATAAAGAAGTCATCATATTCTTAGCGAATTTTGTAATATCGCACAAGCAAGTTGAGTTTGCTTTTATGCCAACGGCCTCATTTGGGACACATTTATGCAGCAATATGTGAGAGGCATATCAGCAAGTGGGATGCAATCGAATTGTGGTTTTGATGGCCAAATTAATGCATGTTGGATGCATAAAATGTCAAGAAAAGAACTTGAATTAATCTGCTCTGCGGGATTTCTAATATCAGTCATCCATGGCAGGTATTTTCTCAGCTCAGAAGCATTACTCAATTCTCCTCTTCTTCTTCTTCTTCTTCTTCTTCTTCTTCTTTCCCTTTTATTTATTTATTTATTTATTTTTAAGATCACTTTTCGGGAATATTCCTGCTCTAACCAGATTTTTTCTGAATGAATAGGCATGATATAATTGCTCAATTGTACTATGCAAGAAAACTTGCTGAGAAGCTGAACCCTGTTGCTCGAATGGTAGAACTACATGGAGGGCATCTAGTGAGTCATGAGAGGACTGAAGAGGTATCTAATCTTTTTGTGATGGATTTAAATATGATGAAGTTGGTCATTAAAAACAATTGGTTGGTGGCAACTCTGAATTCAGGACCAACTTAAATATTGCAGGGTCTGGGTCATAGTAGGCAATACATCAAGAGTATGTTGAAAAAAAGAACGACTTTGGTAATGAATTTGATTAAAACATAGCATGGTTTCAAGCTAAAAATTATGGACATGAACACAAGTACAGACATAGGACACAATGATTTTTTGAAAAACTTAGGATACAGACACGGCAGGGATGCAGGATTTTCTTTTTTTGCTATGTATATGAATATAACTTTAGGGCACAGTGATATAAGAGGCATCTATGTATATGTGGGTTTTTTTTCCACTTTCCTCCCTCTTTGCTTTCATATATTTTACTATGATCCCAAATCAACTTTCCAAAATTATAAAAAAGATACTCACAAAGGTGTCTTGAGTTGTGTCCAATTACAAGACACATGTCTGTCAAGTGTCCCCAAAATGTCCTACAAAAAGAGAATGATTAAAAAAATTGATACACTGTGTGTCATGTCCGACGAGTCCCCAAAATTTCCTACGAAAAGATAATAATTAAAAAATTTGACATGTGGTGTGTCCAACACAGAACCCGTTTTGAAGTTTCAATGCATCATAGGTTTCAAGACAAGAAATACAGGAAGTTTGCAAATGATCAACAAATAACTAAAATACCAGGATTAGGCCCTATTATAAATGAATTATTCCTCAGAATTCTTCAAGGTGGTACAATCTTTTCAAAATTCTTTTATGTATCCAATTTCTGTAAATAAAGTTAACCTACTATGCTTGACAAGGGCTATGCTCTCAAATGCAAAGTTTACTTTCAAATATATCTGCCTGCTAAATATTTTTACAATTCAGACATCAAAAACTGAATGAGATGGGCTGTTAAATACCATACACTCATGGATCGTGTAAAATTTCTAATTAATGAGAAACATGCCTTACAATTAGCAATTAGCTTGGAGACTTGCAAATGGACCAAAAAAAAAAAAAAAAGCAAATAGAAATATTCATGTATTGTTTTAATAAGTGAAATGACAAATAAAGCCAACTGTCAACTTTAAAATTCTTTAATCATGAGATTATGCTGATTACATATGAATTTCCCATGGCATTGTCACTATCATGACATCCATCACTCCATAAATTTAATTTTTGGGGCACACATGCACACTTGAAAGTTTTTATCATATGTTATGATGGGGTCAAATTGAAGACTTGATGCATAGAGTGCAAGCATGATACATTGTGGCCAAGTTGCAGCTGTAAAATTTGTGGCTTGAGAACTTACAATTTAACTAGCTAAAAATGAGTAACACTCACGGATTGAAATGAATTTGCAATGCAAGCATTAGCATCAAGTTCTACATTTTTCTACTATCAAAGCACTCAACAACCCAGAGCTTCTTTTTTTTTCAAATTATGTTTCAATTATTTCTTGTTTTCTGGTAGTTGTATATGACGTGCCCACTTTGTTGACATTTTAAACTTGCGATTGTCATTACCCCTCCTCACTTGCACTTTGTGCAGTTGAGTTTGCAGGCAATGTTTGACTAGATTAGCTTGTGATTGATTACCAATACATTGATTTCATTGCCAAATTTCAGGTCAATCAAGCTCTTGTTGAATTGATCCAGGCATCGGAAAAAAAGATGAACCCATATGACTGGACAAATATACACAAGAAAAACTCTGGTAAGCATTATATGTCATTTCACCTAAATTGCCTAAAAGGCTCTACTTTGAGGCTTCTTAAGCTTTATTTTCAATTCTCTCTCTCTCTCGGGTGAGGGGTAGAGAGATGAGATGGCATGGCAACCAGAAAAGGGTGTTTGAGGGTACAACCCTGCTCAGCCATTACCTTACCCTCAGAAGTGTGGATGTTTGGCTATTCTACAATGAGTTTTAATAGTGATCGAAAAAGAAACTGCATATATCTATTGAATTCTACTTCTCTGCATATATATAATCGCATGCTCTGTTTTATGAGCATTTCCTAAAAATTTTGATTTCCTAATATGTATTGTGTTTTTTCAGGGTCTGCAGTAATATCATTCAAACCAAATTTTGAAGGAGGAAGCAAATTATCTTTCATGATTTACATTTTAGAGAAGCTACATGTTTTTGTATTATACTTCTTCAGCCTCTTTGTGTTGGCGTTTGAGTATTTACGACGAGGTTTAAAAAGTCTAAAACCAGTCAAAGTTGGACCTGCCCTAACATGTTCTATATAATCTGCAAAACTTCTTTTTTATACTGGTAAGCCGATTTCTCATGCTTTTCCAACTCCAGCATTCTAGTTACTCCTGTTAGAGGACATATTTGGTTGTGTTTTCATGTTTTCTGTTTTCTATTTCCAAAAAACATTGTTTGATGAACTTTTTTTTGGAAAAAGTTTCTGAAAACAATCCACTTTTTTGAAAATTCAAAAATGATAAGGTGGTTGTTCTCGAAAACATGAAAAATGGAAACAAAAAAACATAACCAAACAAGAACAAGGAGACCTAACTGCTTGCGTCCCTTCTCTTCGCAGGGGATGTGTTTTAGATTGTCGCCCTGGTGCTCTTTCAAGATATAAGTGGTGCGCTTGTAACATTACCGCAGCTGAAATCTGTCAAATAACATACACAATTGATATGGAAGGAGACTATTTGAGGATGCAATTCAGGTGACGAAGGAGATTAAACAACCGATATCAAGGCGGACTCTTCTTTCCGAGCCAACAAAATTTATTTTTTTCCCGAAGTGAACTTATTTATCTTTGGATTTTGAAAAGATTTCAATTTGCTCAACAAATTTTATGCTTCTGAAGTACAGAAAAAATAATTGTATTCTATGTAATGATGTGTTGTACTAAACATCTCCCAAAGCTCTTGAATGGTTTATAGAGGTGACAAATTTAATTTAATCCAAAGTTTTTAAGGTGATTGGGCTTTTGGTGTTGAAAGTGTAAGAGTGATGTTAGTTATTTTTCATTTTTGCATGATGAACAAGGTGAACTACCTATTGTACCCTTGCCTAACCTATGTGATAAACAAGGTAGGGTCATGTTATGTCTTGGGTTTGAATCTTAACTAACAAACAAAAGCTGTTTCCACTTAGTTGCCTCTCAAAAGTCAAGTGCCACTTTTTGGCACACCAAACACGCCCTACGCTTACCCTGAGAATTGTTAGGAATTCATAATTCGGAACAGTGAAACAAAAAAAAATTGAAAAAGAGAAAATAATCAAAAATAGTAATTATACGCACATAAACGAACATAAAATTTATGTACTTCACTAAAACTAATTACGTTCATGGTTGTTTGATTTTACTATGATCACAAAATGTTCGATTTTACTATGAGCACAAAATGTTGCAAACCATATACAAATATATAGAATTGGGGTATCAAGTCACAATTACAAAAAATTAGTAAAACAGATTGTTGGTAATAATTACAAATAAAACACCACACCACAGATCATAGTTAGTTACATACCAGATTTGATTACGGTGGCCCAATCGACAAATTCTGGTTTGGACTGTCAGTGCGGCTAAAAAATTATCAAAAGCAGATGATATTAAATATATTAATGGGTCAATTACACATAATAAACATCTAATAGCTTTCATCTATGAATCCGTATATATTACTTCTCTCAACTATAAAAATTGTACAAATATTTTTTTTATAGATGAAAATAATATAATTTTATAACTTATATCAAAATTATACTGTGATATTTTATTAGGGTCTTCATGTAATTGAAACTATATTCATTATTATTTGTTTGTTCATTCTTTCATTTGATATGCTAAACAGAACCACCTATGTTGCAGCCAAAACATGACATAAACCTAAAAGCATAACATAAGACAAACAAACAGAGAGAGAGTGAGTGAGAGAGAGAGAGTTGGATACCAACTAGGCTAGAACTCACCTTAAAAACCGACTATACTATGCTCTCTTGCAACTGGCATCCACAATGACCACTCCATCAATACTGACCTAACAATAGTCCTTTCTCTTCATGTTACATCTGATTCCCGACATAATGATTGGCTCTGATATCAAATAATACGAACTAAATACTTGTTTTGTGTGAGAAAGAGAGAGAACAAGAAGAAGAAGTGGTTAGAGGAAAAAGAGATGGGGAATTGAAGGTATGAAGAAGAATATGGAAGAAGGGGGAATGAATGAAATGAGTAATATGCGAGAGGAATATACTAAAATGTGCTTACGCAAACCCCACTCCCCAAGGGAATTTTAACCAACCAAGCAATATAACCCTTACAATACGGTAACAGCCAAACAAGTAATTAATCTTAATTTGTCTTTTCACAATTTTTTAATTTCTCTCAAGTCTCAAAATTTGCAAATTCAATGAAACTTACAATTCAATTGACATCATTTGTGTTCCGTTTGTTTGGAGGAGGATTTAGGCCTCGTTTACTTTTTTTAGTAATTTTTTGATTAAAATATGATGTAAAAAAAATTAATATATTTGGAATAATTTTTTGACTTTTTACTAAAAGATATACAAAAAATAGAGAGAAAATGAAAATTTTTGACTTTCTAGTATGAATTGTTGACTTTTTAATTTTTTTAATGACTGTTTAATTTTTTGACTAAAAAAATCACTTACCAAACAATGTCTAAACTAAATGGCATATAGGATTTACAGTTCGAAATTTGTCTTTTGTTTGAATTATTAATTTGAATAAAAAATTCAAAAAGGAAAAGGAAAGAGAAATAGAATCAACAAAAAAATTAACTTATAAGTTGCATTTACTTCATTTTTTCTTTTTAAACTTATGATCTAGTGACGGAATAATAAGTTCTCATTCAGTTAAATTCTTAAAAATTGTATTTGAATTATGAATTTAAATAAAAAAAATTAAAACGTAAGAATAATATGAATAAAATATAACGTAAGAATAATATGAATAAAATATAAAATAAATTTTTTTATCCCCCCCTATCTAAATCCATAAAATTGAAACACCACGTTAGTACTCTATATAGATTATATTTTCTGCAACAGATAACAATTTTAAAGTTCAACTTTTTATTCACACATCTAACAATACAAAATATTAATTTTATTTAATTAAAATAATGATAACCTTTCATTTTAAATTAAATTTATTTTTAACCAATTTAAAATTTTGTCTTATTTGAATCCTTCTACCAAATTTCAATAAGGGATTGGCTTCCTTCCAATTTGTGATCGGATTAGAGAGTATTGTTAAGTTTGTGGAGGCTCACTACGGATCCCGTTTCGATAATTTGAACCATTTAATATGTAGATCTCGTCGAGTACTATATGTTTGTAAAAAATCACGTTGATCAGATATCGATAGCTACATGATCAAATTAATTTTGTATTAAAAAAATGGATGGTAAAAAAATAAATGGTTGACAGAAATCTGATCCAATGAGATAGCTATCTATATTCGATCAATATGATTTTTTACAAATATATAATACTCGACAAGTTTTACACATTGAACAGTTCGAATTATCAAAACAAAATCTATAATAGGCTCCCATAGACCCAATAATACCCATCAATTTGATCACAGATCGGGAAGAAGCCCAGCCCTTTCAATAAATTGATTGGTAAGTGTGCAGTTTATTCAACCGACACCATCATAACTCTCTGGGTGTGTTTGATTGGGAGGATTAAGGGGGGATTATTCACTGTTCGGATTGCTTATCTGAAGGAGTAAGTAGTCCTTGTTTATTTTTTTTTAGTCTGCCAGACTTCTTATCGCCCATATGGGAGATTATACTATCCCAGGGGAGGTGTGGGACAATTTTGGAGGAACTATTTACTGTTAGGATTAGGTGATAAAATCACCATTTTGACCATCTACTATTTAATTATGTATTATATTTAATAAAATTTAATAAAATTTAAATGTCTCAATTTAAAAATAAAATAATTTTATTTAACTTTTTATTAATGTTTTATTTATTTAATTTTTTAAAAATAATTTTTTTATAGATATTTTATTGATGTTTTATTTTAAAATTTTGTTTATATTTTATTTAATTTCATTATTTAAATTTTAATAGATGTTTTATTTAATTTCATTATTTTATTAAATTTTAATTAAAAAATAACATATATTTTTATTGATATTTTATTTATTTAATTTTTAAAAAATAAATTTATTTAATTGTGTAAAAAATAAAATAAAATAAATTTTTATTTAATCTAGCTAAAAATAATTAAAATATTAAAGATATGTTTAATATTGTTATTACTTAGTAAATAATTGAAAAAGGGTAAAATAGTCTTTTTTTCATTTATCTTATTCAGTCCGTCCAACCAAACATTAGATTTACTAAAAATAGTACATCTAATCTCGTGAGAATATAAACACAGGATACATATCCAATCGAACCAAATAGTTCGGGAAATTCACAATCCCAGGATTCAAGTTCGATCGATTCTAATCCCCTTATCCAGTCCGTCCAACCAAACACACCTTTTTAGTTTCCAAAGAAAAGTTATGGGGTCATATTCTTTTTATGAAAAAGTTGAATTAGAAGGTAAGTATTTGATATTTTATAAGAATAGAAAGATTAATTTTTCTAAGTATTAATTTAATAATTAATAATTGATTTTCGCTGATAAAAAAAATGTGTAATTTATTAAGAGTTATTAACATTTTTTATTGGGTTATTTGGATATTTAAAAAATAAATAAAATGCATTGAATCTTACAATTTAGCGTAATTGTTTTGAACTCTTTTAAAATTTTAATTCTCTATGTCTCATTTTTATTAAAAATTTATTAGTCATCTCAATTAAAAAAATAATTCTAATATATTTTTTACACTAAAATATATATTTTAACCTTGTTTACTCCTGTTTGTAAGCTTCACTTGCATTAATTCTAATCACACTAACTTTTCTATAATCAACTTTTATTTGAGGTTTTTTTTATAATATAAAAAAAAATTACATAATATATTTTTACACAAATTTTAAAAATTAAAAAATAATAATAAAATATATATTAACCTTAAGCATCACCAAACATGGGTCGTTTTCCCCTAATCCTATACTCGGCCGAATCGGAACCGAGTTGCATCGTTCACAACTCGTTCGTTCCTGGTGTTGCCCTAATTTTTCTACATAGTTTTATTATTATTTTTTTTTGGTGGGTTGGTTTGGGAAGGTAGAGAAGATGGACACTGTTGCTTCCAACATTACAGGAGATTGCAAAACTCTTCCCTCTCACTGGGAATTCACCTGGTTATTCTCTCTTTATATATCTATATATCTATATTTGTGTATCTACATTTATACATGTTTATATATATATATATATATATATTCTGTGTAGGGTTTTACTGGGTTTATGTTGTTTTGTTTCATTATGGTGGATTTTCTATTTTTCTGTGTGTAAACAAGATACAGATATAATTTCATTATTTTTAGTTGGTTAGTCTGTTTTTTTCCTGTTTTATTTACCCAATTAAATGTTCATATTGTTTCCATTTCATTTATTGAATTCCTCATGTTAACTTCTTAGATTGCACACTCTCTATATTCTCCTATGTGCGTATGTTTTACTGGGTTTATGTTGTTTTGTTTCATAATGGTGGGATTTTTTATTTGTCTGTGTGTAATCAAGGTATAGATATAATTTCATTGATTTTAGGTTGGTTAATCTGTTTTTTGTCCTGTTTTAATTACCCAATTAAATGCCCATATTGTTTCCATTTCATTTATGAAATTCCTAGTGTTAACTTCTCAGATTCAGCTGGTTATACTCTCTCTACATGTGTGTGTAGATTTTACTGGGTTATATTGTTTTGTTTCATTATGGTGGGATTTTTTGTTCCTCTTTGTGTAAGTAATCAAGATTATGGTTTATAATCCAACACAATTTCATTGATTTAAGTTGGTTAATCTGTTTTGTCCTGTTTTAATTACCCAATTAAATGTTCATATTGTTTCCATTTCATTTATGAAATTCCTTATGTTAACTTTTTAGATTCAGCTGGTTACACTCTTGCTTTCTATTTGTCTGTGTAGGTTTTACTGGGTTTATGTTGGTTTGTTTCATTATGATGGGATTTTCTCTTTTTCTGTGTGTGATAAGATTCTGGTTTATAAGCCAAGTTTAATTTCATTGATTTTAGTTGGTTAATCATTTTTTTTTCTTGTTTTAATTACCCAATTAAATCTCCATATTGTTTCCGTTTCATTTATGAAATTCCTCGTGTTAACTTCTTATATTCTGCTCATCTGTTTCTGTTTAGGCATTTTCTTTTTCCTCTTACTACATATACATACCTGCATATGTATGTTTTACTCTATTACTACATTTAAAGCATATATGAGCTCCCAGTTGTGTTTGTTTCTCTATTTAAGCAATCGTGAAGAGAACTGCTTAAATTGCTGAGTAGAGTTATAATCCTATGATTTTGATGTTGAAATTTGTGATTCAGTTGATGTTATTATGATTTCGTACCCAGTTTAGTCCCCATTTGATGGGGGAGGTAGATTGGGTATAAACCTAACATTTGACATAATTTGCACAAAGTGATCGCCCTTAGGTTTGATCACAAAACCTCAAGGTTAGTTAGTCGAGTTTTATGAATTTGCAACACATAGCAGCTTTTAAGCCAATTGACCTAAGCTAACATTTATACAATAAAAAATACAACCATGATTATTTAGTGTTTTCTGTTGATTTTCAGTTAGACAGTAGAACTCTAGAATATGTGAAAATTGTCTGTAGCGTTATTTGAAGAACAATATAGGTTTAAAGATTTTGTAAATATAATGACAAATTTTGTAAGTCTAATGACTCTAATCAATTATCTTGGAAGCTAATTCAATTCATAATTTAAGCCAAATTCATTTCAGAGATTTGATTATTTTCTAAATTTCTTGTTATAATTTTTTTAAAAAGACGAGACATTTTCTTGCAAAAAATTAGACTTAAACTTGCAATGGTTTAAATTTAGAGCAATAAACCCCTATATTGAACAACTTTTTGCAGGCCACTTTACGTTGGATTCTCTTTATCCTCCCAACGATATTAGATTTGTTGTAATAACAAGTGTTTAAGCTCACTTCAACCTCTTTGAACTTCAAGTTTCCAAACGCATTATTTCCACTATTTCCCCTTTTCCCAAACTACGTGTTATTAACTATATGACTCAGAAACTTGAAGTAAAAGATGAATAAAGTAGTGTTCTACCTATTTGTTCATCACGAGAAGCTGCACTTGCTTTGACACAATGTTTGCTATGTGATGAATAACAGAAATACCCAATTTCTTCTCATGTTTTTTATTTGAAACCAAGTTGTAGAGACATGATAGAATGTACTCCTTCACCACTTCTCAAGCTACTAGTACTAAACTCAGGTCAGTAGTTACCCAGTTTTAGGGTTATCAGTCCATTCATGCTTCATTTGAGTCCTTTTAAAAAGTATGGAGAAAGCATTATGACGAATCAACATCTTCTCTCCATAGCTGTACATTATAATATAGGCAAAGGTCATAACAACATTTGGAAAGGTTATTGATACTCAGGAAAAAAAGAAAAGAATAACGATTTAAGAATGAATATTTAATGGGTGGCAGCGCCTGTGTCACGTCTGAAAAATCATCTTTTGGTGGTTTTGTATAGTTGAGTCTCTGGTAAAGTGGATCCTGATGTGTTTTCCTTCATTGATTTTTGGATACTCTGCAGGGCTAAGTTTCGTTTTGTTATTTTTTTGAGTTTGGTGCATTGGTTGTATTTTTTAGCATTGGTTTGATGCTTTTTCTTTAATAATACTTCTCAATTTATCAACAAAATAAATAAATAAATAGACTGGTAATTTGGAGGGTATATGGGAATAAGGGATGATGTTTAGTTTTCAATCTTTGGAATTTTCTTTCTGAAGATCAATGTTTGCTTCTTTTTCTTTGACTGACGTTATTATTATTATTTTTTTGGCAGTGATTTTGAAGTAGATTATGAGTCTGATGAAAATGCACACATTGTCTACTCGGCATTAGCTGTTGATAAGGAGGTGTTGTTTCATGATGCTCCCACTCCTACCATCTTTGCTCCTTTAATAGTTCTTGATTCTTCAATTAGATTTTTGCTAAATTTTATATTCAATTGCAGTTGCAACCAGACAAAGTGAAAAGGCAGATGTCGGTGTCTAATGGAAAGCTTTCTGTGTAAGTTCCTTGACCTCATCAAAGATTGGTTTTATGAATCTCTTTTGAAAAATTACACCCTAGTTTATTATCTACTTATCCATTGGATTCTCTTGGATGGTTCGAAAGAAAAACCCTTGAACAGCTCAAAAGTTCGTGACATGTTTTACATTATGTTTCTTTATTTTTCTTTTTTATCATTTTCATCCTCATATTGCGCAGGCATTTTGAAGCGGTTGAAGCAAGATTTCTTCGTGCATCATTTAGTGCTTTTGTAGACGTTCTTTCGCTTGCCACAAAAACCATTGAAGAATTCAGTGAAGGAATGGAATTATGACTTTCCATAGAGCTCTGTACTTCCTAAGTTTTTGGCTGTAGCTTGAATTCTTGGTTCATGTCCTCTTTGGATACCATTAATTTTATTTTGTTACAAGGGCGGACCCTAATTATACTCGATTAATCTACAACCATTTTGTTTTTAAAGAAATCTGCAGCTGTTTTGGTCGTTTTCTAACTTTTGCTGGGACAACATATGTGATGTCATAACAGTTATGTATTATCATGATTTTTTTTTTCCTGTTGATTTTGTATGTATCCGCCCCCATGCTCCAAGCAGTCGAACATGAACTGAAGCTTGTTGCACTTTCTTTCCTCGTGAGCAATAAGCACACCAACAGCGAGCGTTGTGTTATTCTACCTTTCGTGTTTTTTTTTCTTGTCTTTTTGGAATTTTTCCTTTTTTTTCCCTTTTTCTTTTTGAACTTGGTTGTGTGAGAAAAGAAAATAAAAGGAAATAATTATGTTCATTTTCTTTGCTTCAAGTTTAAAGTGATAATTTAGATATTACAAATATATTTAGCACGCTTCTCTCCCTTTAGTTTGTTTATTTCTCCTATCATCCACAAACAAGTAAAAATATTTCTTTTCCTT
Source organism: Camellia sinensis (assembly GCF_004153795.1). Lineage (NCBI taxonomy): Eukaryota > Viridiplantae > Streptophyta > Magnoliopsida > Ericales > Theaceae > Camellia > Camellia sinensis. The sequence continues at coordinate 1,563,985 of NW_021025488.1, read as the reverse complement.
TCCATTGTTTTCTTTTCTCACTAAATTTCTCAATCCACCCCAAAAACAAAATGAGACCAATAATGTGGATGGAAAATCGAAGTAAATTACAATTCCAATATTCAGAAACTGTTTCTAAATTCCAGCAAAGAGTCATTGTTTGTGTCACATCTTTGAATTCGAGAGAAGGCGTCATGTTATCTCTCAAATTATAGGCATTGAAGCCATCATTGGGAAAGAATTTTAGTTCCAAGTACTGAGACACTAATCAACCTTCCATAGAACCTAATAAAATGATATATATCAACCAACTTAAAATTATTATGTGAATGATAAATTACATCACTGCTGAATAATTACGAAAAAGGACAGCCCAAAAAATCATGAAAAGTTACATGATGGCACAAATGCCTACGGAAATAGGGCTGTATTTCTCTCAGTATTCATCTAAGTATGTATAGAGCACATCATCTTTCTTGGACTTGCGCCGGCTGAGCAAGGCCCTGAGCAGACGTTTACTTTTACTCGGGTATTGGTCTATCTCTTTGGAATTTTCCTTCTCCTTTTCTTTTTCAGGACGGAGGCGCATTGAAACCGATTTCCGAGGCTCTGAAGCATACTGGTACAGATGAAATGATATTTAAGAATCCAAAAAACAGGTATATATATAGATAATATGAATTTAAACAGAACAAACATAAATGTATTAGAAAGATAGATGGGTTGTTCTATTGAAAGATCAAACATTCAATTTTAACAAGAGAATGAATAAAGAAACATAAGTTTCCGGTGCTTACCCGCTGTCTTCCAGCAGGAGGGGTGGGAGTGGTTGGCCGAGTTGGATTTGGGGTGGTCGATCTTCGATTTGGGGTGGTTGGCCGACTAGAGACAGATCCAGAACGTCGCAGAGGAAATCGATGAGGTGAAACTGTCCTCCTTTCTGATTCATTAGTTTTGCCAATGAAACATCAAGATTGAATTTGAGAGCTTTGTCATGATGAATTTAAAATAACGTGAAAGTAATTATTTGAAAACTTTCTAGTCCTATAAAGATAATAGCTCAATCTCTTATGTCTTTTATAAAATCCAACCTCAACTCCATTTAAAATCCATCCATATCCAAACAGAGCCTAAGATCCTAACTTGAAATGTACAAACCTAGTTCTGTTTTTGGCATGCTGCTAGTGAACAAGAAGGTTCCAGATCGTTGCAAGGGTCCTGGAGAAGGTGATGGGGATCGCCCTTTCCTGCATGGCATAAAACTAAAGTTCTAATGATCCAGGTAATAGTTTTAATTTCGCTTTCAGAATATGTTTTCTATAAAATTTTCAAAAAAAAAAAAACTAATAACTAGTTTGGTGAAAAAATGAAAAAAATAAAAAGCATTCATCATTTTCATACGGTTCTCTTTTTTGGGGCGGAAATAGGTTTTGAAACTCAAAAATATCGTTTTGGTGTTTATTTTTGTCAAACTAATTTCTATTTTTTCAAAGAAGATTATGAAATAAAGCCAAAGAGGGGATATTACATGACATGCGCAAGCAAAATGTAACATTGGAATTTACCTGCCAGAGGATGATGGGGTCTCTCTAATTGTAGGCCGAACAACTTCAGAGAGGGGAAAAACAAAAAACAAAAAGCAACTATAAATGTGAGGAAATTACAGCAAAACCATGATCAATGAAGTACAATTTGAGTCAAAATAGCAAATGAAAGAACGTGGTACCGTGCCTAAACTGATTCCAGTTGTCCTCATCGTCCAGACTAAACCCTTGATAACTTGAATTAGTGCCTTGCATGGTCTCCCCAACTGAGCTTGAAATGTGTGAATCTGTGAACAATCAAACATCTTCAACTCCAAAACTCCAACAGAATAAATAACTTCCATGAAAAAGAGGGAAAAAATGAATGGGATAAGATAAGAGTAATTGCCTGGCAAGATGTATCGCTTGTGGTACTTGGGAGTGTTTATCACTAGCGACTGCTGGGAAAGGCCTTCACGATCAATGTTCTCCTGGCATGTCCGTATTCTCTAAGATACCATGTCAAAGGAATGAAGAGGGTCAATATTCTGCATTAATCTCGATTCCTTCTCTTCAAAGCAAAAAGCATAGTGGGCAACCATACTAGTTGATTCAATCTAATAAGTGTACAATTTTTTCCTCCTCATAAGATGATTTAGAATGCCTGTGTGCCTCTTAAGGTTAAAGAAAAATACTTCCATGGCATCGGCTCATACTACAAGTGATTTGGTTCCATAGAGAAGGCCGAGATGGTATCTGTCCCTGCAATGGTGTGTTATGTGTAGGGAGAGGGAAAAAAAGGAAAGTATAGATCTTTTACTTTTGCATTGTCCTTTGACTCGACATTTATGGTGGAGAGTTTTTCATTTGGCAAAGGAGGATTGTGTTATTCCACCCTCTTTTGAGAATATTTTATGCATTGATTTTATAAGACTTGGTCGAAATGTCAAGGCTCAAGATCTTTGGAGATGAGTTGTTTGTGCGATTCTTTGGGTTTATGACTAAAAAGGAATGCTATGATTTTTTAGGAAAAGAGTAAAGCTGTTGAGAGCGTTCGGGAGAAAATTTGTTGTTTGGCTTCTTTTTGGATTTCGGAGACCCCTTTCTTTTGAAGGATTCCCATTTTTTAATTTCAAGAGACTGGAGTACTATTTGTAGAGTGAGGATTCATCTTTTTCTTTTCACTTGATTTCAGTGTATTTCTTGTACCCCTCTTCTTGTATTTGTTCACTTTTTTAATAAATAAATTTCTTTTGTAACCGATCAATAAATAAATAAACCAGTCAATTTTAATAAATATATAATGCAAAAGCAAAAAGAGGAAGCTACCTGCCAGCCAAAGTTGCATCTCAAGTCTCGCATAACTAACTTATTTGTGGTAAGTTCGAGTGACTAACTTATGCCATACATTTGAATCAGCGAGTCCCCAAAACAAAACAAGAAGGTAATTTTGCCTTGCTGAAACTGGCATTCAATCTAGGAGAGTTTTGGGCAAATTTGCATTAAGTTTCTCTCCTACCATTTTGGCCACAGGAAAGTATTAACTTGAAACCTTATGAATCTCTGTGTTTTGTTTGTGGTTTCTCCATGCTTACAGTTAGGCCTTGTTTATCATCCCCTAAAAAAGTCAAAAAGTTAAAAATCACTATCCTATTTAAGTCGCATCATCTTATTTAAATCACATCACCTCTCTACCACATCACTTCAAACCCAATTCATACCCAACTCATATTTCATAAAAAGTCAAAATGTACACTTATTTAGAACATCCCAAACAACCCCTTAATGTATTTTACAGTTGTATCCCATCTAACCTAAGATCATGTATGAACAACTATTACATTAAGATATCCTTAAATATAAAGCTGATCTGCAGGCAATTCATGGATGCAGTGCGAGTGTCTGCAACAGCCATTTGTCTCCAACTAATCCTTTTGTCAGTTAAATAAGGAGGGATTTGTGGAGGGAAAGTGAATGAAATAGAAGCTTTTTTTTTTTTTTTTTGTTTCTCTCCTACCATTTTGGCCACAGGAAAGTATTAACTTGAAACCTTATGAATCTCTGTGTTTTGTTTGTGGTTTCTCCATGCTTACATTTAGGCCTTGTTTATCATCCCCTAAAAAAGTCAAAAAGTTAAAAATCACTATCCTATTTAAGTCACATCATCTTATTTAAATCACATCACCTCTCTACCACATCACTTCAAACCCAATTCATACCCAACTCATATTTCATAAAAAGTCAAAATGTGCACTTATTTAGAACATCTCAAACAACTCCTTAATGTATTTTACAGTCGTATCCCATCTAACCTAAGATCATGTATGAACAACTATTACATTAAGATATCCTTAAATATAAAGCTGATCTGCAGGCGATTCATGGATGCAGTGCGAGTGTCTGCAACAGCCATTTGTCTCCAACTAATCCTTTTGTCAGTTAAATAAGGAGGGATTTGTGGAGGGAAAGTGAACGAAATAGAAGCTTTTCTCTTTTTTTTTTCACTTCTCTCTTCCCTTTTCCTTTCCCTCCACAAATCCCTCTCAAATACTTGATCCAAACACGGCCTAAGTACTCCCTGAAAAATTGGCTCTTACTGATGAAAAATATATTAGGAAAGTATAAGGCCTAAGACTACCCACAATAGGATTTGTGACAGGTTCAGGGTAGGAATGGATTCCAGGGTAAAGGTTTTAACATCCTCTCACCAGTCTATAATAATAATAATATGAATTTCAATAGGATGAAAAAGAAGTGGGCAATTGAATTACAAAGTTTGAATCTTCATGCATTTTACTATTTATAATCCCTCCATTGACTTTGATAAAGGATGGCATCAATATCAACTTAACTTTTGATTGAATTTTATTCTCCAAACAGTCAAATCTTTTGTCAAGAATATTCTCTATGGAAATCATATTTTGCTTCAAACTTGTGATTTTAGCTTCATGTTTGTTTTGAGCATGCATTTTGATGAAAGCTCCGCATTGGTAAATATGGTGTCGGTTAAAACAGCAAATCACCCCTCATACCAAATTGATGCAAGACAGATTAGGAAACTAAGATGTAAGGCTACATGCAATAGGGATTATGGAATGGATTCTAAGGTTGAGGTTCTAAATGGTATAAGAAGGTTTCTAGGGTTTATGAAAGTTTTAGTTCAATTTCCGAAAGTTGTAGGGTAGTAGAATTTTTCAAATATGGTGCAATTAGAAGGCTTGGACATGAACAATTTTCGAGTTTTAAAGGTTAAAGTAACGATCAATAGGAAGGGCTTAACGTTGATTTGTGCATGATCGGGTAGGCTTTTGGGACTGAAATGGGCCCTTTTTGGGACCTGTGAACATTAAACCAGGAATAATAGTAATGAGAGAGAATAAGTAGAAGAAAGAAAAAAAAACAGAAATCACACCTAGAACTAGTTACACAAAGCCATAAAAGCTTCACACAATTCCCTAAACTCAACTCCGATAAAACAAAATATTATATGCATATTTTTAGGTTGTTAGACTTCTCCTAACTGTACAAAGATTATAAATAAAAAATTAGTAAACGAAAAAAGATTTAATTAATTAGAATATTCTAGATCAAATAAATGTTTCATATAAGACCCAAAAACAAATTTTGACCCATTGACAACCACCAGAGTCTATGCCACCAATTTGCCAACTTAACAAAATGCCCTTAAAATCACCACCTAAAACCTATGAATAAAAAGCCATAAAATTTGTTTGACAGCTTTCTAATCTATAAAATACATAAAAGCAACACTCAAATTGACCCTAAACATAATTATACACAATCCTGCTCCACGTAAAATTCCAGAATTTGCCCCTCTTTTTTCCCCCATGTTCAGCATCTATTACCAAAACAAGTAAGCCTATGATCATTCTTAGGAACTTTCAATTATCCTATCTAGCACGGCAGATGCAAAACTTTTGAAACATCATTTTTCAAATTTAAAGTAACCATTACTGTATCTAAAGTAGATAGTAGGAGAAGTGAAGCAATCCACATCATCTTTCACTAGTTAACTGAGGAACTGTAGATCCTTCAATAACCTTAAAATTTCCTAGTTTTAAGATTTACTATTTTAAGGATTCATAATTCCAAGTTTATATAAAAAGTTTTGATCCAGTAATGTTTGTTAAGCTTATAAGAGATTTAAGGTAGACAAATAGGATCTGTGACTTAATGATGGCCATATTCTTTCCGTAACTTTTCCAAACTCTCAACCATAAATTTCATCAATAAGTAATTCTTCGAACTAAACACTATAACCGTCGAATCCTTTATAATAAAGAAGATTAGAATACCTGTTCTATACAAGATACCCGAAGCTCTGTTCCAGAAACTTCATCAACTTTTTCATCCACGAGATTATTAACCTTATATGTAACAGAACCCAAATGATCCACTGTATTCACGAGGGCTTTAATGGCATAATCTTTCAATGTATCCACTACTCTGTATGTGTAGAAATAGAAATATTTGACAAACCAAAAGAAAATAAATTAGATAATATCAATCTCCTCTTCAGTAAACAAGAGAGCTCTAATGAATCGGAGTAACTCACATCTGTTTTTGGTCGTCATTGGTGTATGAAAGTTCAAAATACTCGGCAGCTGAGTACAGCTGTGTTCTCAAATTCTTCAAATCCTAAAGAAACAAATACAATAGATAGTTTCAAAACCATGTTTTTCTTTGGATAATCGCTAGCCTCAATTAAAAAAACACAGGCCACACAATGTATTTGCTGAAAAACTGGAATTGTAGATACTAAATGCGTGTATGCGTAGTTATTAATCGCAAAGTTGAGAGTGATCGGAGCATAAAGGGATTGAAGAAAATGAATGTACAAGTTTCTCGACTACTTCAAAACACAAAGAGCTAAGTGCTTTCATCATTTTGAATTCATTTCCAAGCTGCAAGCACTTCTTTGATATATCAATTAAATAATTTACCTCATATGTTCAATGCAATCCACCAAGGCACTTTCCTTTACAGACAGAATAAAGCTAATATACTCAAAATTGACCCGAAAAATTTGTCCTAAATACAGCAACTGAAATTCTCATTTTGGATACTTCAAAAAAATCGCTAAGTTAGATTGTAAAAACACCCATAAATTCCTCCGAACTGAAGGAAGCACTAAAAGAAGAAAAAAAAATTAAAAAGGTCCCTAATGTGCAAACAAAAGCACTAGGAGGATTTGTCTTTCTCACCATCACTCACCTCATTAATCATCTAAACAAGTGATGAGAAACCTCATTATCACCATTTCTTTTCTTTTCTCACCAAACCCCTCAATCCAAACAGAGTGCAAATAGATAACAGAAATTACCTTCAGACTGTCAGAAAAGAGCAAGCTCTGATGCATAGAAACCTCATCAAAATTTGCCGGGCCTCGAGGGATTGCCGGTGAAACAGAGGAAATCATTGTCTCCATGAAGGAAAATTTTGCATCAAGAATTGTCTATCCTACTACAAAAAATTGTGAATAAAAGCAAAACCCATCCAAAATCAAACTCAAGGGAACGAAAAGGACTAAAAACAAAAACAAAAACAAATTAGATGACATTCTAGTTCTGATTCTATGCCTAAATGTTGCGCTATAATTCAATCTTTAATTACAAAACAGGAACCCCAATCAGCACTGAGAAAATCAAAAGGAAATGCCAGAGATAGAGACAGCCTTAAATTACAAGTTCGAACTAAGATATGATTCCGATTCATATTCAAAAGGAGGTATTCAAACAAAGATTAATTAATTGTTTATCATAACACACAGACAAAACAAAACAAAACAAAAAAAGGGAAAAGAAGAATATTCCCATATCAAAAACTTAACATTCAATCCTTAAAAACGTCAAAAAGCTGTGTATTTCACAAAACCCCCCATTTGGTTGCCAAGAAATTCAAGAACCCAGAAAAATGAAAAATGAAACCTTGTGAATGGAGGATTAAAAAACCCATTTTTAAGCACTTTCTCAGAAACCAAACAATGAAATGCAAAGAGACTAACCTGGGTTTTTTTTTTTTTTTTTTTGGGGAATGTTTTTTTTAAATTAAAAAAAGGTGTCGAGAGAGTCACTAGTACCCAATTCAAAATTGATCAACCCATATGAGAAAGAAGGGGAAAAGGAGAGATAAATAGGGCGATTGAATGGAAAGAGACTAAAGTAGTTTGGTAATGAGATTTTGACTAAAGAAGGAGAAGACGACAACTATGGTTTTGGAGGCATGTTTGAGAATGATAAGGCCAGAAAGTGCAAAGACGTGTGTAGTACAGAGAGAGAGAGAGAGAGAGATGAATGATTGAAGAAGAAAAAGAAGAGGAGGAGAGCACGTCTGAATGAAGAGGGAATCCACAAGCATAATCCGAGAGGAGCAATAAAAGTCCACCCTTTTTAGAAGCTGAAATGAAACAAACCCACCAAAACCCCAAACTATTATTTGATGAAATGAAACAAACCCACCAAAACTCTTATTTGATTAATGTTTTTGGGAAATGCGAGCAAACCCAAAAGGGCTCTCAATCACTGTGAAAGTTCGACTCAATTCCATTTGTCCGAGTTGACTCAGTTTGATATTATAAACGAGGCTTTTCCCATAATTAAAATCGCGATTTCAAATAGCGATTTCACTATTCATCAACTTTTGGCCTCCTAACAGTAAAAGCGCGAATAGTAATGGCGCTTTAGCTTAGTTTTGGAATTCCGTCAGAAGTTGGCCTAGTTTTGAAAATACAATGTAAAAAAGGCTTATATTGGGAAAAGCCTCTATTATAAACCGCTCTCATCGCTTTTTGAGATTTTCCTCTTTCGACTTGTCTTGTAAATCTCAATATGAAAGAATTTGAAAGATACGTGGAGCTTATTAGAAGTTTTATTTTGGTAATTTAAATCGTTCACTTTTTAATATTTATTGAGTAGAATAATCATACAAAAACTTAAAATGATCGGACATTTGTAACTATATGTTTGAATCAAATTTATATTATAAAAAATTGATAGTTGTTCTTGAAATTACATTTATCGTCAATTTTTTAAAAACAAATATGATTCAAATATAGTTAATGATGTCCAATCATATTATTTTTTGCATGAATATTCTACTCAACGAGTTTAAAAAAGTGAACAGTTTAAATCATCGGAATTAATTTCAAAATAAGTCCACCAAGTCCAAATACTCTCTCAAATTGAGATGACAACTTGAGAGAAGCCAAATTATTTTATGATACTGTTTTACTATATTGATTCAATTTATTAGTTTTGCAATAAAGATTTTCTTTCAGTACTTTAAAAAAAAAAATTACTTTTAGTTTTAGATATTTTTTTGTTTGCCTTTGGTGAAATTTTATAATTTAGTCAACAAAATTTAGTTTTTCTAAAAAGTTTTTTTTTTTAAAAAAAAAACAAAAAACATAAGAAAACTCAAATAAAAATACACACATATTTTTATTTGAATTTTCATTTGTTTTTAGTAAAAAAAATCATATCTAGTTAATTTATTATTTTAGATGTATCTAAATTAAGTGCATTTAAAAAGTAAATAAAATGATTAAAATATAATTAAAAAAAACTAAAAATCTGTTTCAAAATTAGTTTAAAAAAATTAAGCCAAACAAAGCCTATACATTTTATTAATATTGTCAAATGCAACCCAAAAGTTCTATCACTATATAACAATGAATAATGATATATGTATTAATTAATATATTAGTTAGTATACTAACGGATAATATAGTATGATTTTAAAAATTTTAAGTATTTGTAATTTGTATAATAAGTGGAGTTAGTAATAATGATATAACACTAATTATACATTAATATGTACATTAATTGATACATGTAATACCACCGATATATCTATATGAGATTTTGACTCAATTCCATTTGTCCGAGTTGACTCAGTTTGATAATACGAACAAGCAAAGTTCTCCAATTTGAAAGCTGATCGAGTTTTGTAACGCTTCCTGTTACGTTAAGAAAATTTCACTTTGCCCCTCAGATTATGTGAAAATTTCACTTTGTCCCTTTAAATTACTGGGGCATTTATTCACGAGTTTTAATTTATGAACTTATACTGCGTTAAATCTTAATTAAGATTTTTTCGATTTTGAAGTCCTATTAAATTTTTAATAGTTGAAATTACCCTTCAAATAAGGATTGTTCATCATTTATAATTATTTATAAAGGAACACGATGATTTGACAATTATTTTGATTTTCAAAACTTTAAAATATCAATTTTCAAATTGAAAAAACTAAAAAAAAAATATGTGCAAACAAAAAAAATAATGTTTTTTTTAAATTAAAAAAAACTGAATTATTTTTTATGCAAAACTAAAAATTTTGTATCAATAAAGGAGTATGATGATGGAACATTTATATGCAAAATTAAAAAAAAAAAAACTGATAATGTTCTCAGTTTAAAAACTGTAAAAAACAGTAATGTTCTCTTTTTTATTGGATAGTTGAATCAAACCAATAAGTAGAATGTCAAAAATATTTAATTTCATACTCTGTTTTTTTCATCAATTAGTGAAAAATTATCTTGAAGATTATTATGCAAAATTGATAATGTTCTTACTTTTAAAAATTTAGAAAAAACCTGATAATATTTTCAGTTTATTAAATAAGACTTATTAGTTCAAAATAGTTTAAATAGGATTAGAACTACCATAACTAGGGGTGGGTGCGGGTCGGTTGCGGCCACGAAATCTCTAATCCGTCAGCCAAATTGGCGGATTGAAAAAAATCAATCCGCATCCGTCCGCCAATCTGGCAAATATGGATTGAGCGGATTGACGGATAGATGCGAATCTGTTTGGCGATATAAAATTTTATAAATTTTTAATATAATTCAATTTGTGTACTTCCTAAAATATATATATATATTATAGTTAATGTCTTAAAAAAGTGTTACAATCACTGCATGCCTCATGCAAAGAAAAAAAGTTTGAAACTTTAGAATATGACAATCACTACATGCATCTTCCACATATTACAATCACAACATGCCTTATCCACATAAAGTATTACAATTTTTAAAATATAAAAACAATTCAAATCACCAAAACCATGAACAGAGCAGTAGTAGAAATTGTATGCGTCTGTATTGTTACATCTATATTTATTTTTTAAAACAAAAACCAACCAGCATATATTTATTATTTTTAAAGTTATATTTAAAAACCAAAAAATATAGATAAATAACACATTTATTTTTTTCAATTTAAAAAATATATTTAAGTTGAAAACTCTTTTTCAACAGAATGTATTCAATAGAATATTTAAACTCTTTTTGAATTGAAAACACAAATAAAATATCTAAACAAATTAAAAATACAAAATCTTTCAAATTACTAGGGTTTCTCACGATTTGGCGGTTGGTGGTTTGATTGCGGCCAAAAGAATCTCAAATCCGCCATCCGTCAAAAATTAGGCGGATGGGAAAAAATCAATCCGCAACTGCCCACTCATCATCACACATCCGGAAAAAATGTGGCATATCAGTTCGATTCGGTTCGGTTGGTTTGGACAGATCGATATATCCACTGCTCATTGCTAACCATAATATTTATAAATTGAACTTTTAGATAATTAATTCTAAATTATTATGCTGGTCCTTTTGCACCGAATTGTAAATTTGGACTAATTACAACTTACAAGGATTTAAAATTACATATAAAAGGGTTAAAATTAAGAAGTAAAATATTTCTTATTATCTTTCTTATTTCATATTTTTTAAATTACAATATAAATATAAATAAAATTATACATGCTGTTTTGATTGAAAACTCACTTGAGTTGTGTTTCGAGTGGGGTTGAGTCGGAACTCAACTTTCTCTCTCCTTCGTCATTATAATTTGATGGGTTCTTAATTTGTCCAATAATACTATTCAAAAAATATTTAGAAAAGTGTCAAAATTTATTATGTATGAATTAAATTTATATATTTTTATATGACCTACACTATGTTGTTTTTATTTTTATTTTTTTAAATTTAGTAAATTACATTGATCTCTTGTAAGATTTGAAAAAAAAGGTAAATATGATAGTATTAATGTAGTTACACCCACCTTCATTTTAGTGAAGTTAAATGAATAAAAACTAATACAGATTGTATGAAAAGACAAATATAAACAAGATAAAATATACATTTTAATATAAAAATAACAATGTTAAGTTGTAAGGTAAATTACACTCACCTCCCCTAAGATTCGAGAAAACACAATTAATTTCAAACTTCTAATATAATTATATTGGTCTCTCTTAATATTTTAATTCACATAACATTAAGCCCTTTTTCATTAATAATTATGTAATTGTATGAATCAAAAAAATTACGTTGTCATCTCTATTATATTAAAATGTATATTTATTTTTATTTATTTCAATACTAATTTACCATATGCATTAATTTCGACCACTTTAGCCTTATAAAAAAGTAAGGTCAGTGGAATCATATAAAAAATGTGAAACTAATTATATTTTTTTAAACCTTACAAAAAAAAGAGTGTAATTTATAATAATTTTTATTTATATAACTAACAGAAAATTAAGTTAATCCCTAGCTCGATAGTGGGGGGTTTGGGAACGTAATCTCCCACAAAATATCAATATGATCTTTAGCTGCCAAATTCAAAACAACGTATATTATAAACAAGGGTAAGACAGGTATTTTACACTCTAAAATAACATTGAGGGACCTTAAGCTACAAAAGAACACATTGTGGACCTAATCCATTACTAAAAGTTGGATAGGGACCTTAAACCGATTTTCCCTAGGATAAAATAGACTATTTTAGCTAAATATGACAAAATGTTACATTGAACTCATAATTGTTTCATTTTTTCTCTCACAAAAGTCTGAAAAAGTTAAAAAATTTATCTCAAACGAGACTTTTAACCCCAAGCTAAAATAACTAAAAAATTAAAAAGTTAACCCACATCCTAAAAGAACCCTATATTGTGTAGACAAATTTCAAAAGTAAAAGATAAATCAATTTTTTTAAAAAAAATAAGTCAAAAAATCCATTTTTTGTTTTTTTAAACTTTTTTTTTGAAATTTTTAAAAAATAACATTTCAATTATTCTTTTGTCGAGTAAAATACAAAGTCAGCAATTTTTAAAATTTCTTTTTAAAAAATTTACTAAAAATATGGAATTATTTGAAATGATCTAAATAAGTATATTTTTTGAATTTTACGAAAAGATATATAAAAAATATAAAGATAATGTGATTAAAAAATAATAAATAAATACATTTTTTTAGTTCATACCAAACAAATTCTAAGGTTTCGTTTGGAAATATGTTATTTTAATAATTTTTTGATTTTTTTGATTAAAATATAAGATTAAAAAAAATTAGTATTGAAATGACTTTTAAATTTTTTACAAAAAGATGTTCAAAAAATAAACCTCATAAGTTTTGTCTAAAATACGAATTGCGCCATGTGATTTGAAAAATTACAAATAACAATTCCTATCAAATTTTTTATTTAATAGAATTAATTGAAAAAGTGAAATTTCTAAAACCTCTCTCAGTTGCTCTCTGTCTCTCAGTCACTCTCTCTGTCTCAGTCGCTCTCTGCCTTTCTTCTTCTTTTGATCTTCTTCTTCGTTCAATGTCTCTCTCAATCGCGCTCTCTCTCTCTCTCTCAGCCGCCCTCTCTGTTTCTCTCTCTGTCACTCTCTCTCTCTCAGTTTGTCTTTCTTCATTTTTTCCCTTCTTTTTATGCTGAATGGTTCTCTCTCTTTCTCTCTACGATTTTTATTTTTTATTATATATATATATATATTTTTTGACTTTTAAACTAAAATAATGAGTTGTGAAACGAGACAGTCAAAAGGAAAAGCAGGCAAACCCAAACACCAACCTCATCAAATCACACACCTCTATTGGGTCCCATCTAAGCCTTCCTTAGGGTTTGTATGGTTGTGAGTTGATTAGATCGTATTGACCGTCCGATTTAATCAGTGGCAGTGATCATCGCCTTCGGATGTGGGCGTAGCGACAAATGGGTTGGCCCACGAAGTCTTTAAAGTGGAATTCGGGCACTGAAACGGTGATATACATATCTTTGCGTACAATCACACCACCACGCCTTCTTCAAAACCACGCGAGGCATATGATTATAATTCATATATCTCCTTTGCCACGCTCCACTTCAAGCGCGTGGCATCTTTTTTAAGTCTGATAGTTTTACGGCAAATTGCATTAATACCCCTTTAGTTTTTCATAATTGCGGAAACACTCCATTAGGCTTCCTTCAATTTGAAATTTTCCTTTTTAAGTATGCTTTCATTTAAAAATATATATATATATATATATATTTTTTAAAATTTTTATTGAAGAAAAAAAATGTCAACTCAAAATTGTATTCTCTGACAGTGCTTAGTTCAATTATTAACAATATACTCAGTTTAGATAAGAACATGAATTTTGATATCTATTTAATGTTTGAAAAAAAAAATGCAAATGATAACAAAAGAAGTTCAATTAACTCATATAATAATATGATTTAATCTTTAAAACAATTAAATTGATTTCTATTACATCAATCAAAACAATCTATATTTAATTTTTTAAAGTATTAGAAGATAAATAATTACTTTTATATGTTTTGCAATAGAGTTTAGGATGGATGGATTTATAGAGTAATGATAATCTTTTCTCTTCATTTATTTTCGATGTGTGACTCTATAAAATTCTTAAAGTCTATAGTAAATTTTTCACTTAATGTAAATCAAAAAATTAATAAAATTAAACAGTAATATGTGATCAATTTCAGTTATTTAATTAACAAAATATGTAATATTAAGGCCAAGTTTGGGTTAGGAGATAAAGATAAACTCCCTAAGAGCTTTATCCTTATCTTAGTTAAGTCCCCTCTTTGCCTTAGGACTCTTGTCCCTTATCTCGGATTCCGATATCTTCGGAGATAACCTCGGCTTCTCCGAGATTATCTCGGCTTAACTACCAGGACACGTGGCACTTTAGCTGACACGTTGGCGTCACCATGCCACGTGTTGGTATTGAGAAAATACATCCCCACAACTTTTATATGTTTTGCAATAGAGTTTAGGATGGATGGATTTATAGAGCAATGATAATCTTTTCTCTTCATTTATTTTCGATGTGTGACTCTATAAAATTCTTAAAGTCTAGAGTAAATTTTTCACTTAATGTAAATCAAAAAATTAATAAAATTAAACAGTAATATGTGATCAATTTCAGTTATTTAGTTAACAAAATATGTAATATTAATAAATGAAGACATTTCTTAATCGATGTGTAACATCCATTCGCAATGTAACATAAGAGTTTGATATCTTTCACATTACTCTATTTTTCTATTGACGTTTGATCTCTACTGATGCATACAATGTGACAAAAACAAAAAAAAATTGAAATTTTATTGATCAAATGTTGCTTAGGGGAGTGAACTACACGCACTGTTTAGTTAAGTGGGGGCTTCAACACTCGATGAAAGCGTGAACTTGGAGACACTCATGAGTTGGTACAATTTACGATAATCCCAAATTCTAACGCGACCCCCACTCAATCAAATCATTTCCATTCATACATAGATCTCATTCGGGTATCTTTTGGAACAATGGTAAATAATTAATTTTTTAGCTTTTTAATTTTTTTAATTAAAAAGTTAATTTTTTTTTTATCTAAAATAACCTAATTTTTTATCAAAAAAAATTACTAACTTTTCAAAACACCATTCGATAACATTACTAAAAAAAATTAAAAAATTAATAATTTATATTGAAAAGTTAAAGATTTTTTTTTTATATATTTTTTTGTAAAAAAATTAAAAAATCATCCTAAATATACTAATTTTTTTATATCATATTTTAATTAAAAATTTTAAAAATTATTAAAAAAATCTGTTCCAAATAAGACATTATTATTATTGAAATTTCTCATACATATACCTAGAGCGTCCATTGTTCTCAATGCACCCTCTACCAGGATTACAGATCCAGACCATTGAATTTGTGGTCCCCTAATGGACAATCTCAGCCGTTAAAGGCAAACAAACAACAATTGGCTACCAAATTGGGTTTTATTATAGCTTGGCATTGGGGTCACTTAAAACTTGTGTCTGAATAAAACTATACTTGTTGGAAAAAAATTTCAATATAATTATTGACCAATTTAAAATAGAAAAAATTAATCTAAAGTCCCTTTTTCATTTTTTGTGATAGAAGAGATTCGCGATCTTATTTTGTGATATCTAAGGTCCTTTAACCCTACACACATATATCATAGAGAAAATTCACTCCCTCTTCCTCTTTCTCTTTCTCTTTCTACCCAACAATTTCTTCTTCCCTCTGTTCGATTCACTGACCTGACCTCATTTATCCATCTTTCTCTCTCTCTCTCTCTCTCTGATTCGATCAACCATGAACCATTTCAACATTGATTTGGAGGCTTGTCCAGCACTGATTCGGTTCCAAATCCTACTTGCAGAGTCCTCCTATCATGATTTCAGTATTGAGAAATCGACAATGATGACCTTGTCCGGTGTACTGAACTTCATGGATGGACTTGTGAGTTCGTGTTGCAAAGATGAGGGAGTGATGGTGTTCACGCTGAACAAACAAAGAACATATTGATTCATCGATACTCAGACCAGGACGAATCGATGTTCACAGTCATTTTCCCCTCTGTGATTTCAATTTCTTCAAGAGCTTAACAAATAACTATCTAGGGCTTAGGGATCACAAGTTGTTTCCACAAGTTGAAGAGGTGTTTCAAAGCGGAGCGACGCTGAACGCGGCGAAGATTGGCGAAATCATGATAGCCAACAGGAACTCGTCGAGTAGGGCGTTGATGTCGGTGATCGGAGGAGCATCTTCACCTTTTTCCTTAATTGATGTTCACAGCCTTTGATTTTGTGTTTGTTTTGTGTGATTGGTTCTCTGAAATCACTGTGTGTGTGGAGTTGAGAGGCTTGTAATTAAAGATTTACTTCGATTTGTTACAATTAAGATTTGGAAATTGAATTGTGTTCTGTTTGATATTGTTTCACATATGCATTTCAAGAGGTTTGTGGAAAGTCCAGGGAAGGCCAAAGAATTTTCAAAATTTCTCTGGAAATGTAATTTTGTGGGAAGTCTAGGGAAGGCTAGAGAAATTAAATTTCTCTGGAGAGTGGGATGTCTAAGGAAGGCTAGAGAAGGGAAATTTCTCTGGAGAGAAGGGAAGGCAGGAAAGGCCAAAGAAATTTCAAATTTCTCTGGAGAATGGGAAGTCTAAGGAAGGTTAGAGAAATTCTTTTCAGAATTTATCTGCGCGAGATTTTCTTTGTGAAGTTGAATTTTCTCTAGATCAATAATATTATGTGTAGTCATTATTATTGTTTTTTTTTCTATCTAAGCAAATAAATTGAGTATCTGGTTCTTTTGTTAGGATAGTTTTTTTTGTAAATTTGGTCCTTAGCAAGATGTATATGATACTAAGATTATCCTCTAAATCTCTGTGAAAAGTGTATGAATTTTTGTTTTTTTCCATCACATAGATATCATAGTATTTATATTCATTCTCTGTTCAATGATTTCAAGATTTTGATTTATGTTGTTTTTTCCTCAAAGTGAAGGGTCTTGCTTAAGGAGGTTTTGTGAATTTCTCTGGGTTGGAAGGAAAAAATTAAATTTCTCTGGAGAGTGGGATGTCTAAGGAAGGCTAGAGAAGGGAAATTTCTCTGGAGAGAAGGGAAGGCAGGAAAGGCCAAAGAAATTTCAAATTTCTCTGGAGAATGGGAAGTCTAAGGAAGGTTAGAGAAATTCTTTTCAGAATTTATCTGCGCGAGATTTTCTTTGTGAAGTTGAATTTTCTCTAGATCAATAATATTATGTGTAGTCATTATTATTGTTTTTTTTACTATCTAAGCAAATAAATTGAGTATCTGGTTCTTTTGTTAGGATAGTTTTTTTGTAAATTTGGTCCTTAGCAAGATGTATATGATACTAAGATTATCCTCTAAATCTCTGTGAAAAGTGTATGAATTTTTGTTTTTTTCCATCACATAGATATCATAGTATTTATATTCATTCTCTGTTCAATGATTTCAAGATTTTGATTTATGTTGTTTTTTCCTCAAAGTGAAGGGTCTTGCTTAAGGAGGTTTTGTGAATTTCTTTGGGTTGGAAGGAAATTTTTTCTAAGTTTTTGTGAATTTCTCTGAGTTGAAGTGAATTTCTCTGGATTAGTAGAATTTCTCTGGGTTGAAGTGAGTCTAGAGAAATTTTGGTAAGATTTTTTCTGTGAAGTTGAATTTTCTCTGGATCAATTTGAGGGAACTTAGACATTATTAAAATATTGAATGTCCTTTATACTATAAAGTCTTAATATCAGGGACCCTAAAAAAAAAAAACCCTTTAAAGTATCTAATTTGCATCTTGTATGAAAATTAAAAATTAAATATTAATTTTTATAAATTGAAAAATTATTTGATAAAAAATTAAGTACTGAATTAAAAATAAATTATTTGATATGTATAAGATCAAATTTAAAATTTATTATTTTTAAATTATATATTTTAATTTTTATATTGTGATGATGGTGGTGGTAATGATATGATAGTTGTGGTGGTAGTTGTGGCAGTAGCATAATGGCGGTGGTGGTGGTGGTGATAACGGTAGTGATAATAGTGGCATGGTGATGATGGTAGCAATGGTAGTGATAGTAAGATGATGGTGGCGCTTATAACAGTGACAATAGTGATGAAGGTGATGGTAATAGTGGTGGTGGCATAGTAACGATAGTTATGATGGTGATGGTGGTGGTGGTAATAGTGGCTGTGACATGATGATGATGATGGTTGTAGTGATAGTGGCGGTGGTACTGGTAACGGTGGTGGTGACAGCAATGGCAGTGGCGACGGCAATGATAGTGGCATAATAGTAGTGGTGATGGTGGTGAATTTATAATAATATATATGGATACTTATGTTTAGTAGATATAAATTCAATCAGAATTAAATAAATTTTATGTGATTTATTTATTTTTTTAATTTTAACCTATATTAAGCACTTAATTTTTTAAGTGATATTAATTATGATTATCAAATAAATTTAATTAGTTATTACTTAATCAATTTAATTTTAAGTATTGATTCATATTATCAAACATCCCGAACCATTCTCTAGGTTTGGTGGGTTCAATTAGACTAGTTACATATTCAATTTATGTGAGTTAGGTCTTCAATTCATCCAAATAATTAGCTTAACTTATCAGTAATTATAATTAAATTAATATCTCAATTCTAAATAAATATTTTTTGTCTTTCATCTCTCATAAATCCATCAACGTTGCTGCACACCTTCCTCATTACCCATGTCTCCGGCATCGCGGCTTCCTATATCATTAAGGTTATGTTTATTTGGACGGATATATGTTTGAGATTGAATTAATAGTTCAATAAAATTATTAATTCAATATTTGGTTAAAAAATTGATGTACGGATTAATAATCTATCCGGATATGATATCCCACATATGATAGACTATTTAATCCCACAAAAGGGGTGGGATATAAATTATGGACTAACTTATCAAATCACCATAATAGAAGTATTATGGTTAATATATTGGATGATCCATGTCCTGTCATGTCTTATCCATTCCAATCCCCTTAAACAAATATTGTATTAGATAATATTTTGTTAATCCCCTTTATAATTCTAACTCAATCCAAACATAGGATAAGATATACAATCCAAAGGGATTCGTAATTCTAAGACTATTAATCATGAAAATGCTAATCTAACCTAATTCAGTCCGTTCAAACAAACATGACCTAAGTATTTTTATTTTTTATCTTGTAATTTCACTATCACAATATAAAATGACTTTGAAATGTGTTCATATAATCTGTTCAGATAACCTGTTACCCTCTCGTTAGTTACTTAAATCAACTCGTCAACTACGACATCTCGTAAGTTGGTAGTAGATTAAGAAATTATCAACAACCAAAAATATTAGTTGAGATTATTTATCTCAATCCGTCTATTTAGACTTGTGCACACTTCTAATTGTTTGTCTGCTCAATAACAAAAAGATTTATATTTGTATGATTTAAAAAATAAAAAATACAATATTCAAATCAAATCATAAAACGCTATTATCAAACGTAAGCATACAGGATAATTTCTATCATATGATTGTAAGCATAACATGATCATGGTAAGTAGGTGGTCCCACATTGTGTGAGAATAGTGAGTGCTTCAACTTTTTCAAACAGCAGCCCATTTTCGGGTAAGAGATGGTAATCAGCGCCGCGAATGGTGTGAGTGTGAGAGTGGTCCCACTGAAGCCCAGAATGATTGTTCATTCTTCACGTGACAACAGAAAAAAAAAATATTAGAGAAAATTATTATAAATTTATTTAAAAAATTATAATTATTGATATTTATAAAATTTATCATTTATTTATAATTATTTTCTTAAAATTACACTAAACTGAAATTTTCTTAATATATTCAGCCAGCAATTTCTATACTCAAAATTTCTTTGGTACTTTATTTAATACAATCATAATTTAGATTTGAAAATTTAATGACTTTTAAAATATAGGGAGAATTATATACAGGTGGAAAAATGAGAAAAAAATTACCCATAAAAAATTTCACAATGTAATACTTTGTGCCTATGACGTGTGAGGGCTTAAGTTTATACCATATAATTTTTTTAGTAATAGGTTGGTAAACTGACCTACCAACCCTGAACCGAACCGAGGTGGTCAGGATGGGTTTGCTTCTCAAGTTGGTTGGTAATTCAGCTCGTTTGTGTACCCCTAGTTACTTTCATTTACAATACTAGAGTCATAGTGTTTCATCTTGTTGAGGTGTGTATCTACTCCAAAACTTTCTTGTTTAGCACCACTAATCTAACTGTTGATGAGACGGGGAAATCTATTTCCAGCAAATTTGTTTCTTTGTCTAATATAAGTATTTTACAATTGATGAATTTCTGAATCTCAAATTACTATATCAGGTGTATGATGTCACTCCATTCATGGATGATCATCCCGGAGGCGATGAAGTTTTGCTATCTGCAACTGGTACAACACATCTCTTGTATTCTGGATCGATGAGCGTCAATCATGACACTCTTAAGACGAGGTTGTTGAATTTTGCAGGAAAAGACGCAACGAACGATTTTGAAGACGTTGGCCACAGCGATTCTGCTAGAGAAATGATGGAAAAGTATTACATTGGCCAAATAAATATATGATGTAAACACTAACATGTTATTATATTTGATAGTAACATGTTATCCTAATAAATAAGAATCAAATGGAGGTGTTTTGGCTAAATTTTTCTATTCCACTTGCATGTAGTTCCCCTTAACATGAGTTTATTTTGAAAGTGAGTTAGTTTTTTGACCTGGGACTAAAAAGTCTCGTTTGGGAAGAATTTTTTAACTTTTTTGACTTTTTGTGAGAGAAATAATATAATGATTATGGATTGGATGTAATGCTTTGTTAAAAAGTCTATTTTATCTTTTAGTAGTTAAAATAGCTCCAAACTCAACCCAACCGGATGTATTCAATTTTGGTTTGTTACATTTTAAGTTAATTTCAAACACGTTTTAATCAATTCAATCACAAACTCAGTTCAAATGATTTTATTTTTACGGTGCACATAATCTAATTAAAACTAGTACTTAAATTAATCAAAATTTAATGAGTTTTAAAATATATTTAACTTTGACATATTTACATAAAGAGTTAATCTCAAACGGACCGACAGGAGTCGAGGTCGGGTAATTTGGTTCATTCTACCGCCCTAATTCAGAGACTTGCTAAGCCTAGCGTGGGCTTGTCTGGAATGCAGTGGGCTACAAAACTGACTTGGGTTTGCAATGCTTTCATTCAGATCGGACTCTTCTGGCCCAGTTGTTTTGTAAACCCTCTGACTTACTGGGCCATGATCAGAGAAAGTGGGCTAAAATGAAAGCCCTAGCTAGGCATGTGAGACAGATTTTGAATGGGGTAAATTTGGTAAATACAGTGCTTCCTTATTAGGTTGTAGCTCGAATTTGAGGCTCATTGTTCGCGAAGAAGCCGACCAACTCTTTGAAATTTTGAGGAGATGTGTGCTATGTTTTATTTGCCAATAATCTAGGATGTTTTTGGTCTGTTTTTTAAATTACATTTGAAATTTTCTGTCAATTTTTTCTTTTGCTAAATCCTAAACAACACAGAATTTAGCATTATTTTTGAAACACTACTACACAATTCAAGAGAATTTTTATTCAAACCTAAAAAATGATTAGAAAAAAGAAAAAAAGAAAAGAAAAGAAAAGAAAGGTAAATAAATAATATTCTTTGTCTAGAGAATATAGAAAACAAGACAACTACAATTACAAACTGAAAACAGTATACAAACAAGATTCTCATTTAGAATGACATGACAATGACATATATATATATATATATATATTATTCAGAAGACATGTACAGTCACAAATGCAAAAAGGTATACAAATAAGGTTCTCATCTATAATGACAGGACATGTGTAGTTTACATATATGATTTTGGGTCAATAACTAAACACAAAAGACAGACCCAATGGATTTCTATTGCATACAAAAATTGCTGAGAAATTTCACTATGCAAATTTGCTCAGCAAGAAAAACCTATACCTCAGAATCCTCTAAGGCCTCATTTTTACTACTTTCTCAGATGTATAATCCCATCACAAGCCAATGTACCCTCAAGATCGCCAATGAACCGAGCTATCCGGATTTCAAGACCCCTTTGGACTTCCCGAAAGAAGGTTCTAACATTATCAGCAAATCTCTTCATGTCAAAGTCGGCAGGCCCATCTATATTCTCCATAGCTTCAACAAATCCCGAGGCAATCTTGGATTGTATTTCCGTCAACTTCTGTCCCGTTGCAACTATGTATCTCTGAAGCTGGAATGTTTCCTCGAGGAACTGCTCTAGTGTTCGAATTTCCTCTTTTGTTTTGGCAATACTAGAACCTCCACGCGTCACATCCAAATCCTTTTCATGCTGAAAATAATCGAGAAAAAATTATTAAAGCAAGTACATGCTTCGGTTGCAGAATGTTAAAGAGTAAAGGGTTAGTGCCTATTGAACTTAGAAGCAATGGCATGTTAATTTGTTTAGAGATGAGTTATGTAAGGGATGTAGAACATAAAATGGTTAGAATCACGAACAATGCTCGCACTTTGTCTAGGCTACAACAAAGTCACCAAAACTTAAATATGTAAACAAACTGCATATATCTATAATTTTGAAATTTGCATTAAAAGTTAAAAATTGAGGACTTACCATCCGCTTGCAAAGTTCATCAATCTTCCCTTGGAGGGACTCGTATCGACTAACTTGTTTATTCAACAATGACATTAGTATGTGCAATCCCTTTATTCCAGCCTGCACATTATCATCACCACCTTCCCTATCTTCACACCTTTCATGTTTTCCTATCAACTGCTCGATCATGAGAAGGAGTTGTTTGAGCCTCTTGATCTTGTAAGAAACTCCGAGAGCGTGAAGGTCCATCTTCCAGGGTGAAACAATGCTCTTACTCGAGCATTGGCTGGATGATGCTGAATTTTCAACAATGTCAACCTCTTCTGGGCTAGCATGAAACTCTCGAATGGAACTTGGGTCCAAAGCGACATCTTTTTCTTCCTCAAATTCCTTTTCTGGAGATTGGACCGTCAAAATTATATCTTTGGACTGCCTTGTGCTTGAGGATTCCTCTTCTTTTTGATGCTCCACTTCTTGTGAAATGTCCATTGAATTTGTTTCTTGTTCTTTGTCCCCTGGTTTCCTCTTTATGATATTGACTTTGGACCAAACAGTTTCATAGCCCATTGCCTGATTCTGTGAAAATGAATTTAAGTCTGTCTTTTGGCAACTTAGGGGCTCTAACTGCTGCTTCAATAAATTTACCTCAGTTTCCCGATCCAATAACAAAGCTTCCAGTTTCACATTCTCTTGCCTGAGTTGTGATAGATCATGGTTAAGCCCTTCAATGTGGGACTGTAGCTGCTTTGATTCCAGTTCCAAGCTTAGTAAATGCCAACGAAAAGCTTTTAATTTCTCATCCTTAAGTCTCAGTTGTTCGGCAAAGGCGTTTATTTCTAGGTGATGCCTTTGCTCAACTAAATTAGCATATTTTTCAGCTTCAGATCGAACCCAACCCTCCAACTGCTTAACATCATCTGCAAACACTTCACAAGCAAATTTATTATTATCACCTAGTAATTATAATAATAAAACAGAATCAAACAACTGATTGTTCATTTTATTATCACTTAATGACGGTATAAATATTTTTCTTTTATTTTTTAAAAATGGCATCTTTAATGTTTAGCTTTCGGATAGCGTAGTACTCGAGGACTTCAAGTAGGCGACCCAAAATCGATTAAAAACTCACTCTTTTTTATTTAGTTTTTAGAATCTGTTTTCTTTTGCTTTCGGTGGTAATGGTGGTATCCAATGCCCATTTTCTCTCTATAAAGAGAGACTTCATTCTCTTTGTAAATCAATCAATATACAAACATTTCAGTCTCTCTCTCTCGCTCTATAGCTTCTCTCACTCTCTCAAACTAATCTTTCACACTTAATGACGGTATAAATATTTTTCTTTTATTTTTTAAAAATGGCATCTTTAATGTTTAGCTTTCGGATAGCGTCGTACTCGAGGACTTCAAGTAGGCGACCCAAAATCGATTAAAAACTCACTCTTTTTTATTTAGTTTTTAGAATCTGTTTTCACCAAGGTAGTTTTTAGTAGCTTTTTTGATTGCCTCTACATCAAGTGAATTTGGTTAATTTTTTTAGCATGTTGTATCCACGATAATCTCATTTATTTTGATGGGGAGAAGTTCTACCTTCATATAAGCTAGGATCCGACTTGTATCATAGATATTAATATGAACTGAACCATTTGTTGGAGATAAGATTATATTATTAAAGGTATCATAATATATATTCTAATATCTTCCATATATTTAATTATATAATCTTATCTTCAATACCATTATGACAAGGAAAAGTTTGATTTAGAGGGAGAAGAACAGGAAAAAATTGAAACAGAAATATCCTTTGATTCATCGATCCTCAAAAAAAAAAAAAAAAAGTAAAGTTCATTTGTTGAATGACAAATGGGAAATTCAAAAGTTCCAGTCCCCACTGCGGAATAGTGCACCTAAACGCCGACATTGACATTATTTTTTACCAGAAGACCAAGAGCTAACTATTGAAAAACTAGTTTGGTGAAAACTGATTTTGAAAATGAAAAACTAGTTTGGTGAAAACTGATTCTGAAAATGAAAACCATTTAAAATCTAGAAATCAGAAGGGGCATAATGAAGATGTGAACTTACCGAGTTCCTCATTTCCTTCGGGTGAGTACTGCTCATAAAGTGGAGAAATAATAACTTCCATCTCTTTTTGATGCTCCTCTGGAAGAAAATCAGTTTTCTTTGTTCTACTCCATCCACTCTGTGATGGCACCATTGCATTAGAACGCGCCCCTCTCCCATCTAATAAAGCCTCCGATTTTGAACTGGAATGCTTAAACATCATACTTTTCAACGAATGCCTATCGCGTCTAGACTCAGAAACTGCTTTCCACCTTTCTGTTTCAACCTCAGCTTGCTTTCTCTTTGCCTTCAATAATTTCACTTCCTTCAAAAGCATTTGCTTCTGTTCTGAGTCCAATTTTGATTTCCTCAGCATAGCTGACAAGATCTTGTCTTTTTGTTCCAAATCCTTTTGTGTTTTAATCAGATCCATTGATAGTTTCCTAGCCATTAAAACAGATTCATCCTTTTGCTCTAAAACCGATTCAAGCTCTTGCTTTGCAGCCTCGATTTGCTTGAGGGCTCGACCCATCTCAGCCTCAAGCTGTCTATGGTTAGAAACAAGCTCAATGAAAGCGGTTTTGTGTTTCCAAATCACCAAGGAATGCTCTTGGGCTTGGCATTTCGCATTCTCTCTCAATTCCTCCACACCTTTTACAGACTCATTTAGTTTTTCTTCTAGCTCACTTCTCTTCTTCTCTTCTAACTCCATTAGATTTTTTTTGGACCGCAACAAACACGCCTTCTCTTCTAACTTATCATTCAATTCAGAAATAGATTTGTCCCTTTTAGTCTGCATGACTCTTAATTCATTTAAAAGTGCTCCAATTTGGCGTTGAAGCTTCTTTCCTTCAGATAACCAACTCTGCTCTCGGGAAGCAAATATGCCCACGACTTTGTCATTTGCCTTTGCATCTTCACTTCTCACTCTCTTCAACCCTTCAATCTCTCTCTTCGCAATTTCAAGTTTACAAAGGATCTCACCCTTTTCAGTACTGTTGCATTCATCTCTCTGAACTCTCCAAACAAGCAATCCCAACAGGTGAGCACTTCCTTGAAGCAATCTATTCCTAGTTTCTAACCATTTCTCATCATTCGTTTCAGACCTTGATAAGAGCCTGAGTGCGAATAATGCACAAGAAACACCAAAGAACATTGGATATAAGCTTTCACTTTTATCTTCAGATGTAACCAAACACGGATTTAAGACCCCCTTTTCATCCATTACTCAAGAATATGTTCCTCCTGGTATCCAAAATTATCAGAGAAACTACATCAAACACTACCTAAACATCTTCATCAATTTAAATGGATTTATCTAAGTGAAATTTTATTAAAGAAATAATAGAAAATCAAGAGAATCAATTGGAAGTTACAATAAATGCTCTCATAAACCATAAAAGTATGGAATTACAAATGGGTGAGGACCAAACAAACCTCAAAGAAACAGGTATTAAAGCTCCTTCAATTCAACTCAAAACCACAAAACTTGCTCTGGGAAAATATAAAGAAAGAATAGAAGAAACAAGAGAACCAATTGGAAACTACAATAGATGCTTTCATAAGCCATAAACTATGGAATTACCAAATGGGTCAGGACCAAACAGACCTCAAAGAAACAGGTATCAAAGCTTCTTCAACCCAAAACCACAAAACCCATTCTCAATTAGAAGTCAGACCATGATACTATATGAAATTCAAAAGGGTCAAGATTAAAAAAGAAACATGTATTAGAGCTTCTTCAACTCAAAACCACAAAACCATTGCCAATTAAGAGCCAGACAGACCATGGTACTATATGAAATCCAATAGTGTCAAAGATTAAAGAAATAGAAAACTTACAAGAAATATAGGCTTCAACTTTAAAGCCAGAAATGGAGGCTCTTGGGAATGTGTTGAAGCTCAGAGGGATGTGAGTTTTGATGGAGATCCAAAGAAAACAAGCAATACCCAATTGAAAGAATGCCAATAGCATGGGTTTTACACGTGTGAGACTGCCAAAAATCAGTTAAAAAGGGATTGTAATGCAACTGAAAGAGAGAAATCATGAATTTTTTTTCCTGGTTTTCAGTGAAAGTCTGACCCATCTCTGACCTCACTTGCAACCCTTTTCTCCTCCACCTCCTTTTCTTCTTTTTCAGTTATGGTAGGACTGTTATGAAGCAATCACCATCTCACTTATGTTGCGTTTAATTGTGGTTTGTCACCATTTATGTGTGATTCAAGAAATATATATATATTTTTTTAATAATTCTAATTTTTTAAATAATTGATATATTTGACTAATGCTAAAAAAAATATTTTTTTTAGTGAAAAATTTGAGTGAGAATTTTTTTTTTCTTTTTTTTGGTTGGTCTTGTCTTTGTTTGGTAATAGCTAAATAAATCATATTTTTTTTAAATGAATTTTCTTAGTCTTTAGTGAGTTTTTGTGTCAATAAATACTCATTAGGACATTGCGTCTTTGCCTGGTCGATCGGTTCAGAGTCCCAAGATTAATTGAGGTGCGACACTCCGAAGAGGTACTAGTCTGGACACTCGGTTATCGAAAAAAAAAAAATACTCATTAGATTCTTCTAATCTAGACCGACCTGTAAAAATTCAAATAAAATTTACTAAAAACCAAAAGAAAAAAAGTGAAAAAATTGACTTTTTTGCTTTTACGTTTTTCAAAAATGTTTTATTTTCTTTTTCCAAGTTGGTTTATTTAATAGAACCTAAAAGTTTTTTGGAATTGTTTTTAAAAAAATTCAATAGAAAAAATTATCAACAACAAAACGTTAAAAACACAATTGTGAAACCTAACCGAATTCATTGCCAAATAGGCAAAATCTTTTTAGCTGAAATAGTCAAAAGCCAAAACCAAACATTGCCTTACTGCACATGGGAAGAAAATGAAAAGCTGAAAAAAGAAAAAGAATAAAAAGGCATATCTATATCAGAAAGTGACACTCAATTATTATAATTTTCCAGAGTGTCATACCTGTATGTTGTGTCCATAGTATGAATAATTTCACAAACATATATTGTGCATAATAGTAATTGTATACAAATTTGTTTGAAGTACTTTTCACATACCATAAGGAGATTCTTTCTTTCAAACCATGTGAATGTGATTTTTTTTTCATTAATGTCTATATTTTTTAAATATTAAAAAAAATAAATTGTAAACACTCAATCAAACATTATCATATTATTCCTAAGAGAGTGGTCAATTCTTAATGCAGTGAAAGTACTTTTCACATGCCATAGAGTGGTCAACTCTAATAGTAATTATGTACAAATTTGTTTGAAAGTACTTTTCACATACCATAAGAGTGTGGTTAATTCTTTGGTTTCGTTTGGGAAGGGGGTCAATCTTTTAGTTTTTTGATTTTTTTAGTTATTTGGAAGGGGGTCAATCTTTTAGTTTTTTGATTTTTTTAGTTATTTTATTTTAGGATAAAAAATTTAGTTTGGAAATGGTTTTTTGACTTTT
Source organism: Camellia sinensis (assembly GCF_004153795.1). NCBI lineage: Eukaryota > Viridiplantae > Streptophyta > Magnoliopsida > Ericales > Theaceae > Camellia > Camellia sinensis. Next base: position 1,535,631 of record NW_021025488.1, on the reverse strand, counting down.
TAGGCTTATTTTGTGAGAGAAGAGTGTAATGATTATGGATTGGATGTGATATTTTGTTTATTGTGGCTAAAAAGCCTATTTTATCTTTTGTAGCTAAAATAAGCTTCTAACCCACCTTCCCAAACGGTGCCTAATATAGTGATTTATTTTCTTGTTAGCCTCCGTTTGTGAAGTGGGTTGGCTTTTTGGCTTTTTTGGCTATTTTAGCCTGGGCTAAAAAGTTTGGTTTGGGAATGACTTTTTGACTTTTTTTGTGAGAGAAGAATGTTATGATTATGTGTTGAATGTGATGTTTTGTTTGTTGTGGCTAAAATAGCCTATTTTGTCTTTTGTGACTAAAATAACTCCAAACTTTCTTGCCAAACGAAACCTCAGTGGTTTGAATCTCTCAAATTGTGTGTGTCTTATATTTTATGTATTTATTTAGATTTTTCTTTCTTACTTTTAAGAGTTTATTTGTATTAATTATATATAAATATATATTATATTTGATCTTCATCGTTATGATTATAATTAATTGAGTTTTATTATAATAAATCAAATAATAATAATATGTGAAAGAGAAATTTTTTGGGTTAAGGTGTATTATATTATGAGTCTCACCCACCTCTAGAAAAATCAGCCATGATTTTGGGTGGTTATCTTCTAAACCACATAAACTCAATAAATAAAGGCAAAGACCACTCCCATAAAAAAAAATTACGATGACCACAATGTCAATGCTGCTTGCACCAATGATATACATATATAAAATTCTTGTTATTTGTACCTATTGCATTTCAGTCACACATTTTTAAGAAAATTTTCTCATTTTGTCATACGATTGAGAAATCATGATCCCATATTAGTTAATGAAGAGTTTGGGCTGTGAATGCGGTACCCTTTCATGACAACTCGATATTTATGGGTAATTTTTAATTAAAAAAAAATTGTATCTTTTGGTATCAAAAAGTCATTATGTTGAGTATAAGATTAGATTTAATTTATATAAGTATAAAATCAGATGGATTCTGATTTCGCAATTCAAGTTGCAAATGCGACAATCTGTATATTCATATTCAGAGTTATAATATGTCTCAATGGCCTCGTTTGTTATAATTTAAAAAAGTCAACAAGTTAAAAGGTCATTATCCTATTTAAATCACATCATTTTATTTAAGTCACATTATCTTTTTACCACATCATTTCAAATTCAATCCGTACTCAATCCATATTTCATAAAAAGTCAAAAACTACACTTATTTAAATCATCTTAAACCACTCCAATGTATTGGAGATTTATATGTAAATGAAAGTGCAAATAAAAAAACCAAAACTACTAATATGTTCCTGTTGAACCATATAATTCTATCATAAGCCAAAGCAATCAAAACAAAAATACCTATTAGACCATTCTTCAATTACTATTAATAAAATAAATAATACGTACACGTATGGGAGATGTTTTGATAAATCATATTTCTAAGAGTTGTATTTCATGTAATCCACATTCTTTTTGATTATTTCATTAAGTTTTATTTGAGATAAGAAAAGTAAAACACTCCTAAACTCTCATGCCCCCATTAATGTTGATTGTCATTATATTTTGGTAATTCTCATACATTAAGATGTTGTCATTATATTCATATTAATTTAAAATAAATTTTTATCATTGTGTTATAAATTACATGATGTGAATATTCACATTATGTAATTGAAATGAATATTCACATCATTACATTCACATTTATTTAAAATAAATTTTTGTCATTGCATTATCAATTATATGATATGAATATTCATATTTAAACATATGAATGTGAACGTTCACATTACTATATGTAGTAAATAAGAATGTGTTGTCAATTAAAAATATATTAAACGTTATTTTTAATGTGTTGTCAATTAAAAATAAGAAGGTTCACATGTTGTGAATATTCATATCACTACACTAGATGAGAGAGAATTTTTCGAAAATGTGTTGTGAATGTGCAATTCAGATGAGAGAGAATGTTCACTTTATTTTTAATTGACATCAAATTAAAAATGTATTCACATTATATAATAATATAAAATAATAACATCAATGTTATTTAATTTATGTATAAAATTTCTTATGTCTTGATCCTTTCCCTTCTCTCTCCTCTCTCTAACATTAAATATCAATATTAAATATAATGGCATAAGAATCTAAAAAAATAGTGTAAATCAAGAAAAATGACTTTATGAATAAAAATATAAACACATGAGATTAAGTAGGTTAAGAAATTTCTTTATGAACTTTTTAAATTAGAACATTTCTAAATAAAATTTATCAATAAAAATTCCTACCCGTCTTCGTGATAAAGAACCAAAATAGATGAAATAAATAAATAATTTACATACTTGTATTGCCCAAGTGAGGGTAAAGTAGTGAAGAGCATTTTGTGAAGACAGTGAAACAAGGCAATCACAATGAAGAACGTCAATGTCAGTTCGTAGTCATCATTAGGGGGTATGCGCGGTGCAGGTCGGTGCGGTTTGAGAGAAAAATAGAAATCGTATGGTGGGTGGCGGATTGATAAAAGTGTCACTAAAATTTGTCATTTTCTTTATCAAAAACCGGCGATTTGGGTGGCAAATAATGACGAATTTGTCTTGACGGTTCGGGCGGATTGACGATTTATAAAAAATATAATTCAAATTACAAAACTTAAATTAAAGAGTAAAAAAAGACGAAAGATACCGTGATGTTAAGCATCTTGCGAAGCTTTTTTCTGATGCAGCAAGTGTAGCAACAACATGGTAATATCAACGACTATGCCATTAGTTCATTACAAGCATCTGTAGAAGGTACAATGATCAAATACAATACATATCATTCGGGGTTTACAATATTTTGAAAATGTTTACTGTTGAAAAGTATTTAGATTGAAAAGTGAGCTGATGCAAGTTTACAACATGGCCAGAAAAAAATAAGATTGAAAAGTGAATTGGAATTCAACTTTATTTTGGATTACTGACATATTAAATTCTCCTCGAACAGTAATGAAATACTATATTCTAAGGTATAGAACAACAAGCAAGCTTAAGTAAAAAAGAATTTTTAGAATCTTATAAAACATGATTTAATAGCGGCGCGGGTCGGTGCGGTTTGGAAGAAAAATAGAAACCGGCGGATTGATAAAATTGTCACTAGAATTTGTCATTTTTCTTACAAAAAACTGGCGGTTCGATTGGCAAATAGTAACGAATTTGCTTTGACGATGCGGTTCGGTGCGATTTTGACAGTTTCGGCGGTATTATGCACACCCCTAGTCATCATATGATAAGAAGGCCACCAAAAAATAGGTCTCTATGGGCATGTTTGATTAGAAGGATTAGAGTATGGGATTAGAATTATTAATCTGTGGGCTCAATTATCCCATGTTTGTTTTGATAATTTGCTTTAGGATTATTAATTCAATGGATAATTAATCAAACAAATTTGTAGGATTATTAATAATGAAATAGGGGTAGGATTGTGAATATTACACTAATTTAATAAGATTATTTATACGTCACTATTAGTCTTGTGGAATTAAACAAGGCCTATGGATTTTGAGAGAGAGACAAAGATTGGTTGGTTTGAGAGAGAGAGAGAGAGAGAGAGAGAGATTGGTTGGTTTTTGAGTAACTTTTTGCTTTGCTTGGAAGCGAGCTGTAAAGCAGGACTTTGTCGAAGGAAAACTATATACAAATCCTAGCGTTTGTAGCAAATAGAGTAATATATTTGATTATTGCGAGCTGATCTCCCCTTGGAATTTGGGATCGGTGAAGATTCTTTTCCGCTTGATTGGAAACAAAGTAACCTTAAAACAATAAATGGAATTTTTTTTTAAGGTACATAATATTCATTTTGCTTATTTTTTATTTTCTAAAAATACTTTTTAGAAAAATTATACTTTTTTATTTTTTGTATTTTTTTTCACTGATTTTTTTAAATATTTTAAGTAATTTTTTATTTTTTAGACACACCTAACATAAATACATATAAAAAGTATGATTTTTATGAAAAAATATTTTAAAAATTTACTAAATACCAAAAATATAAAAAAAATACGATAATTCAGTATATTTTTTTAATATTTTTATGTATTTATTAATTTTTGAAAATATTCTTTTATAATTTTTTTACTTTTTAGATATATCTAAGTAAAGTGTATCTAAAAAAGTAAAAAAAAAGCTTAAAATTTTAAAAATATTCACTAAAAATAAAAAAAAAAAGACGAAAAATAAAAAACTCAATTTAAAAAAAAATTAATCTAAAAAACTCAAATCAAACACACACATTAAAATTTTATAAGATAAAGGATATATAATATCTTTAGAGTAGTTAAGGTCTCTCAACTAATAAAAAAAATATCTTAGATCTCTCTTACTACGTAAAATTAGAGAGAAATATTTCACTAATTTTTTTAAAAATAAATTAAATAAATTACACTGTGACCTCTTAAAATTTGATTTTAATATAAATTTTCACCTCACATTTTAAAAATTATGTTCCCTTCCATCAGAGTTAAAATTACATTACAGATTGTCTCCTCTGTTAATTGATCTAAATTACATTACTCAGCTAATAGATTTGAATGTTGTCAACAATTAAATTAAATATATTTTATTTACCTGGTCTTACCTACCATGTTGCTTTCTTTTTTCTCTTTGCGTATAGAAGCCAACCATTACAGCAGCCCCCACCACGTCTTCCTCCCTCCCTCCTTCCTCCTTCCTCCTTTATCCTTTCCTCCACCACTTTGCAACATGAGCCTACCCACTAGAAAAAATGATTTTATAACGACTTTAATATGAAATTAAATTGGATCTCAACTATTGGTTGAGCTGAAATTAAATGGGTTTAGAATTTTTATAACAAGATCTTTATATCACAAAAAAAAAAAAATGATCGAAAACTATTGAAAATTAAATGAAAAATTCTCTCATAAAGACGACATCATGAATGAGATTTTAGAAATTGTGTATAACCAATCCTACATTAATTGTAGAGGAAAACTTTGATGAGTATTTAAACCTTAAGATTTTGATAAGGGTATGAGCCCTTTGGGCCATCCAAATTTTATGAAGAGAGGGAGTTACAGATGGTTCACGGATAGACTTGGGGCAAGACTATGGTTCAAATTGGTTATAGCAAAATTACCACACGCGTGCGCTGCCTGCTCGCTTGGATCGGTCCAAGTCCATTGTCCTTAAGGCTTGAGGCTTGAGGGAATAGGCTGGGCTGGATTGGTGGTCCACCAATCTAATCTTTTCGGCCCAAGTCTACTACAGATATACACACTTGTGTATACAGAAAATATATCTCAGATATTTTTCCCACCTATAAGTTTTAGTCCATTACTCCAGCAGGCTCCCCCTCTCTCCCCTATGGTGTATAAAAGGAGACCCAGCTCCCTTAGTTTTGGTACATAATTTTTTGCTCTCAGATTATAATCAAGTTAGTCTCCTCCTATAATATATTCTTCATGTGTGAGAGAATGTTGCCATTGTCGGTTTGCCAAAGCTATCAGAAGGTGTTTTCGTGTTAGCCGGTCTAAACCGTCGTATCTTGGGAGACAGAAGTCAACGTGCCTCCAGCACCTACGGTGAGGCAACTAATCTATTTTAAAGACAGTGTGGTATCACACGAGTTTCGATTTGCGTTTCTTTTTCTTAATTTTGTTTTATGTATTTATGTTCAGTAAGTTGTATGGTGTAATCGAATGATTTTGTTTCCTGTAAATTAATTTCATTTCTTATATCTATTTATTTGATTTAAATTGTACAATTTAGACAACAAGCTTAAAACAGATTAGTATATATTTTGCATGAAATGAAATGTATAGAAATAGGCATGCTGTTAGTTTGTAGAAGATATATAAGTTCACTGTTTTCATGATTAGTTTTGTTTTGGTCTATTTTTATAAACCACATGTTTCTCTGTGTTAGAATAAGGAAAAAAAAAAAAAAAAAACTTGGCCACAATTTTGATTTTGTGTCTGTGTATTAAAACATGTACAGGTTATATCCATTGTTTGCATTTGAATTCATTTTCCTTCACACTTTTTCCGAGGCATGCTTACAATATTAAAAAATAAAGTTACTATTGCATATATGATCTCTTGATTACACTGCTGGAAATTGAGCTTTTAGTGGCGTTTAAAAAACGCCGCCAAAGGTATCAAAAACGCCGCTAATTGTTTTTGTGACGTTTAATACCAAGCGCCGAAGATACGGCCGTCGCTGTAACTTTATGACGCTTTAAAAGCGTCACTATATCAGTATAGGCGGCGTTTTTTAAAACGCCACTAAATGTGTTGCATAATGATACAATGACGTCACTCCACATTTAGCGACGTTTTAAAAACGCCGTGATAGATCTTTTCTATTTTAAAAATATAACCGTTAGTATTCTATAGTGACATTTAAAAACGCCATTATAGCTTCATTTTTTTAATAAAAAAAAATAAAAATAAAAATAAAAAATTGTGCTAATTCTGTGAGATTTAACTTTAAAAAAAAATACTTTTTATAAAGATGAAAAATATACAATATATTGACTAAATTTAGGTAAACATAATACTAGATCAATTCATGCTTCTCAATATGCAAAAATATTTCAATTCTAAGATGAAATAAAGTTAAACTAGTGCCTAGTGGTAAGTTAAAAATTATTACAAAACAAATCGGCACAAAATTCAAACTAATTATACATACCAATTATACATACAAGTACTATGAAAGCATCCACTAAGAAACAAAAATTCTCAGGTTCTATAAGGAAGATGATGGTCCTCTGTTCACATCTCAACATTGTTGACACATCTTGTGCTGTCATCTGCCAAGCATTCACCAAAATATATATTTTTTCTCAATTGTTTCTCAAAATATCAATTTCTTTCTCAATTGTAAGCAACTTGTGATGCATTATGAAAAAGCATGAAATGAGGAGAGAATTGAATTTTTTTTCCAAAAACTATTTCTGATGCAAATTTGAGAAACAAACTTTCAAGTGGAAATGCATCAAAAATAGGTTGACACTAAAATCCCTACCCACCCCCCTTGCAAGTGGGAAAAAAAGTGTAATTGTCTGGCAAATACAGTTTTAATATAAATAAAATTGAGCCTCTGAGACAGGAATACCTTTTTCTTTTTCATCATAATTTTGGCTGCAGCCTACAAAGAGTAGTAAAAAAGCTGCTTAGATCCAACTAAGAAGAAAACTATGACTGCCAAAACTGAGCTTAAAGTCTACACGCCTGTGTGCCTAGGTATACACCAGTGAGATTTAGATCAACGACCTCCTTCCATTGAGCAGTCTTCATTCTCATCAATAAACCATCTCTAGTAATACCTGAAACCATTGTTGATCAGTTAGTGGACTATATTTGAAACTGTTAATGATGGAAGAGGAGGTGGAACATTCAAGAACCTGCATTGTTTATCAATATAGCAACTGTTCCCCATGCATCAACCACCTGTAGATGCGACAATTATGAAGCAAACTAAAAAATATCACCATATTAATCTAAATATATATTATAATATTAATTTTATTATCATCTTCTTTTATTCTTATTTGTTTAAATTGCATACCGCTAGTAAATCTAAATAGGATCAGTCAGTTTAATCAGCTTGTGTAGTTTGAATTTCATGAAATGACAATGCATAACTTTGTTAAAACAATAAGGCAACAAGCCAGATAAAATTCTATACATGCCTACATAGAGAAAAGATAACACCACTTAGACACACACGTTCAATGGGAAAGTTAGAATATTACCAAGTTTAGGTGATGAACATGTGTGAAAACCTTCAATTCATCAAGGAATGTAAGAAAATTTAATGTAGGAAATAACAGTGGAACTCTTTTATTGATTAAATACTTCTGTGACCCCTAAGACTCCAGAGTAACAAGTTAAATAGGTATACCAAGAAAAATTGGCATGGGCTATGCTCAAACATACTATGCATCCTTAGCACAGTTTTCCTATGGACAATGGCAACAGCATGGTGGGAACCATAGACTACGTGAGGACGTGTATTCCTATTGGGGTTGAATGTAATACCCTGATATCCCACATTCCTAAGTTGTATACATGAGCTTGCATCCTTCTCTAGTACCTATGAAACCAAGTCTCACATCACCTAGGTACTAAAATAATGCGCAGTATAACTTATCAAAATAAAATAAAATAATAATAATGTGCAGTATAAATAGGAAAGATATTAGCACTACCGTTGAGGAAAAAATAAATAGACAAAAAGAATGAAATGAAAAACATTACAAATGTTAGCAGTTAAGAGAATCTCCCTCATTTAGGATGGAATTTAGGTCAGCACCAGAAGCCATTGGTTAGACTATCTCTAATCTTGAAGTCTTCCAAACAAATTTGACAAAATTGAGGCAGGAGCCACTGCCCGGTCGAGGCTAGTAACACCATCAATGAATCCTTCACGATCAATTAATTTATGAAGAATTGCCTATCAACATGTGTAAAATAATAGACTAATCACCAACTTTTCATAGATATTGTAAGTTGAAAGTCTTTGAAATTTTAATGTCTAGATGTTGCTAGGAAACTAGCTTTTGAAACATCATAAGATGATAAAACTGCAAACTAGCATGAAAATTTCCGAAAAAGCTATATAGATTTCTCATATAGTATAGTCTTATGTTTACAGATTCATCAAGAATATGAGTGCCATACTTCTATAGTGCATCCAAAGATCATGACCATTTAACATTTGCGCACTTCATTCTAGAAACTTACTGGACAGACCAATATGATTTCAACCCTTGATATAGTTCATGGTATGAGATTAGGAGCTTTACCGGGCGAAATTCAACAGATTGATTATGCCCTCTGTTGTCCGTAAAAGAGATTAATTCACGTTCTAAAAGGTGCTCAAATGCCTGCAGAAGTCAGAGCAACAGATTACCAAAATATGCTTGGGATAGATTAGAAAGAAGCATCATCATGCAAAGTTCCATACGCACCCGTAAGTATACACTACTATTATTAAAGAAGCTGTCATAGATGATTATGGTATGCTCTCTTCTTGGGGGAATGAAGAAGATAAGCAAGATTGTAGCAAATGAAGAGGAGTCCATTGCAACAACCATAGAGCTATTAGTCCCCCATTGCTTAAATTGCAGTATTTAAAGTATTTAGATTTTATCTCTCTTATTTCAAATTAAAGTTTTTAAGAGAAAAGTTTGAGCAAATTCAAAGAAAGCAATTGGGGGTGAGCAAGACAAAAGGGATTAAGAGGCAGAAGCTGTTTTAACCTTTTATCAGCTTTATGAAAGATGGAATACCTAAAATTCCATAACCCAAGCAAGAAGTTGAAAATTAAGCATTTAATTCCAGATTATAAAAGACGCCATTGATCATACTGACACATCAATTTGAATACCTTTTTATATTTTTAATTTAAAATAAGACTAGATAAACTCCAATTTGTTTCCCTTCATTTACAATTCCAAATGAAGCCGTTTTAAAGGTTATAAATTGCACACTATTGACAATAGAAAATTAAGAGATTCATAGTGACAATCAAGAAGCATAAAGCCACAATCAGTCTTAGCACGTGTCCTTATAAAGCAACTTGCAGACTTTACTTCAAATAATCATGAGTCACAAAACTACGTGCCATTTTTATTGCCATAAAAATAAAATTATTGTTGGTTTTTGTACTTCATTGGTTTATTCATTCCTAAGGAGAGTTATTGTATTTCTTGTCTCCAACAATTGACTGAAAACAGAAAAGAAAATAACTAACCATGAGAAAACAGAAAAGGAAGATGTAAGCAATGCCCAACTTATGGTAAATGAATCAAGAGCCAAACAAGGAATCAAGAGAAAGAATTTAAAAAATATATCCAGATTTGCCAAAGAATCAAGAGCTGTCAAGATGTTAACTTCTGGTAAATGAATCTTATTCACATTAGCCAAACAAGGAATCAAGAGAAAGAATTTAAAAAAAAAAAACGTCTTTCTATGCCTTTATTGTTGCTACTTGTTCATAACAATATTATATCCCACTAGAGGCCTTGTGAAATGAGTTGTTGATGACATAGCTGTGCAAGTTGACCATGTCTAGACCAAAAATGTGAAACTAAAAGTACTTTTCTCCAAAAGAATATTCTCCATAATTTCAAAAGAACACCTACTATATGATTACAATAATAATGATGATAAATTCACCCACCCTAGATTGAACCATTGTAGAAATCTAGATGTGCAATAAAAATTGCGAAAGAAAACTGACACAGGAGTCATGCACAATATATCGATCTTGCCAAATAATATGGACATTACTTCCACTTCTCCTGAAGTATATTCTAGATCCAAATTTGAAAGGTGGACAAGTGTTCCTTGCTCACGTGCACTCTTCAATCTTTCCTTCCAAGGCTGAATAGCGACCGAAAGAAAAAAGAAAATGGATTAAATCACAACCACATGCTCACAATATAAAATAAACTAACAATGGAATAAATTGACTTTTACAAGTTAGCGCAAGTACAGAAATTTTTCTGTAGATGCTGGAGCTAACAAAAAAATTGTGATAAACAAAAACCAAAAAAAAAAAAAAAACCTAGAAATAAAAATAATGGGAAGCTTCTAGATAGGCCTACAATCTTAGAGGTTATGAACAATTATTAGAACAAGGAAAACAAGAAAATTGGTTGTGGGGAGTAGTTGATTCAAAGAAAAAGAAAAATTAAAGCTTGGTTGTATGGCTAAATTGTTTAAATTTTAGAATGACGTTTTTTACCATCAAATTAGGTTTCAACAATTACTAATTTGTACAATCATCAAAATAAAATTTTAAGGACTAAATAGATAAAATTAATAGTTAAGGGAAGCAATAGAAAAAATGATAATAGTTTAGGAAATAGAAGTGAATTAACTATTTTTCTTAATACATAAAAATGTAACTTTCTTGTTCATGCAGGACGAATAGACCAAATGATACAATACCAGCTCCACCAATATACCAAGAACAACAGAGTCCACCAATATACCAAGAACAACAACAGGGTCATGGAGAGATTGCAGACATGGTTTCTTCCTCAAAAGTTCTTTTACCCGTTTCACCAATATCAATAATCCTTATAGTCCTTTTCTTGAATTTGTTCTTCTAAAATACAATTCTCTAAGAAGAGAGAGGAGAAAAGAGAAGTTCAGATTTTCACCATTATTCACTTTCATTGTAATTTACATAGTTAGGCACCACACCATTCAATTTAACAGTGTAATTTGTTTCTCAAGTCCAGACTTTAACCTGATTTGCAATTCATGTATAATTTAACAACCCTCCAGAAAAAGAGGGCATGTTGAACAATTTCTTGTTGCTCTTTTTCAAATTCGACAAATGTAAATATTAAAAATTAAAAAAAATACAAATTATGGAATATAAATTGTTGTTACCATACTTCTTCCTTCACCAATGAGAATTGATGTCGGCCCACACACCACAATTTATCACATTCAGTAGCATCTCTCATTTCTTAGTCTTGCTGTTCTTCGGAGCTTGGGTTTTCTTTCTTACTTTCTTGGGTGGCTTTCCTCATGCAGCTTTACCACTCCTTTTTCGCACGACTCCCTACATCCATGATCTCATATATGGAAAATGGCTCGTAGCTCAAATTTTGTGGCTCAAAAGTGGCTCAAATGGCCAAAACGACGTCGTTTTGGCCATTTTTATGTTGTTCTGTACTCAAAACGACGTCGTTTTGGCCATTTGAGCCACTTTTGAGCCACAAAATTTGAGCTACGTAGCATTGTAAATTAGCATTTCTTTATTACGACATGTTGCACAATCAATATACGATCTTGTCATTCAATGAGATACATAATGAACTGAGAAAGGTTAGGAAGCATACTGATGTTTTTTCAGCTTTTGTTTTAGTTTTTGTGTTGGATTGCTCTCCATTGCCCTCATTTTGATCAGTCTGATTAGTGACGGTTTTAGGCATCTTGTCAGCGTCATTATCAGAATCAAATAAGAATCCATCCAGTGTTCCTGATATATGATTGAACATAAAGAAGCACAAAAATTACGAAGTAAACAACATCAAATCCTGAGTCATATATAAATATCCTGAAAGAAAACCTCAAATAGAGCTTCTAACCTTCAACCATGGTTTCAGCCTCGTAAACATTAGATTGAGGTTTCAGCTGAATAAAATCATTCATGATAGCCTCTATCTGATCAGAAAAATTATAATTTCAAATCTAAGGGCATTGGCAGCAAACCAGAGCAAAACCGTTGAAAGAAAACGATCTGAAAAGGGAAAATATTGGTAAAAGGAAAAAACATTTTTTAGTTGAAAGGAAAAAATTATCAAAGGTGAAAAATGAAGAGGAAGTAAAGAATTGATTAACAAACCTTTGCTTCTGACTGACCAAAGCTAACCTGAGCGAGAAGAAATATGAATCACGATCTGAATCGAACTTCGATTTCGATTTCGATTTCCAGATATGAATCACTGAGACAGATCTGCATCGCTGAGATCTGAATCACGATCTGAATCAAAATCGAAGTGATATGAACTCAAATCTAAATCTAAATCGAAATCGAAGTGATATGAACTCAGATTTGAATCGCAATATGAAATCGAAGTGATATGAACTCAGAATTTTAAAATTCCGAGATATGAACTTCGATTTCGATATCTGAATCGCTGAGATGAACTTCGAAATCGCTCTGATGAATCATTTCGATTTCGAGAGAGAACTTCGATTTCTGAGGATTTCATTGATAAGCAACTGAATCTCTGTGATGATCAGGGTTTAGACAGCAGAGAGAGAGAGAGAGAGAGAAAGAGAGAGAGATTATTTGCGAGTGCATCGGTTCAATTTGGGAGTCGAGATTCTCAGATTGAAAAAGGAAGCGCGTGAGACAGCACGCATTTGAAGGCGTTAATAAACGCCTCCTATTCATAAAACGGTGCCGTTTCAATTAAAGAAAAACACGACGTTTATAAAACACCGTTAAATATTAGAAACAGTGACGCTTTAAAAAACGTCATTAAAAAAACGCCACCTAAACCCATATTCCCTTTACTTTTCTATTTAACTTTGCATTCTATGCTTTGTATTTCCTGTTCATTTTTACTCTGCATTTCATACCTGCTCATTTGCTTGATTCATGCTCATCTGTTTACAGCTCTAGGTTTACATGTATTTCACCACTCTAGCAACAGTCCCAGTGAGGCCGATTGAGTTATCAGTACCCCGCTCTTGGTACTACAACTTACGGTTTAGACGCCGCCGCCTAGTAGACCGGACCTTTCTATACTTCCGCCGCTTCTTTTATATGATCATTACGGACTAAGTAACACAATATCATTCTTTGCATTACATATCACTATTCCCATATTGTACTATCATGCTCATATTGTTGACATTGGCCACTGTATTGTTTTGCTCATTACACACTGATTTTCTGACACTGCATCGGTTTCTGACACTGAGTGATATCTGACACTACACTGACATTTGACACTATACAAATTCACAGGTTGATTGGCATCCCTGGGCGGGTATCTTCGCAGTGTCCAGAGCGACTTATGCTGCTGCCTGGTATGCCTTTACTATGCGGATTCTGTTCGAGGGTCTCTTTGGTCGGACCTATTATCTGAGGGAGTGGTTCATCCGCCAGACCCGAGGCGTTGCCCATCCAGACGTTCCGCATTCTCCTCCTCCAGGCATGAGGTCAGTTGATGCGATACAAGATGGACCTATGATCGACCTCTTGATGGAGGGAGAGGATGGTGATAGATATTATATGGCCGGTGACTTCACAACCTTCTTGCACACTCGGGTGATGGCACCCCTCACCCTGGGCGTGGCCCATGCAATTCCGAAGGTGGCGGCTACTGTCGCTGGTGCCGGTGATGCCCCTGCTAGAGGCGCTCCTGCCGTTGCTCCTATTCCTGGGTTCCCTATGATTCCCACGGAGATCACATACATGCGTCCAAATGGGGTGCTCGAGCAGATTCCGATCGATGAGATCGAGGAGAAGGACTGCCGGATAGTTTTTGCTCCAGGCATCGAGCAGGTACACATTTCCTTATGGTTTCCATTCATTGCATGTTATCTTATTTTATTGCTCCTATTTATGGCTATATTTTTCAAACTCTACTCTTTCTTTTGAAAGTATCTCGGGTATTTGCAGATGACCTTGCTCGGACAATCGACCGGTTACTCCTCATGGTGCGACGGAGTCAGACCACTCTAGCTGCTCATGGGCTTGAGGTAAGCTTTGCCCCTAGTTTACAGTCATTTCATTCCGACTCCATTTGTCATTTTATAACTATCTGCACTCTCCTTTCCTTTTTTCTTTTCAGCTTGGACCAGCACCAGTGGCACCTATAAGACCTCCTCCAGCTAGGAGATAGAGGTGGGGCCCAGTGAGGGGCAGAGGAGGAGCTGATCGAGGAAGAGGCCGAGTGAGGCAGCGCTCACCTTCTGAGGAGTCCTTTGAGGGCTCTCCGACCCCTGAGAAGGAGGGAGAGGAGTTTGACATACAGTCTAGGAGTGCCAGCGATGATAGCGATGTGCATTCTTTGCAGCCGAGGAGGAGGAGAGCTAGGACAGACTATTGATGACGATGATGATCTTCTTTTTTTTTTTTTTTGTTTTGTTTTGTTTTAAACACTTCCTTCAGGTAGACCCTTTATTTTTTGAAAAACCTTTCTTTTGTGTTATGTTTTATTTTGTAAAACAATGATTGGTGTTGGACCCGTTAATTTATAAAAATAGGCTTTTTTTATTTTTATTTTTATGTGGATGATCTCTTCTTGCGAATTTCTTATATTGTGTTTGCATATGACAAATGGACAGCAATTTGCATGATGATTTTCCTGATATTTGTGCTTGATTCATGAATTGGATAACAACTTTCAAATGGATAAAATGTACAATACAACTTGATAAAAAGAAAACATAATGGAAATAACTCAAAATCATTACAACAGACTTGGTATGAGCAAAACAAAACTCAAAATACATCCACAACACAAGAGGACAAAGAGCAGCCTTTTATGCTAGTGCATTGTCTGGCCCACCACTGAGGTACGGTCGGACCACAGTGGGCACGACCGGACTCCGTTGAGGTACGGCCGGACCATGATGCAAGGTTTGGTAGATGCCCAGCTGTGACCCACTATTCCATCCGAAATTCTATAAATGGTGCTCCCATACTGTCGTTTCTGGCAAGAGAGCGAGTTTTTTACATTTTGCTCTCAAAATGGAGATGTTGCCCATCCATAGGCTCCAAGACTAGATAATCACTTTGGATGGCTCGAAAAAGGTGAACTTTTGTGGTTTCAACCTAAATGCTCTTTTTTCATTGAGCCGCACTTCACTTTGTTTTCCATTTCTCTATGCCGCTGCTCGATGCTGGAATCCAATTACGTATGTATTCCGCTTTGGTTCACAAGAGATGTGTCCGACACTTGAAAAATTTCAAGCATTGATGGAATCTCAATGTGATAAGGAAATCATGCTTCAACCTCGTTTTGGTCATGCTTAGCCCTTAGGACGGATGTGTGGGCATACTTTGCAAGAGGCTCGATCCTTGGCTCATAATGGGAAATTAGGCATTCTGGATTTGATTAGTCAGTTTTCCCTTACCGGTGATAAAAAAAAACCTCCTTTGGCGGAGTTATCGTCAGCATGCCCTCTGCTTATGCTTACCTGCACACTTCCTTCTTGCACCTAGTTACAGTGGAGCTAGTATTAAACTGATCGAAGTAGCCCAATGTCTTAAGGAGGGTAAGAGTTGTATGGGTTTAGTGTTGGCCGTGACTTTGACAAGTTTAGATGCTTTTCATCAACGAGAGACTACTCATTTTGCGAGGAGTGCATTACTTCTCCAGGTATTATGCCCTACCCTTCTTATTTATGTTCCTCACATCATTTGGCACATGATCTCTGTTTTTTTCTCGAAATCCTTTTCTTACTTTTCCCTCAATGTATATCTCTATTCTTTTGTTCTCTCTTATTTTCCTTCTCTCCCCAGGTTTGGCTAATGGATAAGCTGAAGGTAATAGACCCCTGCCCTGAGTACTCGGCCAGAGCTTATTCTCTTCGCTCACAGCTAGTGGAGGTCTCCTCAGAAGGAACGTGGTGTGACTGGATGCGCAACAAGTCTGCAACTAACATTACTTGGCATGCCCCCTGGCTTAACTTGGCTAAGATGAGTTATAGCATGTTCTGGTAACCAGGTATACAGTTGATTGGCCTTACACACTGTGTGTTCTATTTTCCACTCACATTCAGATGCCAGTTTGGGCATGATCAGAATTGTCTGGATAAAAGGATAAGTACCCAGCTTCATTTCCTATTCATAGTTCGTACTTGCCTCGATACCTCGCTGCTTGGTGCACAAGAGAATTTCTTACTTCGACCCTGAATTTTAATTGCATCCTTCCTAGCGAGTACTTGATTTGGCTTGAGGACGAGGAACAAGTTAGGCCGACTTCGGTTACAAAGACTTCCACGGGTACGAGAAAGAGACAGAGAATTGACACTTGACTCATCTATGCCCCTAGTTTATTGCTTTGTCTTTTCTTTTCAAGTTTTTTTTTTATTATTTTTATTTTATAAAAACAACTTTGTTTTGGAGAATGTACCTGTGTTAAAATCAATAAAATTAAAGTGAGTATTGAAAAGTTTCCTTTTTCGAAAATGGTCACCACCAGATATACACGGAATCAATCCTAAACTGTACAACCCCAAATCGAAAAATCATAACTACCCCTTAAATTGCATTGATCATTACTGCTTCATCTTGTGACTGACCTTTCTACCCGAATGGAAGTAACACAACCAAGCTGACAAACGATGGAGAATGATGGATTGATTAAACTAAGTGAACAGGACAGTTGAGTTGAAAATGGTTATGGCCGAACTTCGGGAAGAAGTTGTCTATGTATCCCAAAGATGAGAATTAGGCCTGATGTAGTTCGGTGAGGGTTCACTCGAGTATTTATTCTCTCCTTTTGCGCTCTAATTTTTGCCAAGATTGCCCTTTTGGGTTTTTGGCCTTGCAAGCTCGATTCTTCTTTATCTAAGTTTTCATGCTCTAACTTTTGCCTAGGTTGCCCTTTCGGGTTTTCGGCCTAGCGAGTCTCTCAGGGATAATATTTCTTTAACTTGTCCATGTTGATCGGTTGTGAAAACTCCAGGCCATCTAAATCCATAAGAATAATTGCTCCTCCAGACCAGATTGACTTGATGATATAAGGGTCAGTCTAATTGGGTCTAAACTTGCCCCTGGGGTCATGGATGGGGGCTCGGTTATCTTTGAGCACCATGTCTCCTTTTTTGATATTTCTGGACTTGACTTTCTTATTAAAAGCCCTAGTAATTCTACGCTGGTAGCCTTGTATGTGATACAATGCCTTCAACCTTCTTTCGTCGAACAACATCAATTCTTCAAATCTGCTCTGTTGCCAATCCGCCTCTGCTATCTGACATTCAGCCATAATTCTCAGTGACGGTACTTCAATCTCGATTGGAAGAACAACTTCCATCCTATAAACTAGAGAATAGGAGGTTGCCCCTATAGATGTTCGGATTGACGTCCTGTAACCCCAGAGTGCAAATGGCAATTTCTCCGGCCAGTCTCTGTAGGTTTCCACTATCTTCTGCAAGATTCTCTTGATATTTTTGTTTGCAGCCTCAACGACTCTATTGGTCTACGGTCTATATGTTGATGACTTACGAAAAGTCACGTTATATTTCTCCAGCAGGTCTGTCATCTCTTTCTTGATATGCGAGCCATTATCTAAGATGATCTCGTTGGGCACCCTATACCTACAGATGATGTTATTTTTGATGAACGTGACTACATGGGACACTTTTAGCACGAAATATGACTGGGCCTCCATCCACTTTGTGAAGTAGTCGATTGCTACTAAAATGAACTCATGCCCGTTTGACCCCTTTGGCGTGACTGTGCTGATAACGTCGATTTCCTAAACTGAGAAAGGCCATGGCGAAGTCATATTGTAGAGCTTTGACGGCGAAATGTTCATGCGATTAGCATGGATCTGACATTTGTGGCAGCGCCATACAAAGCCAATACAATCTTCTTCCATGGTCGACCAGTAGTAGCCTTGTCTAAGGATTTTCCGCGCTAGCATTACACCGTTCATGTGAGCTCCGCACTCTCCCCTGTGAATAGCTTCCATAAGGGGCCTTGATTATTCTTCCTCAACACACAACTTATGCATTCCCAGATGGCCTCTTTTGTACAACTTGTTTCCGTAGATGATAAATTGGATGGCTAGCCGTTATATTCCCCTTTTGCCCTTGGCATTTGTCCTTGGTGGATACGCCTCTTTTTTCACGAAATTCCAAATGTCGTAATACTAGGGGTCTGTATCTTGAACCTCACTTATTGCGGTGATGGTCTCATAAGTTGGCGTATACTTTTGTTCAATAATAATCGGACGCATCTTTACTCCAAGCGGGATGTCCACCATGGAAGATAGAGTTGCTAAAGCATCATCAAACCGATTGTTCTCTCTTAGAAGATGGGTGAACGTTAATTTTTCAAACCTCAAAATTAGCATATCCAGGGCCTGATGATAAACCTTCATTTTCTTTTCTTTAACCTGCCAATCTTCGTTGGCCTGAGAGACAACTAAATTCGAATCCCTAATGACGTCCAACTTTATTGCCCCTAGTTTTAAGGTAGCTTCCAAGCCAGCAATACATGGCTCGTATTCTGCTTCATTGTTAGATACTTTAAACCGGAGTTTGAAAGCTAGAGGTATATGTGAATCATCAGGTGCTATGAGCAATATACTCTATAGCAGTAGGTACCTCGTGGCGTGGTGAAAGTAGTTTTCTCTCTATCCTCTGGGGCCATCAAAATCTGATTGTACCCAGAAAACCCATCCATGAATGAAAGCAAAGCATGGCTAGCTGTAAGGTCTACTAGTTCATCAATATGGGGTAATAGAAAGTCATCTTTCGGGCTAGCTCTATTCAGATCTCGGAAGTCGACGCAGACTCTGATTTTGTCGTCATTCTTTGGAACCGGAACGATATTAGCCAACCAAGTCGGGTACTTAGATACCATTAAGAAACCCGCATCAATCTGTTTGGTGACCTCCTCTTTAATCTTCAATGCCTAGTCTGGGCGAACTCTACGCAGTTTCTGTTTGACGGGTCGGGCTTCAGGGTTAAGGGAGATCCAGTGTTGTACAATCTGAGCACCGATTCCAGGCATGTCTTCATAGGACCATGCAAAAACATCTTTGAATTTTTTTAATAAAGCGATTAAACACTCACGTTCCTCTAAAGACAGCGTGGATCCGATCTGGACCAAACGGGGATCCTCCTCAGTACCTACGTTAATTACAATGATTTCATCTGTGCAGGGTTTAACACGCCTTTCCTCCTTTTGGTCAACCAAAATTTTCAAAGCTAGAGGAATTTCTTCTTCTTCGTTTAAGTCAAAATTTTGAAAATCAAGATTAGTATAACAAACTAAAGGCACAGAGAAGTAAGAAAAGTCTACGACATTCCCATTAGTACAGTCTGGGTCCTCGGTTACAGTTGACTTAAAAGAAAAATTAAAAGACGACTTTGACAGGACTTTGGTACCCAGGTTACCACCCCTGGAAGTACCAGACTTAGAAGAGCTAGAGTCAGACTCAGACTCAGTGGAATCAGATTCAAACTCGTCATCCAATTCAGAATTGCTGATGATGATCCCTTTTCAAATTTCCAGACTAGGTGTGGAGCCTTAGATGTATCCACAATAAGATTAGAGAAATCCGCAGTTAGTTCATCCCCGATCATTGAGATAGTAAAACTATCTCCCAAGTTGTCAGACTCAGTTCCAATAGTAGAACTCGTTAATAGGTCAGTCAGTGTTTTTCCCAACAGTTCTTCTTCTTCAACATCCATATTTACAGTCATGCCTTGATTTGTATTAATGTTCAGGTACTTCTGCTCATCTTCCTCTTCTGGTAACTGGTGCCCAAAGAAGATCTCGAACCCGGGGCACATTGTGTTTGTCTCCTGGTCAAACCAAGGCTCTGGAAATCCACAAAAAGGGAAATCTTCCCCTTGGCGGACAAAGCGTCTGTTCAAGGTTCCCCGTATTGCTTGTGGACTAACTCGTACTATTTCCCAGCCTTTTTTGCTTTAACTCTTCCTCTTAACTTAGCTCCCTTCCTTTGCCAATATTCTGCAGTAGGTTGGTATCCTAGCCCAAAAGTATGGGGATTGTGAGTCATCTCCTTAGCGGCAGGACCTCCTTGCCTGCCACTCCTGCCTAGTCTTGATCCAGGCATGTGTCCCTTCTTGTTCATCATATAGATAGACTGAGCACTCACATAAGTTCTGTCACCTTCTGCCATGATGGTTTGAACTACCCAGGCCTCCGTCAGCGAGAATCCAGAAACGAATACATCATCTTCCCCATGCATAATTTCCAACACTGGTGTGGTAGTACCCTGGGGAGGATGGATTGCAGAATTACCGTACACAGTAGCAATTCCACTTTTAAAGGGGTATTTCACCAACTGATGAACTGTTGATGACACAACCTTTATCTGATGTAACCAAGGCCTTCCTAACAGTAGATTGAAAGTTACCGGTACATCCATTACATGGAATTTGACCTTATGTTCGTATGGGCCGATCAGGATATGGCTTTTGAACATTCCCATAACATCCCAGCTCGTGTTGTCATAAGCTCGAACGGATTGGTTGTGGACGTGACGTCAACATGCCTCAAACCTATGGCATAAGCAGTCCGTACCGGGTACACATTAATTACTGATCCAGTATCTACTAACACCACTGGAATCCACTTTTTTCGGCTCTCCAGAGTCACGTACGGGGGTCGGTTGTGGGTGGCACCCTCAGGTGGCAGCTCTTTATCCGTGAAAGATATCATTGGCGTAACATCTCCGGATGTGAATAACGACACTAGTTGATCAGTGGTAGTGTCAATAGGCAGCTTGATTCGATTCATCGCCTCTAGCAGTGCTTGGCGATGCTCCCGGGAGGCCATTATCAGTCCCTAGATTGATACATCTGCCTGAATCTTCTTGAGTTGTTTCA
Organism: Camellia sinensis; assembly: GCF_004153795.1. Lineage (NCBI taxonomy): Eukaryota > Viridiplantae > Streptophyta > Magnoliopsida > Ericales > Theaceae > Camellia > Camellia sinensis. Next base: position 1,514,533 of record NW_021025488.1, on the reverse strand, counting down.
TGACTGTAGACACTCCATTTTTGACCGTCCTTAAGACTTGGACGTCATCGTTTGAACACCTGGTGATTGTGTTCGCTTGTGCTCGTTTTGAGTCTTTGAAGGTCTCGGCTGAGCGCCTTGCCTTGGAGCCTCTCAACTTGTCTGTTTTGTGCTTGGTTGTGGACCAAGAGCTGGCTTGTTGGCCATCCCCAGTGTCCATCGGCCATGGCTTGTGCTTGCTGGCCATCAGTGGTGGCCGATCAGCCACAAGTGTGGTCGGTCGGCCACTATTGATGGCCGACGACCATTTTTCTCCTTTTTTAGATATTTATTTGCCAGTTGGTGCCAGCTGTTGATCATTGAGTGTATCCTCCATACACGTGTATGGAAGGATGAAGCCTAGTTTTTGGCTTGTTTTTCTATATAAGGGGAGGTCCCTTCCCCATTTTGAGGGTTCAAAAATTTTAGAAGTAAAATTTCACACTCTCTCTCTAGAATCCCCTCTCTCTTCTTGTTATAGGCTTGAAAGTGGGAATTCTCTACATATTTGCCTACAACCCTTTGATCAAATACCTTCATCTTGAAGCTAAGGTCCTTGGAAGTCCTATTTGAGGTTTAAAGCTTGGTTTTAGCTCAGAATTGTACCTGTTTTGCAGCTGTGCTTCAAGGGTAAGAACTTAACTCTTTTAAGCTTTGTTTTAGCTAAGTGGTTGGCCATCTTTTTACACTACTTTGAGGCTAGTTTTGACCTCCAAAAACTTTGATTTTAAGGTTTTAAAATTGAGGTTTGAACCTTGTTTGGTTATGGGGTGGTTCCCCCCTTTTGCTCTTAAGCTTGTAAAGCCTTTTGAGCCACATTTTCAAAGCTTTTGAAACAACCTTTTCTTGGCCTTTTAACCACTGAATTCTAGGGGAATTTCAGTGAGGACCAAAATGAACGGGGGTGGTCCACCATCCTCTTGTCTTGTTTGCATGTGTAGTTGGCCTAAGAAGTGAGCATGCTTTTCTCCCCTTTTGAGACTCCATCTCAGCATGTTTTTGCTAATGTTTTAGCATGTTTTAACTCTATTTTGGTTGGTCTTGGTCATATGACTCATGCTTTGTATGGTTGTAGTGTAAATGCCCTTTACTAGCTTTGTGTTTTAGGCCTTCTAGCATGCCTTATTTGTGATGTTTGCAGGGTATAACATCATTTAGCATGTAATTTTAGAGCATATACCTCTGTCACACTCTCACATATATCACTCTTTAATTGCTTTTGAGAGTTGTGCCTTGTGCCTTACTTGCGAGCTAACAAATGAGCATTCTTTTCTTGCCTTCTATACTTCAATTCCAGCATGATTTAGCCACTGATTTGGCATGGTTAAGCTCTTTTGAGCTCGATGTTGCATGCTTCTAGTGTAATACTCTTCACTAGTTTCAATGCCTTTGGCTATTAACATGTTGTGCATATGATGATCGCATGATTTAGTGTCTTGAGCATGCCATTTCAGCACTAAAAGTCTGCAACCTCCCTCTGTTCTTCACTCTTTAATTTGCTTTTGAAAGTGGTCTTGAGCCCCTTGTTGGCTTGAGCATGAAATTGAGGTATTCATGCCTAATGGTTTTAATTCTCCCTTGAGGGTTTCTACTAACCAACAGCATGAGACCTCTTTCATGCTCAAAACACTTGTGGCTTGGACCATCTTTCCAATTAGAGGACTTTTCACATCGGACTTAACCGGTTAAATGACTAATTGGTAAGCTAAAATGTGTAAACAAAATGGACCAAGTAAAACATGAACAAGATAAGCATTCGTGTTGCAATGCATGTGTTTGGATCGGACATTAATCCAAACACGAGGAATGAGGGACGTTTCATACTCAAAGTGATGAAATGTGTCACATTTCTCGGTCGTTGTCACCCTTGATCATGCATGATAGGGTGGTGGCACTTTGAGTCTTGTTTGCGCATTTATTAAGCTTGTACAAGCTTGGCCCTTTGGCCATCATGCATTGAGATGCTTGATTGGTGGCTTGAGAGCCAAGTGCCACACTCCTTTGAGCTTGAGAAATGATAAGGAGGGTGGCAGTACACACATTTCTTGGAAAATGCATTACTTTGCCTCTGTTGTTCTCTGTTGCAGCAAAAATAGAAGTTTGGAAAAATGGGTGGCCGACCAACCACTTGCACTAGCCAACCGGCTAGGTGAGGTAGCCGATCAGCCACCAGTTCAAAGGTTGTCCAATGTGTTCATGTGTTGGAGCAGAGGCAATTTGGAAGTTTGTACGATGTTCAGAGATTACAGCAAATGCAAACAGAGGCAGCCGTTGGCAAGGCGATGGATTTTCGGGAGGACGCAACCGAGTATGCATGTCTCCCTTGCCTACGAGGCCACTTTATTGCTTTATTAGCTAGTTATTACATGCGTTGTAATTAATTAGTTTAATTTGGTTTGTAATATTTTAATTAGCTTAGCATAGCTAGTTATTCAATTCTGTAATAATTAATTAGCTAGAATAGTTAATTAGTTGATTTGTAACAATTGGCTTAGCTTAGATTAGCTTAGTTTATTTATTCGGACCCTTCTTCGCGAGGGCGCAATGTTGTAATAAGTGTGCGTATGCGTGTGTGTGTATGTCTTCCAACCCCACGTCTTTCTTTCTTTTATTTATCCGCTTTCGATGGTTAGATTAGAGACATATTTTGATTAGCATACCTTATGCTTGCATGTTTGTATCATTCATTTGTCTTGCATGCACCGAGGCTCAGCGCATCATTCAAAATACATTGTATTTCAATACCTATTTGAATACGTATTTCAAAGCATGTTATCAAATTGTTGCATTCATATGCCATCTTAGATAGTTGAGCCTATTAATTGCATTATTGCATGTGTTGCATTAGGCATCTAGCATAGTTAGGATCATGCATATTTCTAACTATCTTTTGTTTTGGCTCGGAGTACACTGTAAGTTTTATGCTTTAGCATACTTGCATGAGTGTGAGTGTTGTCATGACAGCATGCTTGCCATGAGGCTATTTGCTTAAGTGATAAACTGCATGAATGCCTGTGGATGAAGGCTTTGTTGCTTGAATTAGAACAATTCATCAAATGTGAGTTTTAAGCCCACTTTGCAAAGTGGCAAATCATCATGTTTTAAGCCCACTTGAGGGTGGCAAATCCGCGCTTTAGCCCACTTGAGGGTGGCACTTTCAAACCATTTTCGAAAACAAACATGAGTTGTTTTGTTCCAATTCTTACGATTTTAGTCTATACTTGTATGTTGTGCGCATCACATAGTAAGTTAGCTAATAACCGGAATAAGAACACATGTGTTTATAAAACAACATATCACGCTTAGTAGAGGCCGATCTTTGATCAGGCGAGCGAGGGTGCTCATGTCATGACCTTTCCCTCTCATACCCAAGTTCCCGAGCCGAGGCAACTTTGGTGATGACGGACAAGTGGCCTTTGGCACGAGTCAGGGTTTCCTAAATTTTTCAAAAATAAAATATTTAGGTGGCGACTCTGTAATCTGGCAAAGCAGTCCAGTTTTGGCATTATTTGATCTAAAATCTGATTTTCCAAAATGACTTGCCGGATTGGACTATTTGGTGTTTATCAGTTTCACATCGCACTTTGTGAGATTAGATTCAGAACCGTGACAGGAGTCCGAACTGTAGGAGACCAATTCGTGCCTCTCCGAAAGGGGGGCGCGCAAAGAAATTCGAGTGCTACAGTTTCTGGCAACTCTGCTGGGGATTTAAAGAACTTGACTCGAACACATGATATGTTGGTTTGTTTACACTTATGTGTTTCTTTGCATTGCATTTGCATTGGTGCACCTAAGTCACAGTGTTTGCCATCTGCTATTCCTGAGCGGTTTGCCGGAGGCTTGCTTGGAAAAGCGTGCCATAAGGCTGACCGATTGCAGGCTCTGCTACGATGGGAACACTAACCTTGGATCTGGATCACCACTGTACCATTTGATCCACCTTTCACTTCTCGGTGTTAGGTGCGAGAGGTACATTAGGTGGTCTTGCTGAGGCACCGTTTTTGACCATTTGACTTAGTTGCATATCGGAAGCCATAGAGATTGTTCCAAACTAGGACAGGTTGCTCACCCGAATGCAGGATTGTTTGAAACTGCATGCGTGCGTTGTGAAACCTTAGTTCCTGACAAAAATAGGATAGGGAAACCCTACCCCACTATAGGGGTGTTTTGGCTCTCACTTGCTTGATATGTGCTGTTAGGGTGTGTCTCTATAGGAATGTATGTATCAGTTGTAAGTCTGGGTATCAGTCTGAGGATATCAGCGTTTGAGGGTATCAGTTTTGAGACAAAAATTTGGGGGGCAGAAATCAATGTTTGAGTACAGATTGTCCAGTTTATGATTTCAACTATGTGTTGTCTTTATCTGAGCCGAGATGCTGTCCGTTATCTAATTGTTGTTTCCTTTTTGCTTTATTTTTCTTTTTGCAAGGTAGTGTTTCACAATTACTTCCTACAAGGCAGATACCCCCTGAACACTCTAGATCAGAGGTAGAAGGCTTCATCGATCTGAGGATATAGTTGGAGGACAACCTGTGTTTGCTTCATTACCCTCGGTTACAAGATGGAGGGCAGTCATGCATAGAGTACCAATACAGCAGTCACTAGTTCAGCGGTCATTGTCTGCTTCACCTATGTGCAGTTGGGCTGAGATTTCTATTTCTACCTCAGAGAGAGAATATACACATGTTCAGGCAGATCAACACTTTACAGATAGTATGGAGGAAATGATGTGTCAATTCCAATAGACCCTAGAGGCCATGCAGCGCGATGCTGCTTGCCAAGCGGAGGTTACCACTCATCAGACAGAGGTTGTAGCCCAACAGGCAAAACTAATTGCTAAGCTTCAACAACAGCAACAACCATAACAAGCCAGAGCTTCTACTTTACACCCACCTAGGGTTCCAACACCCGGGGAAACAGCTACCGTCTAGGAGAATACGGACGTTCTAACAGGACCGGTCCCACCACAGACTTTAAAAGCACCAGCCTTCCCAACTAACACACTGTTTGAATTTGACGTCAATCCTACTGCTTTGAAAGTAAGCAAGCTTGAAAAGCTGTTTAAACAAGCTTAGGGAGTCAACTCGATCCCAGACATAGAGGATGGCTATACAGATTCGGCGGTGACATTGCCGGACAGATTTAAAATGCCTTACATAGACCGCTTCGATGGCTCGGGCGATCCTATGGTTCATTTGAGGTTATTTTCGAATATTCTGTGCTCGATGGGCTTGACTAGACTCCAGAAACTATCCCTCTTTGGTCAGACCTTGTCGGGTATTGCGGCCATCTGGTATGCTAAACTAGAAGATTCAGTGAAAAGGAGCTGGGAGGAGATGACCGAGGCCTTCATTGCCCAATATTCTTACAATACTCAAATTGAGGTCACAACTCGTGATCTTGAGGCAACTAGGTAAGAGCCGAAAGAGGGCTTCTCTGGCTTTGTCACTTGGTGGAGGGCTGAGGCCTCCATGATGACCACCAGGCCAGCTGACAAAGACCAAATAAGAATGGTCATGCGAAATCTGCAACCGAAGTTGATGCAAAAGATGATTGTTTTACCCCTCTCCACATTTGCTAACTTGCATGAGATAGGGGTACAAATAGAAGATGCTATGAAGTAAGGTCTGATTGACCAGGAAAATGAGCAGCCCAAGAGGGCGTTTACACGCGGTTCGAATGCAGCTACAAGTAGCAATGCAGCTGCGAGAACTTTTGACGTCGGCATGGTCACCACTACGCCAAAAATAGCCACACCTTTTACCGACACATCTGGAGCCACCATATAACCTGCAAAGTACCCACCCAGGGGCCAGAGGGTTTTTACCCCACTTTACATGTCCCTGTCCAAAGCCCTAGGGGTTCTAATAAAAAAAGGGCATCTGAAGCCCCTGGAACCACGCCCATTGCCAAATTCCCTCCCTCCTATACATAACCCGACCAAGTATTGCACCTTTCACTAGCAGCACGGTCATGACATCGACCTCTGCTTCAGACTTCATCATGAGATCCAGGATCCCATTGACAACAAGGTGATTGCGCCTCCCGAGAAACCAAACGTCACCACTAACCCTCTAAAAGATTAAACCATTAAGCATTAAGCATGAGAAAGTTTTATGCCTTTGGTAGTGAACCTCCTAAGAGATTAAACCATTGAGCATGAGAAAAACTTCTTTCTTATACTTGAACCACAATCTTAATTTTTTTACAACTTTTTAATCAAGAACATCAAAGAATTGAGGGAGGTTGTAGAGGTGGTTATTCAAGGTTGATTAATTGATTAATCTAACACAAACAAAATATGTAAAACAAACTTATTGAAGTAAATTAAACAGCTCCCAAATAACATACAATAGTGCTGAAATTAAACTATAGAAGGTGCACAATCACAGAGAGATTAAAGCCAATATATTTATGAGGAAGGGTAGCTAACCCCTCCCCACTTTTGCAACTTCAAATCACTTAGTTTAGATGTTGAAAAATAGCTCCAAAACAGTCCCAAATCACCCCCAAAACAGTGGCAAAAATGGACGAAAACAAATGGGAAACACAAGGATTTAAGCTAGGAGTAAGGTTTAAGCAAGGGGGATTAACCCTTCTACCTTTAGATTAGGAATGGCAACGGGCCGGGCTGGGGCCGGGGATCACCCTCCCCGTCCCCAATCCCCGAAGATCAAAATATCCCCGCCCCCGATCCCTGGCGGGGAACCCATCGCCCCCCCCACCCCCGTCCCCAACGGGGATCGGGTTTCCCCGACCCCGCAAAATCCCCGACAATCATCAACCACAACTCTGAAAAATCCCCCAAAAAGCTCAATCATCAACAATTTAACAAAAAAAAAATTTAGATAACTCAAAATCATCAACAACCCAACAGTTTAGTATGTTCGTTACACACAACTAGATCCCAACAAAAAAAAAATTAGAATGTTCATTACACACACAGAGATCTAAGAAAACCCAAAATAAATAAAAAATAAATAAAAATTAGAATGTTCATTACACACACACACAGATCTAAGAAAACCCAAAAAAAAAAAAAAAAAAAATTAAAACACACATACATCTTGCCTTTGATTGCTCACACACAAATCTCTTTCTCTCTCACTCACTCTCTTGCCTTTGATTGCACACACATACAGATCTCAGTCTCAGATTTGCGGAGACGGTGTCGGTGACGGTGGAAGACACCAGAGACGATCTTTAGATCTAGATCTAGAGACGAAGTCGTTGAAGCCATCACGAGGCAGCGGAGACGAGGCAGTGGAGACGAGGCAGGAGACGGTGGAAGGACGAGAGAGTGAGAGAGAGAGTGTGAGTTTCACAGAGTAGATGGAAGGGAGAAGAACGAACAAGAAAGAGAGAGAGAGAGAGTGTGTGTGTTGAGAATCTGAACTGCTCTAAACTAAACACACATATATAATATATTGTATTATATATATATATATATTATATAATACGGGGTAATGGCACGGGGATAATTCGGGGAAAATCGGGGCCGGGCCTGGGCTGGGGGACCAATCACCGTCCTCGGCCCGAAAATTATCGGGGATGTGTTTTTCAATACCGGCCCCGGCCTTACGGGGAATAATCTTCGGGGAAAATCCTATTTATCGGGACGGGACGGTCCAGGTCCCCGTCGGGCCGGGTTTAAATTGCCATCCCTACTTTGGATAGCTTTGAATCACAAGTTTCAACCCTCAAAACAGTCCAAAAATAATATGAAAACACAAGAAAAAGATGAACAAAGATTGAAATAAAAGCAAGAAAGCTTTACCTCTCGTAGAGAATGTGTTCTTGTTGTAAATCAAACTTGATTCCAAAGCACCTTCAAGTTTGAGTATTATGTTTAATTCTCAAATCATGTTCAAGTTCAAGCTCTTGTATGGTATGCATGGATGATATGAGAGCTTCAAGGCTTGTGGAAGAACAAGAAGGGTGATAGCTTTGATCTTTTCTACCTCTTGAATATTCTAACTCACTTTTGATATTTCGAACTCACTTGTATTGATTTGATCTCTCTAAGCAAATTCTATATGTGTTTTTCAACCTCTATACAACAGTCTGAACCCTGCTATATATAGGCCCCAAGCAGGTTTGATCAAAATATCTATAGAATTGGGCAGCAGGCAGAACACTGCTGAATCTATGTGAAAAGTCAAGATGTTCGGCCGAATGTTGGTATCTCCGGCGGATATCACTTAGGTCCGGCCGGACTTCAATGTATTTCCACTATCTCTTACTTTCAGGTTCAATACAAGTTGATACAAGGTGCAATATTGAAGTTTTGGAGTAGAAATACAGTGGGTATGGCATGTAGGAATTTTTAGAGCTCGAACTCAGATTCTTTTATTGAGAATTTAAACCACTAATTCAATGTAATCATCATCATCGAGTGCTCGGAATCAAGCGCCCAAGTCTTACGAGCGGTCAAAATTGGGATGTCTACAGCATGAGAAGGCTTTGTGACCTGGTTGGCCACACTTGAAACACGAGAAGCTACTTGATACATTTTTTCCCGGACCCGCACTAGGCAAAGAAAAAGTGGATCTAGACTGCTGTGGTTGGGACTGGGGTGGATACGCGTTCCTGCTCTTCTTGTTCTGCCTATAGTCTCCTTGAGACTTTTGGCCCCTAGACCTTGAACTCTAAAGCCTCTCCTCCTCGGCTTGTATGGAAATTTCTACGTGTCGCTGTCTCCACAAGACGATCATATTCCCGAATCATATTTCCGACAAGCATGGCCATAATTTTTGTTTTCAATTTCTTTTCAAATTCAATGCAACGGCGCTCTTCTGTTACCACCAACTTTGGTGCAAATTTGGACAAACTAGAGAAAACTGCCTCAAACTCGGCCATAAGCATGTCGAGCTGTTTGAGGTCTTTAAACTCTTGCCTGAATCTCTCCCTAGTAGTGGGAGGTATATACTTATCTTGGAAAGTAACCGCAAAGGCTTCCCATGTCGGCTCCACTCTACCCTTGGCATATTTCCACCATTGACCCGCGTCTCCCTTAAGGCAGTAACTTGCTAGAGTCACTCTTAGTTCACTATCTTCGATCTGAAGCATCTCAAATGTCGTCATAATTTGTTTGAGCCACTTATCTGCTTTCTTGGGCTCGGGGCCACCATGGAACTCATCCAGTTTGGCCCGCAAGAACTCTCTAGTAAGGAAACTCGCCCTTGACTCTACGTTTGGAGGAGCGCAGACTTGATCAACAGGATTATACGAGAAGGTTTATTTCTTTCCCGTTCAATTGACGTCGTCTGTGGGAATTCAGACAAGAACAAAACCTCTTGATCAAGCTTTTCCTCTTTAGAAGCAATGGCGCACAACGAAGATTTGTTGCAGTCCGCCATCGACGGACAAACACCAGAAGGGGGTGCAAGACGCGAAGGCCTACCTTCTATCCCTCCCATGGCGGACTTAGAGCCCC
>NW_021025488.1:1423550-1493377 GCF_004153795.1 Camellia sinensis | reverse complement strand
TCGAAAAAAATATAAGCACTTCCACGAAAGGTATAAGCTTAAGCATAAGGTGTAAATTTGATGAATTTATCTTTTCACAAAAGGTATAAGTGACTTCCGAAAAAGGTTTAAAGTTGGCCTTCCAAAACGGTGTAAGTTCGAAGAAAAGGTATAAATCTTATGCCAAAATTCTTACACAAAAGGAGTAACTTTCAAAATACCACTCCACGAAGTAAAGCTTAAGCAAGGTGAAGTTATGACATTTATCTTTCACAAGGTTGATAATGACTGCGAAGCTTAAGTTAATCCTTCCACAAACACGTGGTAAGTTAGATCGAAGAAAGGTTAATCTTATGCAAATTACACAAGGAAGTAACTTTTCAAAAAATATAAGCACTTCACAAAAAAGGTATAAGCTTAGGGAAAAGGTGTAAATTGGATGAATTTATTTTTCCACAAAATGTATAACTGATCGACAGACTGTTATCGACAGATATAGATACCGTTTTTTAGTATAGAGCACGGACAGAGAGATAGAGAGAGAGAGAGATAGACAGAGATCCACAGACATAGAGACCTCAGATGGAACTGATCGACAGAGGGACCGAAATCGACAGAGAGATCGACAGAGAAGAGACCACATGACACCGACATACCAAGATCGCTGAGACCAGACACCGAGATAAAGGACGAGAGACAGCAGTGAACACATCGACAAAGCAGAAGACCAGATCGATAGAGCACAGATCGTATTCAAGAAACCTTTGCAATTTTGCGTGCGACTGGTGCGGGGCCGATCTCAGAAGGCTGTGAGCACCGGGACCCGACCCCACCGACGCTGGGTGGTCAGCGGGGGTCACGACCCTTTGATTTGTTCAGTGGTTGTCTCAATTGGGTTTATGAACACTTCGAAATGTTACTCCTTCTGTGTTTACTACTTTCAGATGAACATATGTTACTCCTTATGTGTTTACGAACATTTTGAAATGAACCCCTTGTTACTCCTTTTCTGGTTATCAACGCTTTGAATGTTACTCCGTCATACTTTTCGTGAAAATATTTACACCATTTTTGAAAAGTTACTGCTTTTGTTGTAAGAATTGGTTGGCATGAGATTTATACTTTTTCTTCGAACTTACACCTTTTGTGAAAGGCCAATTAAACCTATTTCGGATGTCACTTATACCTTTTGTGGAAAAAAAAATTCATCAAATTTACACCTTTTTCTTAACCTTATACCTTTTCGTGGAAGTGCTTATATATATTTTGAAAAGTTACTCCTTTTGTGTAAGAATTTTTGGCATAACACTTATACTTTTGTGGTTATATACTCTTTCACAACAGGAGTAAGTTTGAAGAAAAGAAGTATAAATCTTATGAGAAAATTATTTCACAAAAGGAGTAACTTTTCCAAAAAAAAGAAAGCAGTTCCACGAAAAGGTATAAGCTGAAGCAAAAGGTGTAATTTGATGAATTTATTTTTTCACAAAAGGTATAAGTGACTTCCGAAAAGCTTTAACTTGGGCTTCCACAAAAGGTGTATGTTCGAAGCAAAGAGTATAAATTTATGCCAAAAATTCTTACACAAAAGGAGTAAGTGTTCATAAAAGGTGTAAATGATTTATACTTTTCTTATACTCTTTTCAGTAATCAGTTACGCTTTTCTGAAATTCCTTACGCCTTTCTTGAAAACTTATACTTTTCTTGTGACCATTTACACCTTTAGTCATATAATATAATTATTTTATTAATTTACCTAGAAAGTGACCTGCTTAGCAGGTCACCAATGTGTAAGTTCCAAATATTTTGATATAACCCAATACATATAAATGTGTAAATGCAAAATGGAAGGGTGTAAGTGCCTTGCATACATATGCAAGGCACACATGAGAAAAGTCCTATAGCTTTTGTTGCTGTGGGAACTTGTGCAATATATTATTCTTATTATGAGCTTTTGTTGCTGTGGGAAGTTAATATCATCAAACACAGACACAAACTTAAATTTCACTTGCTAATGGTTAAATTTCACCCAAACATTTACGCTAAATTTCACTATTTAGTTGGAGACAATAAATAATTATTACTATCAAGTTTTAATTAAATAATATTAAAATTTTGGTAAGTACACACATTATAGAATTAATTAAAAAAATTAAATTATCATTAGCTAATTAAAATTCTAGTTATAACGTCCCGAAAATTGGGCAAGATATATCTATTTATACAACAAAACCAATCTGATAGACAAATATATATATATAATAACTATTCCATACATCCATTTCCATTAAATCCCAAATGCCAAATACATGTTGTTCACATCTCAATGCCTCAATTCTAATTCCAAGCATGCATTTTACAACAAGTATGAAATGGAAGCCAAACAGATAATAAGTGCCCTACAGACTTACAAATTTATCCAAGACATTCTTGGTTACACAAAATGGAGTTTCAACTCAACGCAAATACAGTCATGGGCTTACATTCAACAAATATCAAAAAACAAAACTGAAGCCTCAGCTCCGAGTCCTCCAAAGTCAGTGCCTTGGAGGAGACATATCACCTGTACCTGAAATGGTTCCCGTATAGGGTGAGTCACAGCCCAGTAGAGAATATACTGCACAACATATGGACCATGACAAGACTAAAGAGGAGTATGCTCATGCCATACTCATGATAAAACAGTTTATCTCTTTTTTTATAAAACATGCAATGCTGAGATGCAGCAACAGATATAAAGTCATTTCTATTTTAAACCATATTTGTTACATAAATACAAACTCTGTGAATCTCTAAGTGAGTGTCTGCAAATAGGCCCTAATACACTACCACTGTCAATTTTACCAGTAAACTAGAAGGCTCGACACCTAACCGCGGAGTTCTACACCTCCTACCCAGATTCACCAAGTATTCATCTTTTCGCAAACAGATACATTTCCAAAACAATTTCTCAAAAACAAATACATTTCCAATGAAATGAATGTAATGTAATGTCCAATGCAACAAATTAGAAATGTGGTTTGATTTACCAAAGTCACATGCATTTCGACAACAATCATGGCTATCCTCATCCAATAGCTAAAACAATATTTCTAAACAGATATTTAAACAATTAAATTCTAAAAAATTTTGATAAATACAATCTATTCCACATTTCATCAAATATGAACAACTACACTAGTTTTCATATCACAATCACGTCCGGTAACTTCTCAAGGTCCATTTCTAGCCGTGTCGATTTTATTCCAACAGATACACTAAGCAAAATAATACCGTTAATGCCCAAGAAAACATCATTTTCTTTCCAAATTCATTCTCCAAGCATTATTCAACAATGATATCCTATTTGATCAAAAGTACCAAAAGTTAAACGTAATTCATTTGTTTTCTTTAAAAATGTTCTTTTAGTCGCAAAATGATAAAAATTTCAAAACCGATCGAATTGAAATCCGTTTTGTTCAAATTTAAAAATATAGCTCTTTCATAACCTTACAAACATATTCCAATTTTACACTTTCGCAATTTGGGCATCAACTCTTTATTTTTCTCAAAATTTTCCTTTTAAAAAATAAATCACAAATTTTTTCAAAAATTCTAATTAAATTATATACAACTCTAAGCTCCATATAATCAAGTAAAGTTACATAAAGAAGTGTAGAAAAAATCCCTACCTCGAGCCAAGAAGCTTTCGAATTTTTCGGCAACAGAAATTAAATTTTTTTGGAACCAAACAACGCCTTTTCCGCCCTCTACGTTTTGATCCAAAGCACTAGGGTTCAAAAATGACTTACACTAGATCAAACCCAAGAAAAACCAACTTAGAACCCTTTTTCTTTCTTTTCTCACGGCAAGACCTCCCAAGAACTCCCAAAAATTGAATAAAAAATCCTTACTTTTATAGATATTTCCTAAACAAATATCTAATTAAACAAATATCTAACTATATATATACACCTATATATATATAAATTTAAAATACATTTCAACATCTTTAATGACAAAAGTGAATAGTAATGATAATTATTTTCTCACCACAAAATATATTTCGTTTAATGGTACACACCATAAATATTCACAACTCTTTTATGGTAATCAAATAATAATAATAAAATCACAACAATATTACATGGTTACTAAGGGGTCACGATTCAATCAATTGGGTCCAAAATGAATGGAGTTTAACAATTTAAAATAAATCCCCAACTGAGATTAAAATATCAATTCAATTTGATTCAACTCGTTACACTAGTGACAATCACTTGTTGCTCGACAACGAAATCACTGGCAACACCTTTCTCTTTAACTCATAGTTTTTCCATTTACTCACTAGTTCGTCTCTGGTTTTAATTTTATAATTTTACTCCTTTAGTAGAAATTTCACTTTGTTACTAATATTATGGTTAAATTTCACTATTTAAAGATAATGAAATTTCACTAGTTGAAGACAATGAAATAATTATTACTATCAACTTTTAATTGCACAATATTAAAATTTTAGTAATTTAATATTTTAGAATTAATTAGACAACAAAATAATTAAAAAAATAAATAAAATCATCTCTAACTAATTAAAAATCTAGACAATCGCTTGTTATTCAATAATGAAGCCACTGGCGACATCTTTTTCCCTTAGCTCATAATTCCTTCATATTTTCAATTGATTGTAACCCTCTTTTACATCATATCACCAATCTATCCATCGTATTGTACGGACATCACCATACACCAACATCCACTGACGTGCCCTTGTTATTTCAAGTAATGTCTCCAACTTGAATATTTGTCGATGACAGTCGAACACCATGCAAAAGAATTGATTATGCATTTGATTGGATGGATTGGTCACTACTAATCGATTTGCTAATTGATTGGAAGGCTTGACCACCACCAATCTATTTTATAATTGATTGCACATCTAAAATTTTACAAAAGCATTGATTGGAAAAATTGGCCACTCCAATCGAGTTTGCAATTGATCAAATGGCTTGGACATAACTAATCAATTGGCCAATCGATTAGATTCATCAATTGATTGGATAAATTGACCAATAACTATTCAAATTTGTGTTACATAAGTATTTTTGTAAAATCATTTACATGATTTTTAGAAAACTATTTTGTGTTGGTCAAAAGTTTCTCAAATGACTTACTCAAATTTGTGTTACTTACACATTTTTATGAGATCACTAACATAAATTTGTGAAAACTTGCTTAATTTTGTGTTGTTTAAAATTTTTATGAGATGACTTGCGAGAAATTTGGGTTCACTTACGCATTTTTGTGAGATCACTTGTGTGAGTTTGTGAAAAACCTGAGCACTTTTGTGAAATCAAAGTTTTCTCAAATAACTTAACCGAATTTGTGTTATGCATTTTTTCAAAATCACTTACGTGAATTTGTGAAACTTACGTATTTTTGTGAGATGAAAATTTTCTCAAATGACTTACTCAAATTTGTGTTACTTACACATTTTTTTTTTTTTATATCACTTGTGTAATTTTGTGAAAACTTACTTGATTTTGTGTTGTTCAAAACTTCTACGAGATGACTTATGAGAAATTTGTGTTTACTTACGCACTTTTATGAGATCATTTACATGAGTTTATGAAAATTTATGTATTTTTGTTAAATCAAAATTTTCTGAAATGACTTGCTTCAATTTGTGTTACGTAAGCATTTTTGTAAAATCACTTGCGTTGTTTCGTAAAAACTTATATGATTTTGTCTTCCATAAAAAAATTATGAGATCACTTATAAAAAATTTGTGTTAACTTATGCATTTTTATGAGATTATTTACGTGAGTTTGTATTAATTTTGTATTGTCCCAAATTTTTTAAGATTCTTTACATATTTTTATATTTATATGATCACTTACATATTCATAATATAATATATTATTTAAATGATAATGTCAACTAATGTTTGCCGAACAGTACTCGTATTGCTCCAAATTTTTTAAGATTACTTGCACATTTTCATACAATCATTTATATATTTATAATATAATATATTATTTAAATGAAACTGTCAACTAGTGTTTGCTGAGCGGAACTCGTCAACCAATGAAACCCATGTGCATTTGATATAATATATTAATCCTAGTCTTTTTGGCATTTCTATCACTTACATAAACAAGTCATTTTGGTTTACATTTCTCAAGAATCTATAATCTATCGATACATGTCAACTTCTACTTGTTTTACTGTAGTCTGTGCAATATATTATTCTTATTATAAGCTTTTGTTGCTGTGGGAACTTACATCATCAAACACAGACACGAACTTCCGTTCAAAAAAAAAACGCAGACACATTGTAGTGAGAGAGAAATGGAGCGTCAACATTTTAGCCATGAACATCCGTTGATCCTCAGTGAAGTGAACGACGATGGTGAGGCAATTGTCTGCAATGTGTGTTGGGAAAACATCTCTGGTTCTGCATTCAGTTGCAAAAATTGTTCATTTTTTTTGCACAAATTTTGTGCTGAATTTCCCGAGGAGATGAAACACCCGATCCACGCCCATTCCCTTACGCTCCAACATTCAGGGTCTTCTAGATGTTGTGATGTTTGTTACGACAATATACACGGATTCACCTATCATTGTAGACTTTGCTATTTTCACTTGGATATCAAATGTAGTGTTAGAGGCCAACATTTTGGCAGTAAACATCAGTTGATGATCCTCAATGAAGATGAGAAGAATGATGTTGATGAGAGGCTTTCTTGCTATGTGTGTTTGCAGCAGATCACAGGTTCAACAGCAGCGTACAAATGCACAAATTGCTCTCCCTCTATCTATTTCCACAAATTCTGTGCACAACTACCCGCAGAGATGGAACACCCAATGCACCCTGAGCACCCGCTTGCCCTCCTCCAAGTAGTGCCTAATAAATTCAGATGTGACGGCTGTCATATATATTTGAAAGAATTCATATATCGTTGTTACATCTGCAATTTCAACCTCGACAGACGCTGTGCTTTGAGAGCACAAAAGGTTAACCATGAAAGTCACAAACACCCATTAAGCCTCGTGTCCAGCTCGGCCTCCTTCGAATGTCATGCTTGTGGCACAAAGCGTGAAGGCATGTCTTATATGTGTGACACATGCAGTTTCTGGATCCATAAGGACTGTGCTTCATTAACACCCACCTTCAAACACCACACTCACATTCACCCTCTCACCCTCATCTATCCTACTCATAAATATTATCCCACATTGAGTCCATTTTTGTGCAATATTTGCAAAAATTCAATGGTGGGAGGAAGGTTTTGGTTATATGTTTGTATAGGATGCCTCTATTGCATTCATGTCAAGTGCTCAACAAAGACAAAGTATGTTTTCGCATTTACACTGATCTCGATTTTTATTTTCCCTTTTGACAAGAAAAAGTTTATTGACCATGCTTTTCTCCTCATTTGATGTGTTTTCTATTGTTATGTTATTTTGTGGATTTAGGAAAAGAGAAAGTGCAATTGAGATTGAGAATATTGACGAGGCCAATTTGATTCACTTGCCAATGGCTGATGACTCAATTAGTGCAATTGACCTATTTTTGAAGCAAATCAGCATGGGAGACAACAAGAGAGAAGCAGAGCTCAACCATTTTAGTCATCATCATCCATTAATCCTTTTCGATGTGCAAGGAGACAACAATTTGTGTTATGAGAACGAACTACTTATCTTGAGTGAGCTGAATAGGGACAAAATATGCAATGCGTGTGTGCGAAAAATTTCGGCTCCATTTTACAGTTGTGGTCTATGTGATTTTTTTCTCCACAAATGGTGTGCCGAGCTACCAAATGAACTGGAGTGTCCGTGTCATCCACACCAGCTCATCCTCCTCAAAAAGCCCCCTGAACCTAGAGGATTGTTTCTTTGCAAAGGCTGCGGATATTATTGCAATGGATTTGCCATAAAATGTACAGAGGATGAATGTTCGAATTCGAATTATTTTGACAATTACTACCTCGATGTTAAGTGTGCTGTCCTACCCAAAGCCATCATTCATAAAGTTCATGAGCATCCCCTCTTCCTAAGGAAAGAATGTGTCACTGCAGGATGTGCTGCATGTCCTCAAAGGGTTTGGATGTTCGCATTTGGATGTGACATTTGCAATTTCAACTTACACTACACATGTGCTCTGCTACCAGATACAATTAAGCATAGGTATGATGAACATCATCCCTTCAGCCTAATTTATGCACCCATTCAGGATGGACCTGATGAGTATATCTGTGAATTTTGCGAGGAAGAAATAGACCCAAATTGGTGGTTCTATCACTGCATCGATTGCGATCTGTCTGCTTGTGCCAAATGCATTTGTACGGAGAGAAAGGAAGTTCAAAATATCAAGTGGGGAAGCACTTATAACGTTGACAGTCACCCACACAGTCTCATCAATGTTCCAGTGACAGACGAGAGCTTTGACTGTGCCTACTGTTACAGACATATCTTTTCCCTGCCTTTTGAAGAACGAGGCATTGCGAGTAAAATAGGCTTCAAATGTGAGCAGTGTAACATTATGCTCCATCCACATTGTCCTCATCCATAATATCTTAAGCCGTGTTTGTTTTGAGAATTTGATGAGAAAATGAAAAGGAACAGAAAATGTAATCTTATTTTTTGTTTGATTATAATAGAAAGTATAAGAGAGGAAAGTGAGAGATAAATGTAATCTCACTTTTTATATTTTGAGTGCACTTGACTTTTTTCTTTTTTCATTTGTCAACTAAACCAAATATAGTTTAAAATTTAAATCTTATCAATTTTTTTTTTCTTTTATTTCTTTCATCAAATCCTCCAAGTCATAATTGAAAAAAAAAAAAATTCAATATGATTATTCATGCTTTCAAATGTTTAAATAAAATTACCTTCAAGTTTGTAGATGCCACTGGCTAATATTAGATCATTATAGGGAGTGATTAGTTCAATTCCACTCTCACATTGGTTGGGTCATTAAGATATACTCTGCCAATGGCTAATATTAGATCATTATAGGGAGTGGTTAGCTCAATTCCACTCTCACATTGGTTGGGTCATCAAGAAATACTCTGTTTGGTTTTGACTTTAGTTTTCAAAAATAATTTGATTTTTTTTTTTTTTTTGTGTTTTCTTGTTTTTTGTAATTTTTTTTTTTAATGCAAACATAGATACAAGTATACTGAATAAATACAAATATATATATATATATATATATATATAATATGTTTTAGTATTTAGTGTTCTTTTAAAAGATTTTTTTTTTCACTAATAATTTATTTTTCAAGTGTATCTAAATTAAGTGGATTTAAAAAGTATTAAAAAAAAAATACTTAAAATATTTAAATGTTCACACAAAAAATAAAAATACACATATATAAAATGTTTCCAAAGTTTAAGCTAAAAATATAATTTCTTAAAAGTTGAGGAGAGGCACGTGCCCCTCTTGGTCTCTTGCTCCGCTCAAACACTTGTCAAACACTTACATGTCTTATTTAAATGCACGTCGTTGTGAGCATTCTATGACACGCAATGCAAAGCCATTTAATAACCAGTCTTGAAAAGTGATTCACTTCAATGGAATGCCGCACTACGCCGCTAAAAATCCTTTACCAATGAATCTTATGTATCATGTTTGACTTTTCTACAACTACTTTTGCACGCCGTTAATTCAAGAGACAATCCACAACGTTCATTACTAGTCGCTGAATATTTAATACAATGGCCTAATTTACTTGCCGTAGATAGTTCAAGTTTCACAACATTTTTTGCATGCCGTAAAATATGTATGTTTAAAAAACAAAAATAAAAAATCAATAGGTTTTATTTCACCTGTTTTGTACAATTTAAAAAAACATTACAAACAAACTTCACAAACATATATATATATATATATATATCAATCAACTACCAAAATATTATTTCAAACATCCAAAAAAAAACTATCCATAAACCCTAAACATCCAAAAACTATCTATACACTCCAAACCATCCAAAAATTATGTTTTCAGACATCAAAAACTATCATTAATTTAAAACCGTCCAAAACGATCCAAAATATTCTTTAAGTTCTAAACCATCTAATATCTTTAAATTCAAAACCACTAATGAGGGGCCTTTTGTCCTCAACGCCCACTTTAGAAAACCTGGCAGCTTGACTTAGAAGTCTCACAATCTGCAAGAATGAGTACAAGAAAGACAAATGTGGACAAGCTGAAATGCAACAGATTATGATGGGAACAACTTTAGTCAACTCACCCAAATTGAAATCAATTGATAAAATTAAATCATAACATGAAGAAATCTCAAGACTAAACAATAATATTAACAACATAAAATTAGACAACTTATTGGTTAGAGAAACAGTCAGAACTTAGTCCTGTTAGTTTATTTAATCGATGATCATGTCTAAAGTGCTACAATAGTCTTGCACTAAAAAACTAAGAAATACTATATAGTTAATAAAAATATATTACATCCCTACTCGCATAGGTAATGAGTTTGCTTTAATGATCACACTAAATAAATCGAAGTTTCCCAGTGATGCAAAGATGAATAGTTGAAAATAATATGAACGAATTAATTCAACCAAAAAAAGAACATTTGATTGAAACTAAAAAAGTAAAAAGTAAATAAATAGCCAGTATGCCTTAAATCAACCAAAGAAAACATTTGATTGAAACCAAAACAACAAATATATAGAAGGACCAATGTCAACATTTTAAATATTAGAGAAGCACATAGAATTATCCCAACAGAAGAAGCTGATAAATCACATGGTTTACACTTAACAATTAAAGACAAAATTCCAAGAACTTTTATGATAAATCACATGTTATGGTTTACACCTCCATAACATTGTTCATTTTGTAAAGAACAATCAACTGAATGCTAACACAATACAATCATTACAGTCACAAACATATTTATAAATAAAAAAAATTAAAAAGCAGAGATCAGCTGGAAAGAGTCAAACACAACTGTCACCAATCCATTTTGATAGCAGCAGCAGCAGCAAGCTCATGGAAAAGGAAGACACTCATCTTCACAACAACAGTTGGGATGTGATAACCACAACACCAAAACCATGTTCCCAAAATGTTTTCTGATAATAAAATCTGAAATTAACCGCATGTCCTTGTATCACACTGTTATCCCAAATTAACATTTGAAATTAACAACACCAAACCAAGAATACCATACACAACTCAAAGCCTGCGAAAATTAACTCTTTTCATCGTAACAAATAAATGTATAACAATGGTAATGATTTTGGGTCGTAAACAGCGCTCTAATTTACATGCATCATTCTGTGAAAAATTACAATAGGAAGGATACAAACTCAAGTATTACAATTTCTATCCTTCGTATAGCAAACAATCGAAATGTGGCTAGACAGAGAAAAAAAAAGATAAAATAAAATAATTATGAAAAAAAAAGCCTAAAAGGATATGACAACTACAGTTTTTACAAAAAAGAAGAAGAAGATTAGATGCACACAACAAAATCACCTAGTCATCTCCTGGGGGGATCGAAAATTGGGTTCATTTCAATTTCTGCACCTCCAAACTCCGTAAACCCCCCGAACTTCTCAGCTTCTCTTGCAATCTGAATATTGAACAAAAAATTTTACAACAAAACGAGGAATCAATGATCTGATTGGGATGCCAAGCAAGCACAACCAAAACAATCCTGTTTGAGCAAGATGAACGATGGCCCTGCAAAATTAATTTTAAGAGTTGTACTTCAGTCTTTGATCTGCCAAGCAAACAATGATGAGAATTGACATTATGAAAGTCAATAGCAGAAGAACATTTCCATTTATAAGAAAATGGATTCGGTAATAAATGCTCATGCTTATTCATTATATAAAGTGCAAAACAATTTTAAAGAAAGTAGCGACTTTGCAGTTCAACTGTCACAGATGGTCGCTAAACACATAAAGCCACCAATGGTACACTAAAGACAACTACGTTCATCCTCTGCCCTTAGCAGGGTGGCGCTATGCATTCATCAGGGTATTCAACCGAATAATATTCAGTTTTTTTTTTTTTTTTGGCTTACCTATATATATGATATATGTAAAGAGTGGAAAATGAGTCATGAATCCCAACACATTCTATAATTACCTTACAATTTACAAAAAAAATTGGTGAAAAATAGGAGACCATGTAACACTCATAAATATTGACTTTTAACAATGACATAATCCTAGGTGGTGTCACTAACCAATAAAAATATGATTGAATATGTCATCCCTTATACCCAATACTTACTCTACACTGTAATATTCTCTCCCTCTTTTTTGTTTTCTGTGGATTCTCTAACCGTATTTTTGAACGAGACATTGTACCCTAGAACTATGTATGGTGTAGATATTAATTAGGTGTGATGTTTGTTTGATCACCGATAATTTTTCTCGTTATTATGCATCACAAAATTTTTGTAAAATTGCAATTAGTTTTATGTTCCCAGAAAAGATTTCTTTGCTTACATTTAATACCCATGTTTTGGAGTGTCTCTGTAAAGAATACAATAGAAAGAATTTCTGGAACCGCTATTGGACCTTAGTGGTAGCAAACCACTGCTTGTATTGGTTAGGGATCACAACCCCACCTTGGTTTTGTAGATGCTTTAAAATTTGTATATAATAAACTCTTTAAAAAAAAAAAAAAAAAATTGGTACTTTGACCAATTTACTTTCTAGAAAAATTTATTTTGAGCTAAGCTTCAAAGAACCCACACAGGTGGCCCTGTGGCTAAGGGTTTGAACAGAGGAAGTAAAAAGTCTCATATTTGACTCTCATGGGGCGCATAATACTCGACTCAACTGATTTGGTTTGTGGGTGATTGTATGTATCTGGAGTTTATCTATAAGGCCAAACTGAAAGTGAGATCCATGGATATTAAATTGACTCTCTTCAGAAAAAGCTTTATGAGTTTTTCCAAGTGCTTCTCAACTGGGGACACAACCCTACACAGGAGTGCAAGTCTTTTGTGTTCAGTTTTTGGTTTCTTTTTTATTTTTCAGCTTATATCATGCTTCTTACATTTTTCTTTTATCAAACTGAAATAAAAAATTAGTTTGAGATGAGCTTCCTAATAGAAAGGCCATAGTGCATGCAGCAACTAACATTCAAAGGTATCAATAACAAATGTTAAGAATACTGGCAATGCAAACAAACACAAAATTACTCTATGATGCAATTGTCGTGTGCAACTAAGGCACACAAGCAAGAAGGGTGAGCACAAATGCAAAGTCCATCATGCTATGAGATTCAATGATGTAGCATTCATTTTCCATGGGCAACCGAAGCATACAAGAAAGGAAGGCAAGTACATGTGCACAAATATAAATAGATATATTCAATATGTAAACAAAAAATTAGCAAAGAGATCTTACCAGTAACCAGGTAATCTGGGTATAGCATCAATAACGAGGACACAAATAAAGGTTGCAACTATAGGTCCCCAAACGGCTGCATGAGTAATCCTAGTCCACCGAATCACATCCATGGCCAGGTATGTATTAACCAGAATCACCACTGCAAGTGTCCAAAGATCTCCTAAGCTCGAAGCATCAATGGTGCTGTGCCAGTACACAAAGAGGGGGAGAAAGAAGGCAGCTATACTTTGCCACAAAGTGTCCGCCATTGTTATCCAAAATAGTTTTGCATTATAGCTTTCCCCTCTCTGTCCAGCCCCATAAACCTGGGGATACCTTAGAAGAGTCATTCTACTTAGATCCTTGTCTAGGATTCCACAAAGATTGTAGGAAATGAAGCTTAAATTACTGAATACAAGACGCTGCTCCACTCAGTAATTGCAGTTGTCAAAGTGAAGCCAGTGAAAAGTGTATACCTACACCATACAATTAATTATACAATATCAGCTACATAGTTAAAGAGTGTTTTTGTATACAACCAGTGTTCGTACTAAACATGCATAATTTCCAGCCTCGTTCAATTAACTAAACAGTTATTTAACATTCATCACTTTTAAATACTGGTTGTCAGCCAAAGTATGTCAAAGTCCAACCCTTTTTTTTTCTCACCCAGAAACCCCTGTATCAAATGTGGTTGCAACTATTATTTTTGCAACTAGCTTTAATATATTTTTGGCCAAGTTTAAACAAGGAAAATTAGGGAACAATCAGAAGAGGACCAAAAATAGAAAGAGAAATGCAGAATTTCACTACAATAAATAGTTTTAATTTATATATGTACTTTTTTTTTAAAAAGAAAAACCCAAAAAATATATTTATAGTATTACTCTCCTTTCATACTCCCGACATGTTACAATTGAAGACTAGTTAAATGCGACTTTGATGTTGACTTGAAGTGTGCTTCGGTGGCATATAGTATTCAACAGAGTATTGAGCACAAAAGTCATACTCAACACCGGTTGATCTTTCTTCAAAAGCCAGCCATGTTCTTTTGTGATGCTTGCGGTACAAAACATGAAGGCACCTCCTATCTTTGTACCACTTGTGGGTTCTGGGTCAACCAGAATTGTGCTGATTCATGCCTAGCACCATTAAACTCAATAATAACCCTCACCCTCTCACCCTCATCTATTCTATTCCATTTGAAACTTGGCTAATCTGCGCAATCTGTAACAAGTGAGTGTACAGAAGAAATTGGGTTTATTATTGTTCCGACTATGAATGTTCTGACTCTGAATCCGAATATTTTGTCCATGTAAATTGTGCAACATCAGAGACTGAACATTACATGTTGACCCTTTTTTTTCTTGCAACTCATTTTCTTTCATAATCCTCTTAATTGGTTTTTTTTTTTTTAAAAAAAAAAAATTAATTAATTATGTTTCATTCTTGATTATGTGGTTTCAGAGAATGCAATCCAGAGTTTAATCTTGTTGATTTGGGGATAACAGCATCAAATAACAAACTATCTAGGTTTACCTTCTTTTTCCCTTGGAACTCTTCTTTTAATTGTCTCATTAGTTCTTTCCTTATTATTTGATTACATCCAATTATTTTGGATAAATTACACTCACCTCGTATGAGGTTTCTAATAATTATAACGGTCTCTCATATAGTTTCAATAATTACAGAAACCATTCTTCTTTTTGAAACTATTAATAAGATTTTCCACCGTTAATCTTAAGTTAATTTATTTAACAGAATATGATGATATCATGCTGATGTCATGTATTATGAGCAAACAATTTTAAGATTGCCCTTATATATTCAAATAGTAAATTTCACTCACCTCCCTGATGTTTTACAAAAAATTAATAAAGACCCAGACATCATTTTAATAATGTTAAACAAAATTATTAAATTCTATACAATATTTAAAAAAAATTCTAAATTGTTAAGACAATCATATATATAATAATACAATAACCAAACATTTCCTTATCTTAAAAAAAAAAAAAAAAAAGAGCTAATAAATTGATCGCCATTAAACCTTATATTAGATTAAATACAATCATTTATTTGAAAATTACCAAGCAAAGTATAAAAGATGTTTTATTTTTTAAAAAGACCACCAATTTTATAAATAATTATTTTGAGAAATTAGAGTTTGAATAAAAATTTAAAAATACATATAGGTATTTGATTTTTTTTTTCCATATGAAAAATACATATTTGGAGAAATTATCTATCTCTTTCCATTTTCTTTATTTTATTTCTTTCATTTTTCTTTCTGTTTATTTTCTCATTCATTTTTTCATAGTGTCACTGCAGCAAATAGTAACACCATACAATTTATTATTATTATTATTATTATTATTTGTTCTCTTCTCTATGTTTTTTTCTCAAATTTTTTTCATCATTTTTTCTCTTTCATCAATGTTAGCTAGTATCACCCAATACCATAGCACTTACAAAACATAAATTTTTCTTTTGTTTTGTAACATATTTGTGTATTATTTTTTTTTAAGAAAAATAAACATAGTAACATTTCATATTTATAATAAAAAAATTGACTTATAAAAATTACCAAATGTTACCTTATAAATATATATAAAAAAACTATCATTTTATCTTTTCACAATCCTATATTATTCTCAAATTTTAATTATCATTAAAAAAAGTAAATATATCTCACCTTAATAATAAATTTTTTCAAAATAAATATAAAAATAAAAAAAATATTTAATCACATTACGATAAATTAAAATTAGATGATAGGGATTGAAAGATAAATAAATTATTTGAGAATAATAAACTACTTAAATTTGTCATTTCTTACATCTAATTAAAATAGAATTTTACTTGAAGAAATAAATTATTTGAAAATAATAAAATTCTCAAATAATTTGTTATTTATTACATCTAAAATCTATATCTCCATCTTTAGTTCTTTCATTTAAATTATTTTTATTAAATTAAATCTCAAAACTAATTCAAATAAGAAACATGGATATTCTTCTTAATTTCATTAATGGTTTATTTATTTATTTTTTTAAACTTATAAAAGTTCAGAACTTAATAGTGTAAAAAAAAAAAAATACAAAGTCAAGGAAATACAAAAAAAAGTTTGTGGGAAATAAAATGATAATTTAATATATATGTAAATTACAATTAAAGAGTATTAAGTGTAAAGGGTATTATAGTCATTTGCACAATCAATTTAACACCATTTGGCTTAAATTAACGGGAGGGGGGGTCTTGACAATGTCAGAAAAAATAAGAGAGATTTCTGTAATTATTAAAATTAAAGGAAGGTTCTATAATTGTCAGAAACCTCAGGTGAGGGTAATTTACCTTATTATTTTTCATTTTGTGGTTTCGGGGAGTGCAAAGTAGATACTAAAGCTAAAATCTTTGACCCTAATTTGATCAATTTGCCAACACCCAATGAATTTGTTGATCTGATGACCGAATTTATCAAGGGCATTAGACTACAAGGGAAGTATAAAGGGGCGACAAAAATCCAACATGTTAGTCATGGCCACCCTTTAATTTTGTTCGACAAACAACTTGACAGTGAGTCATGCTCTACTGGGAGCAAATTGCCCCTCTTGAATGAGGTGATGAAGAATGATGAAAAATGCAATGGGTGTGCACAAACCATTTCTGCTCCATTTTTTTTATCGCGTTGAATGTAACTTCTTTCTCCATGAGTGGTGTACAAAGTTACCCAATGAACTGCGACACCCATGTCACCCAGAGCATCAACTTCTCTTGACTCCAAATTTTCATCTATGTAAATGTACATGTTGCAGATCAGATAGCAATACGATTATTTTCCGCTGTATGACCTGCCCATACTTCATCGTCGATTGTAAGTGTGTATCCCTACCACGCGTTATCAGACACAAAGCTCCCAAGCACACCGTCGCTCTAAGGCAAACATGGTCTGGTAGATGCGGTGCCTGTAATGATGTTTTTCTTCAATTTGCATTTGTATGTGACCCTTGCAATCTGAATATTTGTGTTGGGTGTGCTGTTTGCCGCGTACCGTTAGTCACAGATACGATAAACACCCATTCACCCTAACCTATTCCCCTCCTCCTCTCAAAGACCCGAACATGGATGAGGAGTACTATTGCGAGATTTGTGAACGGGAAATAAATCCAAACTTATGGTTCTATCGTTGTGTCATTTGTGATCAATCTCTTCATACACTCTGCAGCCGTCCTATTGATTGGATTCCAAATGTCAAGTATTGGGAGACCATTGAATTCCATCACCATCACCTACACTTTCTCAGACGTGCCTGTTGGGTATACGTCTTTATTGGAGTGTGAGACCCAATTGGTTTGTTAAAGAATTTTAATTTGACTTGGTTTAGGTATAATATATTTTTATATATTATATTTGTGGAGACCCAATTCAATTTGATAACAATTAGGGTTTGTTTTTAAAACCCTAGATTCACAATATATATATATATATATATATTGATATTGTTATTTGTTCTGCCGAAGAGACAGAGGAGTGCTATCAATATTGATTTGTTTTTTGGTGACTTTGCTGGGTAAATTCCATTATTCCATTGTTGACCATTGGTCAATGCTTTGGGCTAATCAATCAATTTGGTGGCATTTGTGTTCAAGCTTCGGAAAAATACTCTGTTCGTGGTTGGTTCGAATTCGGCTGGATTAATAGATTTGATTTGGGTCTTCTTCAATTTTGGTTCTGAAAATTTTGGTTCATCTATTATTCCATTGTTGACCATTGGTCAATGCTTTGGGCTAATCAATCAATTTGGTGGCATTTGTGTTCAAGCTTCGGAAAAATACTCTGTTCGTGGTTGGTTCGAATTCGGCTGGATTAATAGATTTGATTTGGGTCTATTATTTTGGGTCTTCTTCAATTTTGGTTCTGAAGATTTTGGTTCTGAAGATTTTGGTTCATCTATTTGGTGAGGTCTTTCCTCTTGCTTATTTGTGATTATTTGGAATTCACCTAAGGGTGGTTTTGTGAGACTATTCGTGTCTCGTTTATAATCGTTTGGAACTTATTTGGTTGATAGTGGAATCGGATTTTGATCCCGTGGACGTACCTCACATTGAGGGAACCACGTAAAAATTCTTATGTTGCCTTTGATTTAATTTTTCCGTATTAATTTTTATTCCCATTGATTGATTTACTTGTGGAGAATCACATATTTTCCCTAACAATGCCCACATCCCCTCGGAGAATAGTGATATTCAATCACCATACAGCCAATGTGGCGCATGTTTCCAAAACGATTTGCAGATATACTATCAATGTCCACTTTGTGTTTTTTTCCTCTACCGTTATTCCTCTTGAAAAAATAAAATTTGTAGAAACTGAAATTTGATGAAAATCTATTTGGAGATTTTCAAATCCTAATTGTGATAGCGTGGCGGTTCATTGGCTGGGCTATTTTTTAAATTTTAATTTTAATTTTTGGTTGTTGATGATCCAATTATCAACAGAGGAATGAAATAATGTCCAGTTACAAAATAAAGTGAATATACTTCAAATTCAGTAATGTAATTTGTAGAGTTGATTGAGATTGCAAAATCATACACTCAAGTCAGATCATAATAAGGATAAATTTAAACTATTAAAAGTTAATCATTCAAAATAATTTTTTTTGTGTCGGTTTTTAAAATATGTCGCTAAAAATTAACAATTAGTGACATTTTTTGTCATAATTTTTATAAATTACCGCAGAAACTTATAATTATTAACATTTTTTGTGACGAAGTTTTTAGAAAGTTGTTGATTTCTGCTTCAGAAATCTATGGATATAGTTCTCTCTGTCTAGCTTGGCTACTCTGTTTTATTTTTTATTTTTTTATTAGTACTAAATTTTTTGATTTTGCTCAATTGTGTTTTTTTCGATAGGATCAATGATGATTGATAAAAACTGCGTTATCTATCTTTAATTCCCTCAAAAGGGATTGAAGATAGTCATATTATTCTGAGACCCATTTTACCACACTATTAGTTTTTGTTTTTTTTTCTTTTCTTTTTTGGCTCATTAGTTTTAATGAGTTTTTCATGGAATCAATGGATTTATGTGAACATCAGTGATGAGTAAACCTTTTGTTATCCTTGCATTTTGATTGCTATTGAAGAAAACTATGGGGACTATTGACTCTGAGATGCTTTTCATTTTTTCATGTTCTGTTTTCTCCTATTTTCTCTATAGGTTTTGTTTTCAACTTCATTGTTGTACCACAAAAAAATGTAACAGGTTTTGTATGATGCGTTCATTTGATGATATGAACCACTCCAATGGCCAAACTAACATTAAAGAATACATTTGAAAACCTTCAAATGTATGTTTGTTAGAGTAAAACAATATACATTTGAATGGTTTCCGTAGTAGTAAAACCTTCACCAGACACAATATAGCTTTGCAAATTTAAAGTAAACATTATTTTGTACCCCTCGCTCAATGAGAAAATGTGTCAAAATCTACGGGATCAAACCTATGGGACTTAAGGAATGATATAAAAAAAGAGAGAGAAAAATATTAAATAAAAGTAAAAAAATGAAGTAGAAGAGTCAGATTCCTTGGTTTTATAAAAAAAAATTAGGGTATAAATTTCGATCAAGGTGTGGATGTGTCTTTTTCTTAGATGGTAAGGTGTGGATGTGTTTAAGATGACTTTAGTTTTTAGATTGTGTTTAATTTATGAATTTTGGGAGTCATTTGTATAAAAATAAAATAAAATAAAATAAAAAATTGAAAAAGCAGATGTAATATAACTATATTTTTTTAAATTTTCTTTTCAAATTTTTCTTAAATTCATAAATCAAACACGAGGGTTTTAAACTTTAATGTTCAAGACTAGTTACTACATTCTACAAGTTGTGATTTGATTATGATTTGGATAGTAATTTAAAAAATAAAGAAAAATATGAATCAAATATAAATCTAATTTTAAACTTTTTAAAATTTTAACTTAAATTCACGACTCTCAAACACAATCTTAATGGAGTATTTTTTTTTTTTTGACGGGAATCTTAATTAGGGATTTAAGAAAAATCAATCAAACGGTGATAGAGCGTTGAATTGAGTTCCATAAACTCTGTTACACGCCATAGGTATGTCGGGTTGAGCTTGGAAAGCCGTTGTCGGAGCCAAAGGAGACCCGCTCAATACATAAGTAGAATTTATAATCGATGGAACAACATTAGGCATGGATGAAGCACCATTTTGTAGCGAAATTTCTATGGGCCTTCCTTGAACTTCCACAGCCGATGGAACACCATTCATCGCGCTAGAAACTACTCCAACCACCGCTGGACCATGGCTCGATCCTCCTGGTGCATGATTTTGCGCTCCATAGGCCACAGGTTGGCCATGAATTATTCCTCCTAACACTTGATTTTGCACACCATTTTGAGCAACTTCAGGGAGAATTGGGAGTGGGTCTTGATGGTTTTGACCATTCCCAACATCACCATGAAGTTGTTAATGCTTGCCATCGCCGACTTGACCTCCATTTGTTGCTGGTGGTGCAAAATTTGAATCCATCACCAACATGATGTGGGTGAGATTTTGAAGGGTCGTGAGAATGTCTTATTGAGTGTGTTGGAGTCCTTGAAAGGCTTTAAGGATGAGAGGTGCGTCTTGAACTTGAGTCCTCTCATTGCCACCAATGGAAAAGCCTTGTTGATGAACTTCTTCCTCTCTCGCCATCTTCACTAGAGTTGTGTAGATTCTGAATCTTGTTGAGACTATTAACCAATCCGTCTCCCTAGTGGAGTCGCCAAATGTATGGGAGGGTTCAAGAATGTGGTCTAAAAATTTGAAGATCTTTGAAAAAAACTCGAATTCTCTAGAAACGATGAGAGGTATGTTGATGTTCCGAGATGCTTTAATTAGTGCCGAGAAGGTGGGTAGCTTGTGATTAACAAGAAGCATCTTGTACCCATTCAATGCCCCTTCAACACAGATTTGGACCAAGTAGCTTTCCTCTACAGCCTCGTGACAGTTTACGACTTTGTCTTGGAACCTCTTCACATATTCAAGAATGTCTTCACCCTCTTACTGCTTTTCCTTACACAGGGTGAATGTGGTCACTTTCTCAGCCACCTGAAAGAATTTGGTGTGGAATTTGTTGACCATCTCCTCCCAACTTCGGATAGAGTTTGGGGCCAAGGTAACGTACCAACTATATGCTCGGTCGATGAGGGACTTGGAGAATTCTCTCAGTCGGAGGACATGATTTGAACCATGAATCCCCAAAGTCTCAATGAACCAAACAACATGTTCTCGAGCATTTCTTTGCTTGCCATCGAATTTGATGAACTTCAGCACCGTATACCCCTTCGGGTATGGATAACTCAACATTTCGCTAGCGTATGGTGGCTTGACATCCAAATCGGGCAAAGAGGGTAAAGTCTTTTTGTCCCGTTCGAGATCGAGCATGGCTTGCGCATCGACGAGAGTGATAAATTGTTGAGGGAGAGAACTTGATGGTGGTATTCCTGGAACTTGGCTTGTAGACTCGAAGACCGACCTTGGAGCGACTTGGCTATTTGGGTGTTAAGAATTCACCATCAGCATAGGAACGTAGTGATATTGACCATTGGCATCTATAGATATGACATTCGGTGATAGAGCGTTGAATTGAGTTCCATAAACTCTGTTACACGCCATAGGTATGTCGGGTTGAGCTTGGAAAGCCGTTGTCGGAGCCAAAGGAGACCCGCTCAATACATAAGTAGAATTTATAATCGATGGAACAAAATTAGGTATGGATGAAGCACCATTTTGTAGCGAAATTTCTGTGGACCTTCCTTGAACTTCCACAGCCGATAGAACACTATTCATCACGCTGGAAACTACTCCAACCACCGCTGGACCATGGCTCGATCCTCCAGGTGCATGATTTTACGCTCCATGGCCCACAGGTTGGCCATGACTTATTCCTCCTAACACTTGATTTTGCACACCATTTTGAGCAACTTCAGGGAGAATTGGGAGTGGGTCTTGATGGTTTTGACCATTCCCAACATCACCATGAAGTTGTTAATGCTTGCCATCGCCGACTTGACCTCCATTTGTTGCTGGTGGTGCAAAATTTGAATCCATCACCAACATGATGTGGGTGAGATTTTGAAGGGTCGTGAGAATGTCTTATTGAGTGTGTTGGAGTCCTTGAAAGGCTTTAAGGATGAGAGGTGCGTCTTGAACTTGAGTCCTCTCATTGCCACCAATGGAAAAGCCTTGTTGATGAACTTCTTCCTCTCTCGCCATCTTCACTAGAGTTGTGTAGATTCTGAATCTTGTTGAGACTATTAACCAATCCGTCTCCCTAGTGGAGTCGCCAAATGTATGGGAGGGTTCAAGAATGTGGTCTAAAAATTTGAAGATCTTTGAAGAAAACTCGAATTCTCTAAAAATGATGAGAGGCTTAGATTCTTCAACGGTCGTAACTAGAAACACAATAGCAAAGAGATGATGGAGATAAGAGATTGGGTGAAGAAGAAGGCAAAGTAATTACAGAGAGAATAATGGCAAGGTTCTCCCATAGATTTCTCACTTTCACTCTCAAGATAGATAATTGAGAAGGGAAATTAGTTCTTTTCCAAAAAATACATCTTCAAAATCCATCCATTGTAAAGCTATGGGTGGGTGTTATTTATAGGCACTTCATGATGTAGGATAGAGCACATGTGCAAGGCACATGGCAAATATTCTCTCTAACCACCTTGTCCGATGAGATGTCCTCTCCGAGGATGAGGAAAACCCTAAAAAGGAGATCAACCTCTCGATGAACCCTTCTTCCTAGCCACACCTAACCAATGATCCCCAATCATCCCAAAGGGTCAGGGGTAGTCCAAGAGGATGTCTTACCGCAGAAGAGTCAGGGATAGTTCAAGAGAATGCCCTGCCGCAAATATTGTCGAGTCTCAAGGACCCCCTAGATCGTGCCACCTCGACCCGGGTATAAGTTAGTTTAATTGAAGAGTGAATTTATCTCCACTCATTGTCCTCAAGATCGGGTCCTTTGTTTGGACTCCATTACACCCATGGTTTTGGTGCGTAGATCCCAAAACACTCCAAGCCCACAAGTGTTCTGGGACTCATTAATGGAGCGACTTCTAGATTGCGTCTGAATCTGTTCGAAGCCAAGCGATTCGGATCTCTAGGTTCGTAGATTCGAACCCTTTCGAGTCCAAGCTCAAATTGGTCTCTGGGTTCGTGGTTCTGAACCCTTTCAAGACTAAGCCAATACCTCGGATAATGGATCTCCTCCGAGGGTTTCATCTCTTCTGAAAGCAATGGTTCACCTTTTGGAACACTCGTACAACCTAGGCCTCCTCAGAGTACCCAAATGTCTTCTCTCACTCCACTCTTGCAACAGAAGAAAAGCTGCAGCCTTTTAAGCGGTATCAGAACCCTCTTGCTGCCTTGGATTATATCATGGCACTAGAAAGTGATGTTTTTATTTACACATATGATGGGAACATGGCAAAGGTAGTGCAAGAGCACAGATGGTTTGAAGGATTTCGAAAGACCATAAACCCAGGCAGGTAGATTATCTTAGGCTCTTTCTATTTGTACTTTCACCATTAAATTGTAAGTTAGATTACTAATATTTGACATTTTTTCATTTTCAAAATTTTTTTTGTTAGATTGATTGATCATTTGGATGAGGGTGCTATGTCTTGGGAAGAGTTTTCTTCAGAGGTTAAGAGGTTGCACTCGGATAGACTTGGAGCACCATATCTTAGACTGCCGGGAGAATCACCAAGGCTAAAGGAGAATTTTTATGCAAATCCTTTTCCTGGTTGTGTCTGTAATAGTTCTCAGGAGCAACTTGACCTGTAACGCCCTCAAAATAAACCCATAAATCATGCATTCGCGACAACCATAAATATAAGAGAAATAAACATATTTCTATTCATCAGAGTATTTAGTCCAAAAGTATTACATGTTGACAACAAAAGTAAATGTCCCACGAGCTTACAACTTTTCAAGCCAACACTTGGTTACAAAAAAAGAGAGTACTAACTCTACACAAAATAAGCCCTTGGCTTGATATACATGTAATACACAAAAATAAACAAAAGAGTCTTCAACTCCCACAACCATCCAAGCTATGACCTCGGAGGCGGCATAATACCTGAACCTGAAAATGATGTCCCATATAGGGTGAGCCAATGCCCAATAGAGATATGCTAAACATAATATGAGCTATAACTAAAACATCAGCATTTGATAAATGTTCAACCCACATAAATCATTTCACAATCCATTTCAATTACATGACAAATATGTCTATGTTTTATTTCATTTTCCATTTCTTATCTAATTTCTCAATTCATAACCCTGGCTCAGAACCTGGCCATATACTTCAAATGAGATTACATCTCATATCAATAATTCTTCCATTTTAACAATTCAAATGGGATAACAACTCATATCAAAACACTTCCATAAACCTCAATAGATACACTTATTTGCTGTATCAATAACACATAAAAACACTTCCATACTTCACAAATGATACACAAATTTGTTGTATCAACACTTCAATAGATACACATATTTGCTGTATCAATGGAGTCCATCCCCTATCTCCTCTCAAATAAAATCCGGTTTAGGAGTCCATCCCCTATCTTCCCCTTAACCATGGAATGCATCCCCTATCTCCTCCCATACAAAACAATGTATATAAATAATTATCATATACACTATCAACCAATACACATATTTGATGTATTAATCCAACCGTCGTATTCGATGACATACTCAATTGATTAGTTTCAATTTGCCTAATCATCATGCATTGTCTACAACAATCAAGACTATCCTCCACCGATAGCCCAAAGCAATTATTTCTAAACAGATAATAATTACATTCAACAGATAAGTATCAGCAATTTTTGAAGGTGAGTGAATAATAATTCCAACTCCACCATTCTATCACATAATGAACCAATTTCATTATTTCCAACTCAATCTCAGGATTCCATAATAAATGTCATTATTTACACTAATGACCGAATTATACCCAAACATGGCATTTTTTCCCATTTTCTCAATATTGACTCAAAGGTCCAAATACTAACATCAACATCAATAATCCCATTTTTAGACCCAAATACACATGTATAGGCTCAAAATAACAAAACCCCTCTTTAATCATTTTGAAACCCTAAACCCCAAAAACCACCCAACTACAACATTACATCAAAATAACCAATAGTTTCTGTCAAAGACCATAGAAGTGAGTAGTTATCCCTACCTCAAATTCGGAGCTCAAAGGAAGAAGATGAAGAATTTTGAGATGCCCCAAAACCCAAGATTTTCGGATCAAAAGATAGCCCACACCAAGATCAACACTTTTTACAAAGGGACTATGGAGGGAGATCACTCAAACTAAACAATACCTAGAGAGAAGTTGGGTTTCTAGAGAGAGAAGCTCTCCAATGGAGGTTTTGGAAAAGTAAGAGAGAGAAAGGAAATCAAAAAGTGATCCAAAAAGTCACTTTTCAGACTGATATAAAAGTCGCCCCGCTCGAGCGTGGAAACCCCCGCTCGAGCATCAGACATAGACTCACGCTCAAGCGTCAAAAGCACCACTCGAGCGTCGATTGCACACTTCCAGAAGTTTTGCAAGCGATGGTCCCCGCTCGAGCGTCAAACTGCCCGCTCGAGCGGAGGGACAAAATCAAAGGGTCACGCTCGAGCGTCAAAACTCCCGCTCGAGCATACGAAGACCTGCAGAGAAAAATACTAGGAGATGAAAATTCATGCTCGAGTGTCAAAAAGCCCGCTCGAGCGGCGAAGCAACAACGAAGGGCCCGCTCGAGCGTGAAGGCCAAATTCTGGGCATCAACCTTTGGTTTCAAAGCACAACCAACTTGTTTCAAACCTGCCCAACACAACCCAAGACTCAAATACAAAGAGTAAAGGATGAAAATGAGAATGAGACAATAACACATCCACGGAACCGAGTCCGGAATACAATAAATAAAGAGAGGAAAAACCAGGATCGCTATATGACCATAGACCAAATCTATCGGCTGCTTCACAGAGATAGTGTTTTAGTTTTAGTTAGAAATACAAATTTGGCCTCTCCTGTTAAGTATACGAAACCCCATGCATCCCTTGTAAAGCTATGGGTGGGTGCTATTTATAGGCACCTCATGATGTAGGATGGAGCACATGTGCAAGGCATATGGGAAATATTCTCTCTAACCACCTTGTCCAATGAGATGACCTCTCCGAGGATGACGAAAACCCTAAAGAGGAGATCAACCTCTCGGTGAACCCTTCTTCCTAGCCACACCTAACCAATGATCCCCAATCATCCTAAAGGGTCAGGGGTAGTCCCAGAGGATGTCTTACCACAGAAAGGTCAGGGATAGTTCAAGAGAATGCCCTGCCGCAAATATTGCCGAGTCTCAAGGACCCCCTAGATCGTGCCACCACGACCTGGGTATAGGTTAGTTTAACCGAAGAGTGAATTTATCTCCACTCACTGTCCTCAGGATCGGGTCCTTTGTTCGGACTCCATTACGCCCATGGTTCTGGTGTGTAGATCCCAAAACGCTCCGAGCCCACAAGTGTTCTGGGACTCATTAATGGAGCGACTTCTAGATTGCGTCTGAATCCATTCGAAGCCAAGCGCTTCGGATCTCTAGGTTCGTAGATTCGAACCCTTTCGAGTCCGAGCTCAAATTGGTCTCTAGGTTTGTGGTTCTGAACCCTTTCAAGAATAAGCCAATACCTCTGATAATGGATCTCCTCCGAAGGTTTCATCTCTTCTGAAAGCAATGATTCACCTTTTGGAACACTCGTATGATCTGGGCCTCCTGAGAGTACCCAAATGTCTTCTCTCACTCCACTCTTGCAACCGAAGAAAAGCTGCAGCCTTTCAAGCGGTATCAAAACCGTCTTGCTGCCTTGGATTATATCAGGGCACTAGAAAGTGATGTTTTTATTTACACATATGATGGGAACATGGCAAAGGTAGTGCAAGAGCACAGATGGTTTGAAGGATTTCAAAAGACCATAAACCCCGACAGGTAGATTATCTTAGGCTCTTTCTATTGGTACTTTCACCATTAAATTGTAAGTTAGATTACTAATATTTGACATTTTTTCATTTTCAAAAAATTTTTTGTTAGATTGATTGATCATTTGGATGAGGGTGCTATGTCTTGGGAAGAGTTTTCTTCAGAGGTTAAGAGGTTGCACTCGAATAGACTTGGAGCACCATATCTTAGACTATCGGGAGAATCACCAAGGCTAGAGGAGAATTTTTATGCAAATCATTTTCCTGGTTGTGTCTGTAATAGTTATCAGGAGCAACTTGACCATAGACCAAATCTATCGGCTGCTTCACAAAGATAGTGTTTTAGTTTTAGTTAGAAATACAAATTTGGCCTCTCCTGTTAAGTATACGAAACCCCATGCTTTGAAGGTGGCCAATATGGGTTTTCAAAAGAAACTGCATTTTTTAGAATTCAGGAGTGGTGATAGCAGCCAACAAGGCAGAGGAGAGTCTCGAGGTTAATTTGATTGTTCCAGAAGCAAGTTTCAGTTTTGATGTACAAAATAGATAAAGAACATACATGGGAAGAAGCAGAGAAGGTTATAAATCATTGATAATAATGCACATAGGTCAGTTACAAAGCATAGTGAAACTCTCCATGTGAATGTGGAGTACTTCCAAGTTCATAATTTATTCATTATTCTTTCTTCGATTGTCAAAATTCATTTGTTAAATAAGGATTTCTCACAAAGTTGCATGTAATATTTGATTAAATATCATAATAGAAAGTTCTTCCACATTTGTCAAAATTATTTTCTTTTGTCACGATTTATACGTTGCTCAAAATGTTGTTCAAAATGAGAGATTGTTTGTCTAGTAAAAAATTGTGATGGTGGCTTTGAATCTTTCTTTTCCTCTCTTATACTTTCTTCATGCGCAAATGCAGCATTTGGGGTGTTTATAGATCAGGTTTAGTGACCATGTTGAGAAACAAACATGTTTGGTGTCTCTATATCGACTAATCCAACATCTTTGTTTTAGGTTTTTACACCCCAAATTTACTCCACTTCTTCTTCTTCTTCTAGTATTTTGTGTGCATAATGTAGCTCAGGTTTCTAAAATGGTGTGCCTAATGCAGCTAGACAATAAGAGTTCGGCTTCATTATATCCACGAGACAAATTGTTAAAAGTGACAAAATAACGAGCCCTTGAAACATTCATTCCATCTAAACAAAAAGCCAAGATGTTCAAAGTCATCCAACAACAAACAGCTTTTTCTTGCACATACATAAACTAAATTATCATGCATCAATGTCAAGAACAAAACAAAAGCAAAATATATGACAAAGTATGCAACTAAATTAGGAAATGACTCAATCACAAACCCCCCAAAGCACTAGAAAATCACTTAATGGCTAACAAGACTTCATTAGTCCTAAAAGCAAGCAAAGTCCAAGGAGGGTTGTACCTAGCCACCAAGAACTCCCCAATCACCTTATACCCATCTCTCTCCAACCATTTCCTCAGCTCCTCCACCTTCTTCACCACCACCTCCTCCGTCGCTGCGCCCCCAAACTTCACCACCCCATACTTCCTCTCCCTCTCCTCCCTAATCACCACCCTCTCGTCCACCGGCCTCGGCGCCTCCTCCACCTTCCTATACTTCTCCGGCAATATAAACTGCACAGTCATCATCTTCTTCTCCTTATCCTCCACTTCCTTCGTCACAACCGAAGTTGTCATCGGAATCTTCTCCGGCGACGATTGGGTTATCACCGGAGCTGTCATTGTGATTTTCTCTGGCGTGGAATTCTGGGGATTTCCAACAG
Source organism: Camellia sinensis (assembly GCF_004153795.1). Taxonomy (NCBI): domain Eukaryota; kingdom Viridiplantae; phylum Streptophyta; class Magnoliopsida; order Ericales; family Theaceae; genus Camellia; species Camellia sinensis. The sequence continues at coordinate 1,464,170 of NW_021025488.1, read as the reverse complement.
CGTCGATGTAATTGGCGAGGATCATAAAACCGTCGTCTTTGTTGCCTTTGAAGTGGGTTGGATCGTATGTGACCTCTGCGATCACTGAGGGAGAGTATTTGCGGATCTCATAGCCGTCAGTGGATTTGATGAGTTCAAATTTGGGGGTTTCGACATCGATTTTTTTGAAAACTAAGCCCATTTTTGAGGAATTTGGATGTTTTGAGAGATGGTTTTTGTGATTAAGGATTGGATTTTGGTGTGTGAGCTATGAATTGTGGTGGGTTTTGTAGAGGAGAGTGGATGAGTTGCGTTTGGATTTGGTGTGAAACTTTTTTCGAATTGTAGAAGTGGAATTGAGAAAGAAGAATACATACTTGGGCGAAGGGTTTCGATGTGTGGCGGGAAATAAGGGATCGATATGTGGACTTCATTTTCCCACGGTTCACTCATTAGCATTTCCTAGTTTAATTTGTGAAGGAGAAAAATAATATTTGTAACTATTTCCTAATATAACACTTGATTTGTTTGCGCCTAAAACATATGTTTTATGGATATTTTCTTTTAGAAAAAATATTTTTATACGTTTGAGGGTGGTGGTCGTGATGGTGGAACGAAAGTGAAGGTAAAAGAGGTGGCACGGTGGTGGAGTGGCAGTGGTGAAACGAAAGTAAAGGTGAAAGAGGTGGCATGGTGGTAGAGCGGCGGCAGCGGTGATGGTAGGTGGCTGTGATGATGGTGTGATGTGATATTAACAAAATTTTATTCTGAAAAATGTTTTTTATATTTTAAAGGTTGAAAATATTTTTTTACTCAAATAGACTTATTTTTCGTTGATTAAAAAAAACATTTGTTTAATTAATTTATGTTTTTTATTGTATCAAATATCAAAAAATAAATAAAATATCTTCCTCCTAAACAAATCAGTTGTAAATTTTTATCTAAGTTAAAATTAAAATACAAAACTTATTTTTCTGCAAGCACAAACGTGAAACATGGGTAGAATGGATGGCTATAATCCTTGCTCAAATTCAATGTACAATTTTTAATTATATAATATGATAATAAATATAGAAATATGAAAATCTCAAATTAAGATTTTATGGTTCACAATGCATTGAAAGTAAAAAAATAGTTGAAAATACTGAAAAAAAATTGTTGAAAATACTGCTCTATTGAAAAATGCCTGTATAGGCTTTTTCTAGTGACACTTTGGACTGTCACAAAACTAAAGTTTTTGTGATATAAATTCAATATTAATATGAATAACACAAATATGATTTAATTATTTTGGAAGCAAAAGAATTATTATGAATAGTTTTGATCTTATTATCCCTTTAAATTAGATTAGAGCGTGGATGTTTAATATAATCATTCACATAAATAATGATTATTAATATATTTTGGAAAAAATAATGAATTTTTTATGAACTTGAATCAAATAAATTATCCTTTTAATTTTCAATGAAAGGAAGTAAACAAACTAGAATACCACATAGTGAAGTCAAGTTACTATTGCTATTTGATAATGTTTTATGATTTGTTCATTATATTCATTTTCATTTAATCATGTAATTATTAAATTCAACATGAAATTTTCAAAAAAGCACCACTAAATTTTTAAAAAACACGATAATTATTCTGGCAATAACGGGCCTTAGGCCCCCAACTATTCAGGCGGGCCTGATCACTAGGCCTAATGGATCTCTTCAACAGCACAATCCAACCCAAACATTTGCTATCAAAATCGCAAAACTAAGGCTCCATAAATTGCTCTCCCCTTCTCTTTTTATATCAGCCTTAACAGTTTTCTTCTCCATTGTCTTTCTCAAATCACACAGTCCCAATTCGAATCTACCTTCTCCGACAACAAAAGCGTCAGTATTTCTACAAATTAACATTACTTCACTACTAGAAATATGACTTTTTACATCTATTTTTTTGCCATTGATTATTTAACCGTTACAAAAAATCACTTTTTACATTAAAAAAATCACAAAATCATTTAACCCAATCGTGTTCTTAACTTAAAAATAAATAAATAAATAAATCTAGACCTATCTCTTCCTTTCACTCTTATTTCCCAAATTTGTCTCCAGCGGTGGTGTAGCTCATTTCTTGTTGTTGGCTAATCTTTCTCTCTCTCTCTCTCTCTCTCTCTCTCTAGCTCGACTCTCTCTCGCTTGAATCTCACTATCCAAATCTCTCTCGCTCGACTAAATTTGAATCTCGATTGAATCTCACTCTCGCATGATGAAGATTTGAATCTCGCTTAAATCTCACTCTCACTTGATGAAGATTTCGATCAGACGTGATGAAGATTTGAATCTCGCTTAAATTTCGCTCTCACGTGATGAAGATTTCAATCGGCTGTTGATGAAGATTTCGATCGATTCATAATCGGTAAGTTACTTTCTATGTATAAATCCAGCTCTCTGTCTCCCTCAGTAATCCAGTGTCTTTGTTTCATGCCTAGTCGCTGAATTTTTGTGTTGATTTATTCTGAATTTCTGTGTTGATTTCAATCGTTCTTTAATCTGTGTTGTTGATTTAATTTTTCAATTTCTTCTTTATCTAGTTGTTTTGATTGATTGATCCATAATTTTTCCAATTTTCTTGCTGATATATCTGTACAAGTATATGTAAACATTTTTTTTTTTTCATTGAATATATGGCCATCTGTGGCAGCTTGACAGTACAGTTAGCTTACATGTTTAACAAGCCTGTTGATTATTGTTTGTCCAGTTTGACACAATGAACAGTAATAGTTCCAAACCACAGGTGAAATCAATAATTTACATCTTTTAATGGTACAGTAGTTGGTGTAGTCTTAGTGTTAGGGGATTATTTGAAAGATGAACCATGGTTAAAGCTTCTCTGCAACTACCTAAAGTATGAACTATTTTATTTGTAATTTTTATTTTCATGTTGCTACAAATCATGAAATGTTTCATTTAAAATATTATAGGTTTAACCAATTTATATGTTTGCATGTTGAATTTTATTGATGAATTCAGTAGCTATTCATGACTTGCTGAATAATTTGAATGTGCGAAAGCTTAGGCCTTTTCGAGATTAGGATTAATTACTGTGGAACTAGTGAAGATATGGATGATGAATGGATTGTGTCTGGATTAAGATAAAAGCAGTGTTGGAATGTAGTGACTACAAGCTGATTATCCAAGTGATGAAGTTGGATAATCATAGGGATAGTGATACTCAAGAAACTTGTACTCTATTTGGCAAGAAAATCTCAGTTTTAAGTTGTTCACGTAAAAATTGATCGTTTGTAAAGTGTTTTGAGTAATTTAATTTCTGACTAAACAGTTATGATTTGTGATTGTAATGACCTTTGAACTTGTTATCTCTTTGAAGTGTTAATGAAATACTGAAGTAAATATTTTTTTTTACTTTATTGAATATAAGGACAAAAATTTCATAGTCAGACATTGTAGATGACATAATCGTTAAATAATGTACAAAATGCAGAGTCAAGTTTTAGATGTTTACATTTATTAAAGCAGATCAACAACACATTGGAACTATAATTTTGTGCATGTAGAAGGTGCTAGTGTGAGAAAGGTTAAAAAAGAGATTACTAGAGTAACTTTTTGTTCCATCATTATATAATATTACTTTAGGTGTTGTCAAGGCTACCATTATTGGAATGATTCTTTAGGAAAACTTATGCTGGCTGTTGCTATTCTTTGGGCTTCACTACTAGAAAAGAAAAAAAAATTCTAATTAGATTGAGTTAGATTCCTCAGTTTTTGAAAACATTCACGGACCAGTTTAATTCCTCAGTTTTTTAATTGTATTTAAATTTACAACAACATCCACAACCACAATCCAGCTTACTATGAACCTGCATTACTCTTTCTCTCTCACAGAGATTAGGAAGTTTATGTAAACTTAGCACACCATCCACAATACAATGAACCTGCATCTCTTTCTCTCTCTCTCTCTCTCTCTCTCTCTCTCTCTCACTCACTCAGAGATTAGGAAGCTGTACTGAATCTAGACAAAACATAACCTTGAATTAAAATTCAGAAAAGAAAAAAAAATCCAATCGAAAATGGCTCTATTGTTCCATCGAGACAAAAAAAAAAAAAAAAAAAAACTACAAATTTTGCAAAATTCATGTGTCCCATACATCCCGTACCTATACCCAATTTATGTCTTGTTAACATAGGTTCATATTAGGGAATATAAAAGTCCATATAACGAGTTTAAAGTGTTTGATTCCTGATTTTTAGAAAATTCTATCACTTGTATTGTGTAAAAAATTTCAATCTTTATGCTTTAACAGCTTATTTTATGCTTGATCTGTTTGTTACTTTGTTAGTTGTTTTGCTTTGATTTCTTCAGAAATCTATGGATATAGCTCTCTCTCTTTGTGGCTTGGCTGCTCTGTATTTTTTTAGTACTAATTTTTTTTTGTTTTGCTCAATTGGGTTTTTTGGATAGGATCAATGATGATTGATAAAAACTGCGTTCTCTATCTATAATTTCCTTTAAAGGGATTGAATATATTCATATTATTCTAAGATCCATTTGCCACTTGTTTTTGGTTCATTAGTTTTTATGTGTTCTTTTTATGGAAGCTATGGATTTATGTGAGCATCAGTGATGAGTAACCTTTTGTTATCCTTGCACTTTGATTGCTAGTGAAGAAAACTATGGGGAATGTTGACTCTGAGATGCTTTTCAATTTTTCATTTTCTGTTTTCTCCTATTTTCTCTCTAGGTTTTGTTTCCGACTTCATTATTGTACCACTTCAAAGTAATAGGTTTTAAATGATGCTTTCATTTGATGATATGAACCACTCCAATGGCCAAACTAACATTAAAGAATACATTTTGAAAACCTTCAAATGTATATTTGTTTGAGTAAAACAATGTACATTTGAATGGTTTCCGTAGTATTATTGTTTGGGTAAAACCTTCACCAGACACAATATAGCTTTGCAAATTTTAAGTAAACATTATTTTGTACGCAATATAGCTTAGACAATTGCTAGAATTACTTTTTCACCAATTTTCTCAATTATTTATGACTAACTTCAAAATATCATAAATAATAGTTTTTTATAAATATATGTCTAACCAAAACTGTTAGTCTATTAGCTATATTTATTGAGCCAAAACTATCAAAAATAAAATAAATAACTTGATATTTAATTTAATGGTGTTAAAATTTAACGATTTTATTTGTTTTATTATTTTATATAAAAATAATTTAACAATTCCTCACTATCAATCCCCTCACTAACAATCCCCTCACTATTAATCCCCTTCATTCTATCTCTGAAAACAAACGGGGCCTAACAGTTCTGCCCAACTATCTATCTAAAAAATATCTTGAAGTAATCATAAAGTTGTGGTGGCTAGATAGCAGCCAGCAAGACCTTAACAGTTCTGCCCAACTATCTTTCTAAAAAATATCTTGAAGTAATCATAAAGTTGTGGTTGGATAGCAAGTAGCAAGACCTTATCAGTTCTGCCCAACTATCCGTCTAAAAAATAAGGTGATTTACTCAAAATTCACTCCTAATAAAATTTTAATATATTAAAGATGAGTATAAAATTTTTTTCTTAAAAAGTCTAACACATATTATTATTATTAAAATAATAATTTTAAAATAATACTGTAGATGTTAGTTTTAAAAAAAAAATTAGTATTTTTTAAAATTTTCTCATTAAGATCTATCAAATAAGGTCCATATTGATTATGAAATTCTTTATAAAAAAAATATTACAGTCGAAATTGATTTAAACAATAATGGTAAAATGTTACTTTGCTCACAGTAACATGTTACTTTATTTCACAATAAAATGATACTCTGGCAATATTATCTAAGAAAAAAGAAATATTTTATTTTGTCCTTACTCAATTATGTGTTTTCTCCTGAAGGAGTTTATGAAGCCAAATAAATTGGACTGTCTTTTTCACGTAATAATGGTCTAATGGAGGAGTTTTGGCTAAATTTTCTTAAAATTTATACTGAATGATACAACCATGATGAGTATTTTGCTTTTCACCAAACAAGGGTCCAATTAAAGGGTTTTGTCTAAATTTTCCCAATATACTAAAATTTAAATACAAATACAAATACAAATACAAATATGAAATAAAATAAAATAACATTATTCTATGAACTCTTCGAAAAATTAAAATTATAAAAAAAATAATTTACAAACAGAATTTTAATACATAAAATTTATGCTGAATGATACAACATAATGAGTATTTTGTTTTGAAATAAAAGAGTTACACAAGACCACATTATTTTGTATATATATATTTTTTTTTTTGATATGAAAATTATGTTTACAATTACTCAAAACAATAATTGTCTTGCTCAATCAATTCAATGCATGTGGAATAAATTAGAAAAGTATGAGCATGCCTAGTCTGAACATTGTAGGCCATGAAAGTCCAAAGGAATCTGTAAATTTATGAACACAAACATAAATCAATTGTTGTCAGGAAGATAGAGAGGCAGGGGCAGAGACAGGATGGAGCTTGAACACTTCAGCCATGACCATCCCCTAATCCTCAAAACAGAGCACATATATGATGATGATGGTGTTGTGAAAATTTATTACTACGCGTGTGAGCAGCTAATAATCTCTGGTCAATCCTACTACAGTTGCAATTGTAACGCCCCACTTTTTATTTCTCGAAGTCATTACCAAATTCATTAACTTAATTCAAGTTCAAAGATAACATGCGGAAATAAACTCTTTAGTTCCACGAGTAGAAATCAATAACAATTCTCTTATCCGAATGCAAATTAAATACAACATGAGCATACTTAATAAAATGCCCGAAGGCTTACATCTTTAAAGAATCAAGAAAAAGGGTGTAACCCTTTTACATATATGGCATTCCGCCAACACAAAAGAGGCCCCATGACCAACAAATAAGAAGATCCAAATCTTGTAGCACATCCTGTTTAATACCTGAAAAAGATTCAACAACGTGGGATGAACATATAGTCCAGTACGGATCTCAACATGGCCCTCAACAATAACAACTTACAGATAGCTATGATCATGAATGCTCCATCTCATACTAGAATAATAATGTGGCAGTTTATACAAAATATACATAAGTATGAACTTTTCTCGAAAACAGCCATTTCATTCAACGCTATAAGCGATTCATCTTTCATTTCATTTCATTATCCCTTGTTCCCAAACTTTCATAACAATAACAACTTCTTAGAAAAATCAATTTCTCTAAGCCCATTACCTTTCCCCCATCTTCCATACTTTCAACAGATTTTCCCTTTTTCAAAATATACTTTCAAATACTCAATTTTCCTTCACACTTTTCCAAAATCTCGCATATGGCATTTTGGTTTGTTTCCAATACATTCATATCAATACATGCATGTCTTCAATAAAAGGGAGATAACAAATCATCAACATGTATAAAATCAACAAATGAGGCAACTCGGCCCTCCAAAACTGTAACCATCACAATCCATGATATACTCAGATACACTGAGACAAAACAATAAAACTCTGCTCTACCGGCTATATGCACAGTAAGCCGAGGATACAACTCTCACAACAGTATGCCATTTTACTAGGCGCTAACTGGAAGGGTGTGGTACCTTAGATTCTCAGCGCAGTCAGTTCTCCAGGTGCTAGCTGGAAGGTAATGGTACCTCTAATTATAAGCACAGGGTATAACACCAATAATCACAATACAACAGAGTATAACCAACAAGTGTAATACGTACACATAAACTATCAAGATACATAAGCAATGTGTTAAAGTATATGAACACATAGGTTTGTGTGGAGTGCATCCCCTATCTCCTCCCACACACGATAATTCAACACAACCATGTTATCCTCCACCGATGACCAAGGACAAAACCTCTAGATGCATGATTTTAGTACATCTATTATAAAGACTCAACTCTCATGAGATCTTAAACCCAACAACGACACTAGTACGATAGGTAAGGGTAAAACCCCTAAATGTGTGTATTCAACACTCATGATACAATAATTCAATTCTCATATTCATTTTCTAAAACTCACGTAGAGTTAACATTACATTACCCATTTCCAAGATCGACTTCCAGGATTTTCCAATTCCAAAACCCTTTTTTCATTTCATAAAACCAATATCATTTCTCTCATAACTTTTCAAATCAATTATGCAAATTAATTCATAACAGTGAATTAGGGCTTTTCTCCCTCTTTCTCAAGATTGACCAAAAATGCTCAAATACCAACAACAAACAACAATAACCTCATTTGAGACCCAAAATACATATGTATTGGCCCAAAGTACAAAACCCCTCTTTTAATTTATCAAATCAAATATAAATTAGGGATTTTTCTTCTTTCAACAATGATATACTAATTTACACCCCAATTAGTCCGAACCACAATCAATGATAACAAACCCATTTTCAAACAACCAATCCTAGATTCACCCTCATGATTTTCAAACAAACCCAACATGGATATGATTTTCATGCAATACAAAACTACCACATGTCTATCTATAGACGAAGCATTGTAAAAGAATAAGGAAATCCCTACCTCAAATTCGGAGATCAAATGGAGAAGATGATGAAAACCCAAAGTGCTCCAAATCCCAAGATTTTCGGATAGAAATGTAGCCCAAGCCAAGCTTTACACTTTTTATAAAGAGACCAAGGTAGGAGATCACTCAAACTAGATCAAACCCTAGTGAGAAGTTGTGTTTTAGAGAGAGACGCTCTCCAATGGAGGTTTTGAAAAGTAAGAGAGAGAAAAGGAGTTGAAAAAGTGATCCAAAAAGTCAGACTTCGGACTGATATACACGTCGCCCCGCTCGAGTGTCTGACACAGACTCACGCTTGAGCGTCAAAAGCGCTGCTCGAGCGCCGGATGCACACTTCCATAAGTTTTGCAGACCATGGTCCCCGCTCGAGCGTCAGACTCCCCGCTCGAGCGGAGGAACAAAAACGAAAGGTCCTGCTCGAGCGTTAAAACTCCCGCTCGAGCGTATGACGAACTGCAGAGACAAAATACTGGGAGATGAATATTCACGCTCGAGTGTCAAAACGCCCGCTTGATCGGAGAAGCAACAACAAAGGGTCCGCTCGAGCGTCAAAATCCCCGTTCGAGCGTGAAAGCCAAAATCTGGGCATCAACTTTTGGTTTCTAAACACAACCAACATGTTCCAAACCTCCCCAACACAATCCAAGACTCTAATACAAAGAGTAAAGGATGGAAATGAAAATAAGACAACAACATAACCACGGAACCAAGTCTGGAATGCAATAATCAAAGGAAAGGAAAATCGGGATCGCTATAGCAATCGTTGTTGGTTTATCCTGCACAAATCATGTACAGAACTACGCAAGAAAATTACACGTCCTTCTCATCTTGAACACCCCCTTACTCTCTTTTCAAACCCAACTTATAATTACTCAAGAAGCATTTGTGATATCTGTAGAGAAACCTGCAACAGATTCATTTATCGTTGTTCCCCATGCGACTTCGATGTTGACTTGAAGTGTGCTTCGGTGGCGTATAGTATTCAACAGAGGATTGAGCACAAAAGTCATGCACAACACCAGTTGATCTCTCTTCAAAAGCCAGCCATGTTTTTTGTGATGCTTGCGGTACAAAACATGAAGGCACCTTCTATCTTTGTACCACCTGTGGGTTCTGGGTCAACCAGAATTGTGCTGATTCATTACCTAGCACCATTAAAATCAATAATAACCCTCATCCTCACCATCTCACCCTCATCTATTCTATTCCATTTTAAACTTGGCTGATCTGCGCAATCTGTAACAAGCGAGTGTACAGAAGAAATTGGGTTAATTATTGTTCCGACTCTGAATGTTTTGACTCTGAATCCAAATATTTTGTCCATGTAAATTGTGCAACATCGGAGACTAAACATTACATGTTGATCTTTTTTTTTTGCAACTCATTTTCTTTCATAATCCTTTCAAATGGTTCTTTTTTTAAAAAAAATAAAAATAAAAATAAAAATTTAATTGTGTTTCATCCTTGATTATGTGGTTTCAGAGAATGCAAACCATAGTTTAATCTTGTTGATTCGGGGATAATAGCATCAAATAACAAACTATCCAGGTTGACCTTCTTTTTCCCTTGGAACTTTTTTTTTTAATTGTCTCATCAGTTCTTTCCTTGTTATTTGATTACATTCAATTATTTTGGGTAAATTACACTCACCTCGCATGAGGTTTCTAATAATTACAGGGGCCTCTCAAATAGTTTCAATAATTACAAAAATCATTCTTATTTTTGAAACTATTATTAAGATTCTTCACCGTTAATCTTCTGTTAATTTATTTAGCAGAATATGATGATGTCATGCTGATGTCATATATTATGAGTAAACAATTTTAAGATTGCCCTTATATATTCAAATAGTAAATTTCACTCACTTCCCTGATGTTTTACAAAAAATTAATAAAGACCCATACATCATTTTAATAATGTTAAACAAAATTATTAAATTCTATACAATATTTAAAAAAATTCTAAATTGGTAAGACAATCATATATATAATAGTAGAATAACCAAACATTGCCTTATCCAAAAAAAAACAAAAGAGCTAATAAATTGATCACCATTAAAACTTATATTAGATTAAATACAATCATTTATTTGAAAATTACGAAACAAAGTATAAATGATGTTTAATTTTTTAAAACGACCACCAATTTTATAAATAATTATTTTGAGAAATTTGAGTTTGAATGAAAATTTAAAAATACATATAGGTTTTTGATTTTTTTTTCCAAATGAAAAATACATATTTGGAGAAATTATCTATCTCTTTCCATTTTCTTTATTTTATTTCTTTCATTTTTCTTTCTGTTTATTTTCTCATTTATTTTTTCGTAGTGTCACTGCAGCAAATAGTAACGCCATATAATTTATTATTATTATTATTATTATTTGTTCTCTTCTCTATGTTTTTTTCTCAAATTTTTTTCTTCATTTTTTCTCTTTCATCAATGTTAGTTAGTATCACCCAATACCATAGGAACTTACAAAACATGAATTTTTCTTTTGTTTTGTAAACATATTTGTGTATTAATTTTTTTTTAAGAAAAATAAACATAGTAACATTTCATATTTATTTTTAAAAAATTAACTTATAAAAATTACCAAATGTTACCTTATAAATATATATAAAAAAAAATTGTCATTTTATCTTTTCACAATCCTATGTTATTCTCAAATTTTAATTATCATTAAAAAAGTAAATATATCTCACCTTAGTAATAAAATTTTTCAAAATAAATATAAATGTAAAAAAATATCTAATCACGTTACAATAAATTAAAATTAGATGATAGGGATTTAAAGATCAATAAATTATTTGAGAATAATAAATTACTTAAATTTGCCATTTCTTACATCTAATTAAAATAGAATTTTACTTGAAGAAATAAATTATTTGAAAATAATAAAATTCTCAAATAATTTGTTATTTATTACGTCTAAAATCTATATCTCCATCTTTAGTTCTTTCATTTAAATTATTTTTATTAAATTAAATCTCAAAATTAATTCAAATAAGAAACATGGATATTCTTCTTAATTTCATTAACGGTTGATTTTTTTTTTTAAACTTATAAAGGTTCGAAACTTAATAGTGTAAAAAAAAAATACAAAGTCAAGGAAATACAAAAAAAGTTTGTGAGAAATAAAATGATAATTTAATATATGTGTGAATTACAATTAAAAAGTATTAAGTGTAAAGGATATTATGGTCATTTTCACAATCAATTTAACACCATTTGACTTAAATTAACAGGAGGGGGGGAAATTTGACAATGTCAGAAAAAATAAGAGAGATTTCTGTAATTATTAAAATTAAAGGGAGGTTCCTATATATAATTGTCAGAAACCTCATGTGAGTGTAATTTACCCCATTATTTTTCTTTTTGTGGTTTCAGGGAGTGCAAAGCAAATACTAAAGCTAAAATCTTTGACCCTAATTTGATCAATTTGCCAGTACCCAATGAATTTGTTGATCTGATGACCCAATTTATCAAGGGCATTAGACTACAAGGGTAGTATAAAGGGGCGACAAAGATCCAACTTGTTAGTCATGGCCACCCTATAATTTTGTTCGACAAACGGATTCACAGTGAGTCGTGCTCTATTGGGAGCAAATTGCCCCTCTTGAATGAGGTGATGAAGAATGATGAAAAATGCAATGGGTGTGCACAAACCATTTTTGCTCCATTTTTTTATTGTGCTGAATGGGACTTCTTTCTCCATGTGAGTTGTGTAGAGTTACCCAATGAACAACGACACCCATGTCACCCAGAGCATTAACTTCTCTTGACTCTAAATTTTCATCTATGTAAATGTACATGCTGCAGATCAAATAGCAATACGTTTATTTTCCACTGTATGACCTGCCCATACTTCATCGTCGATTGTAAGTGTGCATCCCTACCACGCGTTATCAGACACAAAGCTCACAAGCATACCCTCGCTCTAAGGCAAACATGGTCTGGTAGATGCAGTGCTTGTAATGATGTTTTTCTTCGATTGGCATTTGTATGTGACCCTTGCAATCTGAATATTTGTGTTGGGTGTGTTGTTTTGCCGGGTACCATTAGTCACAGATACGATAAGCACCCATTCACCCTAATCTATTCCCCCTGGAGAATAGTGATATTCAATCACCATGCAGCCAATGTAGCGAATGTTTCCAAGACGATTCGCATATGTACTATCAATGTCCACTTTATAGCGATCCTATTTTTTTTCCTCTCTTTAATTATTGTATTCCGGACTCGGTTCCGTGGATGTGTTGTTGTCTCATTCTCATTTCCATCCTTTACTCTTTGAATTTGAGTCTTGGGTTGTGTTAGGCAGGTTTGAAACAGGTTGGTTGTGCTTTGAAACCAAAAGTTAATGCCCAGAATTTGGCCTTCACGCTCGAGCGGTGCTTTTCACGCTCGAGCGAGCCCTTTGATTTTGCTTCTCCGCTCGAGCGAGCATTTTGATGCTCGAGCGTGAATTTCCATCTCCTAGTATTTTTCTCTACAGGTCTTCGTACGCTCGAGCGGGAGTTTTGACGCTCGAGCGTGACCCTTTGATTTTGTTCCTCCGCTCGAGCGGGGAGTTTAATGCTCGAGCAGGGACCATCGCCTGCAAGACTTCGGGAAATGTGCAATCGACGCTCGAGCGGCACTTTTGACGCTCGAGCGTGAGTTTATGTCTGACGCTCGAGCGGGGGTTTCCACGCTCGAGCAGGGCGACTTTTATATCACTTCGAGATTTCATTTTTGGATCACTTTTCAACATCCTTTCTTTCTCTTACTTTACGAAAACCATCATTGGAGAGCTTCTCTCTCTAAAATCTCACCTTCTCTCTAAGAAATCATCTAGCCCTAGTGATCTCCCACCTTTGGGCCTTTGTAAAAAGTGTTGATCTTGGTGTGGGCTATCTTTTGATCTGAAAATCTTGGGTTTTGGAGCATCTCAAAATTCTTCATCTTCTTCCTTTGAGCTCCGAATTTGAGGTAGGGATAACTACTCATTTCTATGGTCTTTGACATAAACTATTGGTTATTTTGATGTAATGTTATAGTTGGGTGGTTTTTGGGGTTTAGGGTTTCAAAATGATTAAAGAGGGGTTTCGTTATTTTGAGCCTATACATGTGTATTTGGGTCTAAAAATGGGATTATTGATGTTGTTGTTAGTATTTGGACCTTTGGGTCAATATTGAGAAAATGGGAAAAAATGCCATGTTTGGGTATAATTGGGTCATTAGCGTAAATAATGACATTTATTATGGAATCATGAAATTGAGTTGGAAATAATGAAATTGGTTCATTATGTGATAGAATGATGGAGTTGGAATTATTAATCACTCACCTTCGAAAATTGTTGATACTTATCTGTTGAATGTAATTATTATCTGTTTAGAAATAATTGCTTTGGGCTATCGGTGGAGAATAGTCATGATTGTTGTAGACAATGCATGATGATTAGGCAAACTAAAACTAATCAATGGAGTATGTCATCGAATATGACGGTTTGAATAATACATTAAATTTATGTATTGATTGATTTTGTATATGATATGTGTTTATATACATTGTATTGTGTGGGAGGAGATAGGGGATGTACTCCACGGTTTAGGGGAAGATAGGAGATGGACTCCTAAACCGGATATTGTTTGGGAGAAGATAGGGGGTGGACTCCATCGATACAGCAAATATGTGTATCTATTGAAGTATTGATATAGCAAGTCTGTGTATCATATATGAAGTACGGAAGTGTTTTATTTGAGATTGATACAGCAATTATGTGTATCTATTGTGAAGTATGAAGTGTTTAATTTGAGTTGTTATCTCAATTAAAATGGAAGTACTGTTGATATGAGATGTAATCTCATTTAAATTGTTTGGCCAGGTTCTGAGCCATAGTTATGAATTGAGAAAGTGAATAAGAAATGGAAAATGAGATGAAATATGGACACAGTTGTCATGAAATTGAAAGGGGTTAAGAATTGATTTATGTGAGTTAAACATTTATCAAATGCTAATGTTTTAGTCATTGCTCATATTATGTTTAGCATATCTCTACTGGGCGGTTACTCACCCTATATGGGACATCATTTTCAGGTTCAGGTATTATGCCGCCTCCAAGGTCATAGCTTGGATGGTTGTGGGAGTTGAAGACTCTTTTGTTTATTTTTGTGTATTACATGTATATCAAGCCAAGGGCTTATTTTGTGTAGATTTAGTACTCTTTTTTTTGTAACCAAGTTTTGGCTTGGAAAGTTGTAAGCCCGTGGGGCATTTACTTTTGTTGTCAACATGTAATATTTTTGGACTAAATACTCTAATGAATAGAAATATGTTTATTTCTCTTATATTTATGGGTTCATTTTGAGGGCGTTACAACTTGGTATTAGAGTGTACTGGATTTGAATACTTTGGGTACGTGGGAAGTGATTAGTATCACAATGGGTTTGTCTCGCTCGTTAGAGACTTAGATGTAATGTTATGTGCTTATGTGATAACATGTTTATGTGATGATATGGGTATGGGATTTAGTTTCTAGGATGTTGATTGAGTCCATGGGTTTCTGGGAGTCCTGTTGGAATGACACTTGATCACTGCCGTTTTTGACTGAAACTCTAGCAACGCCGCGGGACGGTCATTATCCAGAAATGAAATTCGTAGATGTTTACGTGATTACGTGTTTATATAGAGTGATTTACTGTTGCCCATCGTATTAGGACGTGAGTGAGTTAGCTTCGGCACATTTATAAATGTGCTAATCTCGTTTGTTACCTCCATTAGGATGTTAAGACGTGGACGTGGTAATTTATTTGTTACAAATGTCAAACTCCTTTTCTTTTTGTAATTTTTCCCAAATATATATTATTTTAGGGAAATTCTAATATACACATTTTTAAAAATGGTGTACCATATGCACTCCTAGAGATGCTTGGCATCGAGGACGGGGCTTTGAAGGTGACCTTGGCATCTTTCCAGCTTAAGGGGGATGCGGGTCAGTGGTGGAAGTACATGAGGGGTCGTATTGGTGGGACATGGGAGGCCTTTGTAGATGCTTTCCAAGAGAAGTTCTTATCTCCAGCTGTCAGAGAGAAGCTGAGGGACCAGTTTTGTCAGCTCAAGCAGCTGAGTTTATCGGTGGCTGAGTTTGAGGCCGCATTTACTAGTTTGTCCAGGTTTGCACCTGAGCTTGTGGCGTCTGAAGAACGTCGTTGCTTGGAATTTGAGAAGAAGTTGAGAAATGGGCTCAAGATGAGAGTTGGGGGTTCTATGACCCGAGATTATGGGCGCCTTGTAGATGTTGCGGCCCATATGGAGATTATGATGCAGGAGGAGGAGGAGAGGTAGAGAGGCTCCAAGAGGAGTCAGGATGGTCAAGGGGACGGTAGGAGGTAGAGGGGTTCTAACCCTTAGCAGTCCCAGGGTCCTTTTGGTAGATCGACCTTTCCAGTACCAAGTTTAAGTTCTGGGAGAGGCAGTCAGGGAGACGTCACCTGTTACAAGTGTGGTCAGCTGGGCCACAAGTCTCCAGCTTGCCCGTAGAAGGGCGAAAGGCAGAGAGCAGCTTCATCTTCGGCTCGACCTCAGAGCCAGAGTCAGGGCAGAGACCAGCCGCTCTCTTGTTACCAGTGTGGTCAGGCGGGGCACCTGAAGAGGTTTTGCCCGCAGTTGAGTGGCACTTCTGGTGCATCTGAGCAGAGACAGAGTTTTCAACCAGCTCAATCAGTTCAGGCCTCGAGGGCCAATCAGGGGGCTTTATCGTCCCAGTCTATGTAGCAGTCTTTTGCTCCGAGAGGTGAGCAGGTAGATCAGGGCCCTTCAGGGCACGTGTATGCTGTTATCGCGCAGGATCTTGTACCGGCTCCATCTGTTGTGAGAGGTACCTTTTTGTTTTGCAACTCGGTTGCCAATGTGTTGATTGATACAGGTGCATCCCATTCCTTTATATCTGTTGCATTTGCATCTATTTTGGGTTTGGAGTTGGCGCAGTTAGCATCTCCTATATGTGTTGTATCGCCTGTTGGGGGCGAATTGATTTTGAAACAAGGGTGTAGAGGGTGTGATATAGAGGTCGCCGACCGCCGACTTCCATTTTCTTTTGTAGTTATGGCTATACCGGGTTTTGATGTTATTTTGGGTATGGACTGGCTATCATCATACTGAGCTGTTATCGATTGTTACCGCCAGAGGGTCACAGTATGTACCCCGAGCGGGGATTGTTTTCATTTCTTAGGAGATCGGGTTGGCAGTGTGTTGCCACCAGTGTATGATCCGCGAGGACGGAGTGAGCTTAGTGGTCTTCTCACTAGCTTTATGAGTGGTGAGTGTGGTAAGACTGAGACCGTATTGCCGAGAGTGGTTTGTGAGTACTCGGACGTCCTTCCCGAGGACCTTGTTAGTTTGCCACCTCATCGAGAGATCGAGTTCTCTATTGACTTATTGCCCGGCACGGCGCCGATTTCTATGGCACCTTATCATTTTGCCCCAGCCGAGTTGAGTGAGTTGAAGATTCAACTCCAGGAGTTGCTACATAAGTGTTTTATCCGCCCTAGTATTTCGCCGTGGAAAGCACCAGCCCTCTTTGCTAAAATGAAAGATGGTGCCTTAAGACTTTGTATTAATTATCGAAAGTTGAATCGGGCTACGGTTAAGAATAAATACCCTATGCCTTGTATAGATGATCTGTTTGACCAGTTGATGGGGTCCCGTTGTTTCTCTAAAATAGACTTGAGATCGGGTTACCATCAGTTGAGGGTCAGGGAGGAGGATATTTCGAAGACGGCATTCTGTACGCAGTATGGCCACTATGAGTTTCTGGCGATGCCTTTTGGGCTCACCAATGCACCGGCAGTGTTTATGGATTTGATGAACCGGATATTCCGGGAATTCTTAGATCGTTTTGTAGTTGTTTTCGTAGACGACATCCTGATTTATTCACCATCTGAGGAGGAGCACGAGGAACACTTGAGAGTGGTTCTTGAATTGCTTAGAGCCCATAAGCAGTATGCCAAGTTTGGGAAGTGTGAGTTCTGGCTAAGAGATGTCAAGTTCTTAGGCCATGTAGTTTCTGGGGAAGGGGCGTCTGTTGATACATCCAAGATAGAGGCAGTGCAGGATTGGGCACAGCCTAAGAGTGTTTTGGAGATCCGTAGTTTTCTGGGATTAGCTGGGTATTATCACCGGTTTGTGCAAGATTTCTCCAGGCTAGCTTCACCATTGACTAGATTGACACGGAAAACGGTCAAGTTTGTATGGAGTGAGACTTGTGAAAAGTCGTTCCAAGAGTTGAAGGTTAGATTGACCATCGCTCCGGTTTTGATTATTCCGGAGAGAGGTTTTGGTTATACGATTTATTGTGATGCCTCACGAGAGGGTTTGGGTTGTGTGTTGATGCAAGAGGGGAAAGTGGCAGCCTATGGCTCACGTCAGTTGAAAATACACGTGAGGAATTACCCTACACATGGCTTAGAGTTAGCAGCCGTCATTTTTGCCTTGAAGATTTGGAGGCACTACCTTTATAGTGAGAGATTCGAGGTATTCACGGATCATAAGAGTCTGAAGTATCTGTTTACACAGGGGGACTTGAATTTGAGGCAGAGAAGATGGATGGAGTTCATTGAGGATTACGACTTCGAGTTGTACTATCACCCGAAAAAGGCCAATGTTGTGGCTGATACCCTTAGTAGGAAATCCATTAGTGATGTAGCTTGTATAGCCATCCGGGAGTGGGAGATGTTGGGTGCACTTGGCGAGTTTTATTTGCTTCTGGGCGAATCCATTGAGGTTGCGGCCTTGTTTTCTGTTATTGCACAGCCTACACTTGTGACTCGAGTATTAGAGGCACAGGGAGGTGACCTTGAGGTAGAATCCCTCCGAGAGAAGATTTTCAATGGGAAGGTTGAGAAGGGTTTGACGGAGTATCCCGACTTGAGTGTGAGATACCAAGACTGTTTGTTTGTGCCGGAGTCTTGCCGAGAGAAGGTACTCTAAGAGTTTCACCATTCACGCCTGGCAGTGCATCCGAGAGGCACCAAGATGTATCGTGATTTGGGTCGCCAATTTTGGTGGCGGGGTATAAAGAAGGATGTGGCAGTTTTCGTGTCCAAGTGCCTTACTTGTCAGCAAGTGAAGGCCGAGCATCAGAGGCCAGCGGGGTTGTTACAACCCTTGCCTACTGTCGAGTGAAAGTGGGAGCATGTCACTATGGACTTCGTTGTGGGCCTTCCGAGGACTCAGCGGGGTAGTGATACTGTTTGGGTGGTTGTAGACCGGTTGACTAAGTCGGCGCACTTCATCCCTATGCACGTGAGAGATTCGGTAGATCATCTTGCTGACTTGTATATTCGGGACATAGTGAGGTTGCACGGGGTCCCAGTGTCGATCATCTCATATAGAGATCCTTGTTTTACTGCTAGGTTGTGGCAGAGTTTGCAGAGTGCCTTGGGCACTAGATTGACCTTTAACATGGCTTATCATCCTCAGACTGACAGGCAGTCCGAGCGTACTATTCAGATCCTTGAGGATATGCTTCGAGATTGTGTTCTTGACTTTAGTGGGTCATGGGAGAGGCACTTGCCCTTGGTGGAGTTTGCCTACAACAACAATTTTCAGTCGAGTATTAGTATGGCACCATTTGAGGCCTTGTATGGCCGACCTTGTAGGTCCCCAGTTTGTTGGGCTGAGGTGGGTGATACACCTCTGTTGGACCCGAAGTTGGTGCATGAAATGACGGAGAAAGTTGAGCTTATCCGTAGGAGGCTTGTTACAGCCTAGAGCCGCCAAAAGAGTTATGCCGACCGTAGGAGGAGGCCTTTAGCATTTGAGACAGGTGATCATGTTTTTCTGAAAATATCACCTAGGAGAGCTTGACGAGGATGCCTCGTATGAGGTGAGGCCGGTTCGGGTCGTGGATAGGCGGGACCAAGTCTTGCGAGGCAGGTAAAGGTTTTGTGGAAACATCACGGAGTGGAAGAAGCCACTTGGGAACGTGAGTTGGACGTCCGTGAGAAATACCCAAACATGTTTGTTAATGTGTAATCATGCATTGGAAATTTTGTAATATTAATGAACTTTAAGAGCATTGAATATGTCTTAAGTTATAAAACATCGTATATGTTTTGAATAATGGAAGTATTTTGAAACTTGCCTTGAAATGGAAGTTTAATGTAACATTGCATATGTTGTAGAAATGGAAATGTATCATGAACATTGAATATGATATAGAATTGTGAACCATGTATGTTGGAAATTGTTGAATTTCAAGGTCATGCATGTTGATAATGCAAGTTGAAAATTATATTGTGAATTACCTCTTGAAAAGAGATAGGATGACCGGTATTAGGTCAAGTTGATGAATGTTGAGTTGTAATACTATTGAGAATTGAGAAAAACATGTTTTTGAAAACTTGTACTTAATTTCGCGGACAAAATTCCTTAAGGGGGGGAGGTTATAATGATCCTATTTTTCTTCCTCTCTTTAATTATTGTATTCTGGACTCGGTTCCGTGGATGTGTTGTTGTCTTATTCTCATTTCCATCCTTTACTCTTTGTATTTGAGTCTTGGGTTGTGTTGGGTATGTTTGAAACAGGTTGGTTGTGCTTTGAAACCAAAAGTTGATGCCCAGAATTTGGCCTTCACGCTCGAGCGGGGCTTTTGATGTTCGAGTGGGCCCTTTGATTTTGCTTCTCCGCTCGAGCGGGCGTTTTGACGCTCGAGCGTGAATTTTCATCTCCCAGTATTTTTCTCTGCAGGTCTTCGTACGCTCAAGCGGGAGTTTTGACGCTCGAGCGTGACCCTTTGATTTTGTTCCTCCGCTCGAGCGGGGAGTTTGACACTCGAGCGGGGACCATCGCCCGCAAGACTTCTGGAAATGTGCAATCGATGCTCGAGCGGCGCTATCGACGCTCGAGCGTGAGTCTGTGTCTGACGCTTGAGCGGGGCGACTTTTATATCACTTTGGGATTTCATTTTTGGATCACTTTTCAACATCCTTTGTCTCTCTTACTTTACGAAAACCACCATTGGAGAGCTTCTCTCTCTAAAATCTCACCTTCTCTCTAAGAAATCATCTAGCCCTAGTGATCTCCCACCTTTGGGCCTTTGTAAAAAGTGTTGATCTTAGTGTGGGCTATCTTTTGATCTGAAAATCTTGGGTTTTGGAGCATCTCGAAATTCTTCATCTTCTTCCTTTGAGCTCCGAATTTGAGGTAGGGATAACTACTCATTTCTATGGTCTTTGACATAAACTATTGGTTATTTTGATGTAATGTTATAGTTGGGTGGTTTTTGGGGTTTAGGGTTTCAAAATGATTAAAGAGGGGTTTCGTTATTTTGAGCCTATGCATGTGTATTTGGGTCTAAAAATGGGATTATTGATGTTGTTGTTAGTATTTGGACCTTTGGGTCAATATTGAGAAAATGAGAAAAAATACCATGTTTGGGTATAATTGGGTCATTAGCGTAAATAATGACATTTATTATGGAATCATGAAATTGAGTTGGAAATAATGAAATTGGTTCATTATGTGATAGAATGATGGAGTTGGAATTATTAATCACTCACCTTCGAAAATTGTTGATACTTATCTGTTGAATGTAATTATTATCTGTTTAGAAATAATTGCTTTGGGCTATCGGTGGAGGATAGTCTTGATTGTTGTAGACAATGCATGATGATTAGGCAAACTAAAACTAATCAATGGAGTATGTCATCGAATATGACGGTTGGAATAATACATCAAATTTATGTATTGATTAATTATGCATATGATATGTGTTTATATACATTGTATTGTGTGGGAGGAGATAGGGGATGTACTCCACAGTTTAGGAGAAGATAGGGGATGGACTCCTAAACCGGATATTGTTTGGGAGGAGATATGGGATGGACTCCATCGATACAGCAAATATGTGTATCTATTGAAATATTGATACAGCAAGTCTGTGTATCATTTATGAAGTACGGAAGTGTTTGATTTGAGATTGATACAGCAATTATGTGTATTTATTGTGAAGTATGAAGTGTTTAATTTGAGTTGTTATCTCAATTAAAATGGAAGTACTGTTGATATGAGATGTAATCTCATTTAAATTGTTTGGCCAGGTTCTGAGCCATAGTTATGAATTGAGAAAGTGAATAAGAAATGGAAAATGAGATGAAATATGGACACAGTTGTCATGAAATTGAAAGGGGTTAAGAATTGATTTATGTGAGTTAAACATTTATCAAATGCTAATGTTTTAGTCATTGCTCATATTATGTTTAGCATATCTCTACTGGGCGGTTACTCACCCTATATGGGACATCATTTTCAGGTTCAGGTATTATGCCGCCTCCAAGGTCATAGCTTGGATGGTTGTGGGAGTTGAAGACTCTTTTGTTTATTTTTGTGTATTACATGTATATCAAGCCAAGGGCTTATTTTGTGTAGATTTAGTACTCTTTTTTTTGTAACCAAGTTTTGGCTTGGAAAGTTGTAAGCCCGTGGGGCATTTACTTTTGTTGTCAACATGTAATATTTTTGGACTAAATACTCTAATGAATAGAAATATGTTTATTTCTCTTATATTTATGGGTTCATTTTGAGGGCGTTACAACTTGGTATTAGAGTGTACTGGATTTGAATACTTTGGGTACGTGGGAAGTGATTAGTATCACAATGGGTTTGTCTCGCTCGTTAGAGACTTAGATGTAATGTTATGTGCTTATGTGATAACATGTTTATGTGGTTATATGGGTATGGGATTTAATTTCTAGGATGTTGATTGGATCCTTGGGTTTCTGTGAGTCTTGTTAGAAAAGTACTTGAGATATGTGTTTATATACATTGTATTGTGTGGGAGGAGATAGGGGATGTACTCCACAGTTTAGGAGAAGATAGGGGATGGACTCCTAAACCGGATATTGTTTGGGAGGAGATATGGGATGGACTCCATCGATACAGCAAATATGTGTATCTATTGAAATATTGATACAGCAAGTCTGTGTATCATTTATGAAGTACGGAAGTGTTTGATTTGAGATTGATACAGCAATTATGTGTATTTATTGTGAAGTATGAAGTGTTTAATTTGAGTTGTTATCTCAATTAAAATGGAAGTACTGTTGATATGAGATGTAATCTCATTTAAATTGTTTGGCCAGGTTCTGAGCCATAGTTATGAATTGAGAAAGTGAATAAGAAATGGAAAATGAGATGAAACATGGACACAGTTGTCATGAAATTGAAATGGGTTAAGAATTGATTTATGTGAGTTAAACATTTATCAAATGCTAATGTTTTAGTCATTGCTCATATTATGTTTAGCATATCTCTACTGGGCGTTGGCTCACCCTATATGGGACATCATTTTCAGGTTCAGGTATTATGCCGCCTCCGAGGTCATAGCTTGGATAGTTGTGGGAGTTGAAGACTCTTTTGTTTATTTTTGTGTATTATATGTATATCAAGCCAAGGGCTTATTTTGTGTAGAGTTAGTACTCTTTTTTTTGTAACCAAATGTTGGCTTGGAAAGTTGTAAGCCAGTGGGGCATTTACTTTTGTTGTCAACATGTAATACTTTTGGACTAAATACTCTGATGAATAGAAATATGTTTATTTCTCTTATATTTATGGGTTTATTTTGAGGGCGTTACACACTTTGTGTTTTTTTGCCTCTACCGTTGTTCCTTCTAGAAAAATAAAATTTGTAGAAACTGAAATTTGATGAAAATCTATTTGGAGATTTTCAAATCCTAATTGTGATAGTTGGGCGGTTCATTGGCTGGGCTATTTTTTAAATTTTAATTTTAATTTTTGGTTGTTGATGATCCAATTATCAACAAAGGAATGAAATAATGTCCAGTTACAAAATAAAGTGAATATACTTCAAATTCAATAATGTAATTCGTAGAGTTGATTGAGATTGCAAAATCATACACTCAAGTCAGATTATAATAAGGATAAATTTAAACTATTAACAGTTAATCACTTAAAATAAAAAAATTTTGTGACGGTTTTTTACACATGTCACTAAAAATTAACAATTATTGACATTTTTTGTCACGATTTTTATAAATTATCGCTAAAACTTACAATTATTAACATTTTTTGTGACAAATTTTTTAGACTGTTGTTGATTTCTGCTCCAGAAATCTATGGACATAGCTCTCTCTCTGTCTAGCTTGGCTGCTCTGTTTTTTTTTTATTTTATTTTTATTAGTACTAAATTTTTTTGTTTTGCTCAGTTGTGTTTTTTTCGATAGGATCTATGATGATTTATAAAAACTGCGTTATCTATCTGTAATTCCCTCAAAAGGGATTGAAAATAGTCATATTATTCTGAGATCCATTTTACCACACTATTAGTTTTTGTATTTTTTCTTTTCTTTTTTGGCTCATTAGTTTTGATGTGTTTTCTATGGAATCAATGGATTTATGTGAGCATCAGTAATGAGTAAACCTTTTGTTATCCTTGCACTTTGATTGCTAGTGAAGAAAACTATGGGGACTATTGACTCTGAGATGCTTTTCATTTTTTCATGTTCTGTTTTCTCCTATTTTCTCTATAGGTTTTGTTTTCAACTTCATTATTGTACCACAAAAAAATGTAATAGGTTTCGTATGATGCTTTCATTTGATGATATGAACCACTCCAATGGCCAAACTAACATTAAAGAATACATTTGAAAACCTTCAAATGTATGTTTGTTGGAGTAAAACAATATACATTTCACCTGTTTCTATAGAATTATTGTTTGGGTAAAACCTTCACTAGACACAATATAGCTTTGAAAATTTAAAGTAAACATTATTTTGTACCCCTTGCTCAATGAGAAAATGTGTCAAAATCTACGGGATCAAACCTATGGGACTTAAGGCATGATATAAAAAAAGAGAGGGAAAAATATTAAATAAAAATAAAAAAATAAGTAAATAGAAATGAAGTAGAAGAGCCAGATTCCTTGGTTTTATAAAAAAATTTAGGGTATAAATTTGGATCAAGGTGTGGATGTGTCCTTTTTTTAGATGGTAAGGTGTGGATGTGTTTGAGATGACTTTAGTTTTTAGATTGTGTTTAATTTATGAATTTTGGGAGTAATTTGTTAAAAAACAAAAAATTGAAAAGGCAGATGTAATATAACTATATTTTTTTTTATATTTTTAAATTTTCTTTTCAAATTTTTCTTAAATTCATAAATCAAACACGAGGGTTTTAAACTTTAATGGTTCAAGACTAGTTACTACAGTCTACAAGCTGTGATTTGATTATGATTTGGATAGTAATTTAAAAAATAAAGAAAAATGTGAATAAAATATAAATCTAACTTTTCACTTTCTAAAATTTTAATTTGAATTCATGATTCTCAAACACAATCTCAATGGAGTATGTTTTTTGAGATGAGAATCTTGATTAGCGAGGTACGAAAAATCAAAAAAAAATCGATTAAATTGATTGAATCGGACCAAATTAGTTATATTTGATTTGTTTTTTTTAGCAAAAATTGTGCGTTTTTAAATTTGATTTTTTTTTTTGGTTCTTGATTCGGTATTGGTTCAAGCACCTTATCCACCAAACTAAATCGAAATCGATCACTTCAACATATATTTTATTTATAATATATATATAATCTAATAATATAATGATATTAATAAGTATAATAAATTATTAATCTTAATTAATTAACTTTATCATCTTTATAACTTAAATTTGTAAATTCTTATTATATATAATCTTAAATCTAATTCATTATTCTTGAAATTTTAGTATTTTTAAACTCTTTTTTGTTTTTATTTTTGTTAATTTAGGAATTGAAAAGTATTTATTAAATGGATGAATTGGATATGTTTGAAATGGTAGACAAATAATTAATTTAATATTTTTATATAAATTAGTGATTATATTTAAAAATGGCTCAAGTTTGAAACATTTTAAACCGATTAAAATGCATCAAACCGAACTATTTCAATCAGTTCGATGCTATTTGATGAGAGAAACAGCCTATATCGGTATTCAAAATAATAAAACCGATATTATCAATTCATGTCTGAGAGGGTTCAAGAATGTGGTCTAAAAATTCGAAGATCTTTGAAAAAAACTCGAATTCTCTAGAAATGATGAGAGGTATGTTGATGTTCCGAGATGCTTCAATTAGTGCCGAGAAGGTGGGTAGGTTGTGATTAACAAGAAGCATCTTGTACCCGTTCAATGCCCATTCAACACAGATTTGGACCAAGTAGCTTGCCTCTAAAGCCTCGTGACAGTCCACGATTTTGTCTTAGAACCTCTTCACATATTCAAGAATGTCTTCACCCTCTTACTGCTTTTCCTTACACAGGGTGAGTGTGGTCACTTTCTCGACCACCTGAAAGAATTTGGTATGGAATTTGTTGACCATCTCCTCCCAACTTCGGATAGAGTTTGGGGCCAAGTTAACATACCAACTATATGCTTGGTCGGTGAGGGACTTTAAGAATTCTCCTAGTTGGAGGACATGATTTGAACCATGAATCCCCAAAGTCTCAATGAACCAAACAACACGTTCTCGAGCATTTCCTTGCTTTCCATCGAATTTGATGAACTTCGGCACCGTGTACCCCTCCGGGTATGGATAACTCAACATCTCGATAGGGTATGGTGGCTTGACATCCAGATCAGGCGAAGAGGGTAAAGTCATTTTGCCCCGTTCGAGATTGAACATGGCTTGCGCATCGGCGAGAGTGATAAATTGTTGAGGGAGAAAACTTGATGGTGGTATTCTCAAAACTTGGCTTGTAGACCCGAAGACCGAGCTTGGAGCGACTTGTCTATTTGGGTGTTGAGAATTCACCGTCCGTGTAGGAACATAGTGATATTGACCATTGGCATCTATGGATATGACATTCGATGATATAGCGTTGAATTGAGTTCCATAAACTCCGTTACACGCCATGGGTATGTCAGGTTGAGCTTGGAAAGCCATTATCGGAGCCAAAGGAGACTCGCTCAGTACATGAGTAGAATTTATAATCAATGGAACAAAATTAGGCATGGATGAAGCACCATTTTGTAGAGAAATTTTTGTGGGCCTTCCTTGAACTTCCACAGCCAATGGAACACCATTCATCGCGCTGGAAACTACTCTAACCACCGCTGGACCATGGCTCGATCCTCCAGGTGCGTGATTTTGAGCTCCATGGGCCACAGGTTGGCCATGACTTGTTCCTCCTAACACTTGATTTTGTACACCATTTTGAGCAACTTCAGGGAGAATTTGGAGTGGGTCTTGATGGTTTTGACCATTCCCAAAGTCACCATGAAGTTGTTGATGCTTGCCAGCGCCAACTTGACCTCCATTTGTTGCTGGTGGTGCGAAATTCGAACCCATCACCAACATGGTATGGGTGAGATTTTGAAAGGTCGTGAGAATCTCTTGTTAAGTGTGTTGGAGTCTTTGAATGGCTTCAAGGATGAGAGGTGCGTCTTGAACTGGGGTCCTCTCATTATCACCATTAGAAAAGCCTTGTTGATGAACTTCTTCCTTTCTCGCCATCTTCACTGGAGTTATGTAAATTCCGGATCTTGTTGAGACTATTAACCAATCTGCCTCCCTAGTAGAGTCGCTAAATGTATGAGAGGGTTCAAGAATGTGGCCTAAAAATTAGAAGATCTTTGAAGAAAACTCGAATTCTCTAGAAACGATGAAAGGCTTAGATTCTTCAACGGTCGCAACTAGAAACACAATTGCAAAGAGATGATGGAGATAAGAGATTGGGTGAAGAAGAAGGCAAAGTAATTAGAGAGAGCATAATGGCAAGGCTCTCCCATAGATTTCCCACTTTCACTTCAAGGTAGATAATTGAGAAAGGAAATTAGTTCTTTCCCAAAAAATGTCTCTCCAAAATCCATCCCTTGTAAAGCTAGCCCATGTGGGAAATATTCTCTCTAACCACCTTGTCCAAGAAGGTGACCTCTCCGAGGATGAGGAAAATCCCAAAGAGGAGATCAATCTCTCAGCGAACCCTTCTTCTTAGCCACACCTAACCAATGATCCCCAATCATCCCAAAGGGTCAGAGGTAGTCCAACAGGACGTCCTTCCGCAGAAAGGTCAAGGGTAGTTCAAGAAAGCGCCCTACCGCAAATATTTTTGAGTCTCAAGGACCCCCTAGATCGTGCCACCTCGACCCGAGTATAGGCTAGTTTAACCGAAGAGTGAATTTATCTCCACTCACCGTCCTCGGGATCGGGTCCTTTGTTTGGACTCCATTCCGCCCATGGTTCTAGTGCGTAGATCCCAGAAAGCTCCGAGCCCACAAATGTTCTGGGACTCATTAATGGAGCGGCTTCTAGATTGCGTTCGAATCCATTCGAAGCCAAGCGCTTCGGATCTTTAGGTTTGTGGATTCGAACCCTTTCAAGTCTGAGCTCAAATAGGTCTCTAGGTTTGTGGTTCTGAACCCTTTCAAGAATAAGCCAACACCTCGGATAATAGATATCCTCCTCCTCCAAGGGTTTCATCTTTTCTGAAAGCAATGGTTAACCTTCTGGAACACTCGTATGATCTAGGCCTCCTCAAAGTACCCAAATGTCTTCTCTCACTCCACTCTTGCAACCGAAGAAAAGCTGCAGCCTTTCAAGCGGTATCAGAACCATCTTGCTACGTTGGATTATATCATGGCACTAGAAAGTGATGTTTTTGTTTACATATATGATGGGAACATGGCAAAGGTGGTGCAAAGGCATAGACGGTTTGAAGGATTTCGAAAGAACATAAACCCCGACAGATACATTATCTTAGGCTCTTTTCTATTGGTACTTTCACCATTAAATTGTAAGTTAGATTACTAATATTTGACATTTTTTCATTTCAAAAAATTTTTTGTTAGATTGATTGATCATTTGGATGAGGGTGCTATGTCTTAGGAAGAGTTTTCTTCAGAGGTTAAGAGGTTGCACTCGGATAGACTTGGAACACCATATCTTAGACTGCCAGGAGAATTACCAAGGCTAGAGAAGAATTTTTATGCAAATCCTTTTCCTGGTTGTGTCTGTATTAGTTCTCAGGAGCAACTTGACCATAAACCAAATCTATCGACTGCTTCACTTTTAGTTTTAGTTAGAAATACAAATTTGGCATCTCTTGTTAAGTATACGAAACCCCATGCTTTGAAGGTGGCAATATGGGTTTTCAAAAGAAACTGCATTTTTCAGAATTCAGGAGTGGTGATGGCAGCCAACAAGGCGGAGGAGAGTCTCGAGGTTAATTTGATTGTTCCAGAAGCAAGTTTCAGTTTTGATGTACAAAATAGATAAAGAACATATATGGGAAGAAGCAGAGAAGGTTATAGATCACTGAAAATAATGCACACAAGTCAGTTACAAAGCATAGTGAAACTCTTCATGTGAATGTGGAGTACTTCCAAGTTCATAATCTATTCATTATTCTTTCTCCGATTGTCAAAATTCATTTGTTAAATAAAGTCTTTCTCACAAAGTTGGATGTAATATTTGATTAAATATCATAATAGAAAGTTCTTTTACATTTTTCAAAATTATTTTCTTTTGTCACGATTTATACGTTGCTGAAAATGTTGTTCAAAATGAGAGATGGTTTGTCTAGTAAGAAATTGTGATGGTGGCTTTGAATCTTTCTTTTCCTCTCTTATACTTTCTTCATGTGCAAATGCAGCATTTGGGGTGTTTATAGATCAGGTTTAGTGACCATGTTGAGAAACAAACATGTTTGGTGTCTCAATATCGACTAATCTAACATCTTAGTTTTAGGTTTTTATACCCCAAATTTACTCCACTTCTTCTTCTTCTTCTTCTTCTTCTTCTTCTTCTTCTTCTTCTAGTATTTTGTGTGCATAACGTAGCTCAGGTTTCTAAAATAGTGTGCATAATGTAACTAGACAATAAGAGTTCGGCTTCATTATATCCACGAGATAACTTGTTAAAAGCGACAAAATAACAAGCCCTTGAAACATTCATTCCATCTAAACAAAGAGCCAAGATGTTCAAAGTCATCCAACAACAAGCAACTTTTTCTTGCACATACATAAACTAAATTATCATGCATCAATGTCAAGAACAAAACTAAAGCAAAATAGATGACAAAGTATGCAACTAAATTAGGAAATCACTCAATCACAAACCCCTCAAAACACTAGAAAATCACTCAATGGGTAACAAGACTTCATTAGTCCTAAAAGCAGGCATAGCCACCAAGAACTCCCCAATCACCTTATACACATCTCTCTCCAAACCTTTCCTCAGCTCCTCTACCTTCTTCACCACCACCTCCTCCGTCGCCACGCCACCAAACTTTACCACCCCATACTTCCTCTCCCTCTTCTCCCTAATCATCACCCTCTCGTCCACCAGCCTCAGTGCCTCATCTGCCTTCCTATACTTCTCCGGCAATATAAACTGCATAGTCATCATCTTTTTCTCCTTATCCTCCACTTCCTTCATCACCACCGGAGCTGTCATCGGAATCTTCTCTGGCGACGATTGGGTTATCACTGGAGCTGCCATTGTGATCTTCTCTAGCGTGGAATTCTGGGGATTTCCAACAATGCCGATGTAATTCACGGAGATCATAAAACCGCCATCTTTGTTGCCTTTGAAGTGGGTTGGATCGTATGTGACCTCGGCGATCACTGAGGGAGAGTATTTGTGGATCTCGTAGTCATTGGTGGATTTGATGAGTTCGAATTTAGGGGTTTCGACATCGATTTTTCCGAAAACTAAGCCCATTTTTGAGGAATTTGGATGTTTTGAGAGATGGGTTTTGTGATTAAGGATTGGATTTTGGTGTGTGAGCTATGAATTGTGGTGGGTTTTGTAGAGGAGAGTAGATGAGTTGCGTTTGGATTTGGTGTGAAACTTTTTTCGAATTGCAGAAGTGGAATTGATAAAGAAGAATACATACTTCGGTGATGTGTGGCGGGAAATAAGGGATCGATATGTGGACTTCATTTTCCTACAGTTCACTCATTAGCATTTCCTAGTTTAATTTGTGGAGGAAATAAATAATATTTGTAACTATTTCCTAGTATAACACTTGATTTGTTTGCGCCTAAAACATATGTTTTACGGATATTTTCTTTTAGAGAAAATATTTTATACGTTTGAGAGTGGTGGTTATGGTGGTGGAATGAAAGTGAAGGTAAAAGAGGTGGCACGGTGGTAGAGTGGCGGTGGTGAAATGAAAGTAAAGGTGAAGGGGATGGCATGGTGGTAGAGCGGTGGCGACAGTGATGGTAGGTGGCTGTGATGATGGTGTGATGTGATATTAACAAAATTTTATTCTGAAAAATGTTTTTTATATTTTAAAGGCTAAAAATATTTTTTACTTAAATAAACTTATTTTTCGTTGATTATAAAAAAACATTTTTTTTAATTAATTTATGTTTTTTATTGTATCAAATATCAAAAAATAAATAAATATCTTCCTCCTAAACAAATCAGGTGTAAATTTCTATTTAAGTTAAAATTCAAATACAAAACTTATTTTTTTGCAAGCACAAACGTGAAACATGAGTAGAATGGATGGCTATAATCCTTGCTCAAATTCAATGTACAATTTTTAATTATATAATATGATAATAAATATAGAAATATGAAAATCTCAAATTAAGATTATATGGTTTACAATGCATTGAAAGTAAAAAAAATTGTTGAAAACACTACTCTATTGAAAAATGCCTGTATAGGCTTTTTCCAGTGACACTTTGGACTGTCACAAAACTAAAGTTTTTGTGATATAAATTCAATATTAATATGAATAACACAAACACGATTTAATTATTTTGGAAGCAAAAGAATTATTATGAATAGTTTTGATCTTATTATCCCTTTAAATTAGATTAGAGCATCGATGTTTAGTATAATCATTCACATAAATAATGATTATTAATATTTTTTAGAAAAAATAATGAAATTTTTATGAACTTGAATCAAATAAATTATCCTTCTTTCAATTTTCAATGAAAGGAAGTAAATAAACTAGAATACCACATAGTGAACTCAAGTTACTATCGCTATTTGATAATGTTTTATGATTTGTTCATTATATTCATTTTCATTGAATCATGTAATTATTAAATTCAACATGAAATTTTCAAAAAAACACCACTAAATTTTTAAAAAACACGATAATTATTCATGCAATAACGGGCCTTAGGCCCCTAACTATTCAAGCGGGCCTAATCACTAGGCCCAATGGATCTCTTTAACAGCACAATTGTAACGCCCTGTATTTTATTACTCGAATAACGTTACCAATATTCATTAATTAAGTCCATTTACAAATAACATTTCATCCTTGGATGAAATGATGAATAATTAAATATACATATTCCCTCTCGTTATACAACAATGACATTTACAAACAAATAAAAGAAATGCCTTGAGACTTACAATAAAAGAGAGGACGCTACTCTTTATAAAAAAAAAAATAGCACTCAGCAAAACAACAAATGAAGTAATACAATCCATCACTACATTACACTTATGAAATGGTAAAATCCATTGTTTGATCTTCAAATCCGAAAAGCATTCCTTGTACACATGTACAGGCAGGGGGTGAGTAATCACTAGCTCACCAAGCAATCTCATATTAAAACATTAGAAGATATGCGGGTACCAAAATACTCATACATATATGAGAAGTCATATCATGTCAAAACTATATGATTTTGTTACATAATCTCTTAAATCTAATTTATTTAATTAACCACAACAAGCTAACTTAAATAAAGAAACATGTTTCAATAGCAATAAACATCCTTTTCAATTCATTCAATTATCTCATTATCAATTGAATCAAATAATTAAATAATTCATCAATTCATTTTATACGGTCTTATGAGATAAATGCATATGCCATGTCATACTCAAAATATTTTTCTCATCTTTTGAAAATCTTACACACAATGTCATTTAAAAAAAAAACACATTAATCCAACAATTTCAATAAAATTCCAAGATGATAAATACGACTCAGGTAATCCCTAGGCTGGTGTCTGCAAGTAGACTATACAAGTACTACCAATTTGTCATTTTTACCAGTATTACCTGGAAAGCTCGACACCTGTAATCTGTCATTTTTACCAGTATTAACTAGAAGGCTCGACACCATTAATCTATCATTTTTACCATTATTAACTGGAAGGTCAGACACTTGTAATCTGTCATTTTTACCAGTATTAACTAGAAGGCTTGACACCTATCATCTACACTACCTTTCAAGACTTACCACCACATTTACCCCAAAAATCATTTTATGAAAACTTGTTTTCCAACATTCCTTTCTCAATGCAAAGTTTGCAAATCAAATTTCAAAGCTCATCATTATTAAATAAATTGATATGCCAATGTAATGATTAATAATACAATGTAATATTTCTTCCACTTTCAATACTTCCACACAATATTCCCATTATGAACATGTAGACGTCCCCGAACGCCCCGGGAGGGAACGAGCTCCCGTTCCGTTCATTTGGGGTCACTACAGCTCAGGACTCTCAAATTGTCACGGTTCGTAATCTGAACCAAAGAGTCCAAATCCGGCAAATCGTTTTGAGAAAACAGATTTTTTGAAAGAAGTGCCAAACATGGACTGCTTTTCCAGATACAGAGTCGCCACCTAAATGTTTTATTTTGGAGAAATTTAGGAAACCCTGACTCGTTTGCCTAAGGCCACGTGTCCGTCATCACCAAAGTTGCCTCGGCTCGGGAACTTGGGTACGATTGGGGAAGGTCACTTTGTGAGCACCCCCACTCGCCCGATCAAGGATCGGCCTCTACTAACCATGATATCAAGTTTTGAAAACATTGTGTGTTCTTATTCCGGTTATTAGCCTAGATTTACTATGTGATGCGCACAGCATACAAGTATAGACTGGATCGCCTGAATTGGAACAAAACATTTCATGTTTATTTGTTTGAAAATGGTTTGATGGTGCTACCCGCAAGTAGGCTAAGACGTGGATTTGCCACCCTTGGGTGGGCTTAGAAAACATGATTTTGCCACTATCTAGTGGGCTTAAAACTCATAATGAATGATTTGTTCCAGTTCAAATAACCCAACCTTCACCCACAGGCATTCAGGCAGTTATATCACATAAGCAAATAGCCTCATGGTAAGCATGCTTTTCGTGGCAGTCACTCACACGCATGCAAGGATGCTAAAGCATAAAACTTACCGAGTACTCCAAGCCAAAACAGAAACTAATTAGAAATCCATGCATGATCCTAATTATACAGAGATGCCTAATGCAACACATGCAAAATGCAACTATAGCAGGCTCGGCTATTCTAAACATGGCATATGAGATGCAACAGCTAACAAGTATTCAACTTTGAAATTGAAATACAAATGCAGTTAGTATGATGCGCCGAGCCCGGTGCGTGCAAAACAGATGAATGAATGCAAACATGCTATTATACTGTATGCTAATTGAAACATGCCCTAATCTAACCATCATAAGCAGGTAAATAAAAGGGAGAAAGACGTGGGGTTGGAAGACATACATCACACACGCACACTTATTACAGTTGTGCCCTCGCGCAGAGGGTTCGAATAAATAGTACAGTCCCAAATAATACAGTCCCAATATAAACAAATTCCTAATTAATTTACAAATTAACTAAGAAAAAGTAATAAACTGGCATGCAAGCCAGGGACTGCCTTGACTCTTCTGACCGATGATGGATGATGCATGTTTGGGCTGCCTTGCGCGGAAATCCACTGGGATGCCCCAATTAGCCTCTGTTTCGCAATTATTCTTGGAAAGCGCGCCAAGCTCCGGAAGGTTGCTAACTCTTGATTTGCTGCAACAGAGAGCAGGAAAAGGGCATAGCAATGTATTTTCACAAATGCATGCATGCCTCGATCCTCGTGCCATCAATCACGCATCTCGATGCATGATGGCCGAGGAGTCGAATTGTGCAACTCAATATAGAATGGATGCACATGAAAACAAAACAAGACCTAACTCCATCATGGATAATCCGGAGTGTCGTCGACTAGGAATTGAGACACGTTCCGTCACTCGGAGTACGAAACGTACCTCGTTTCCCGTGCTTGGGCTAACTCCTATCCCAAGCACAATGCAATATGCATGACATGCATGAATGCAACTAATATACAACCTAGAATGCACAATGCTATGGAACGGCATACACGATGCACGAGGTAACATGGCATACACAATGCGCTAACATACAACCTAGCATACGCAATGCTATGAAATGAGATGGCATACACAATGCAAAATGGACTTACACCAACATGAGTGGATCTCAGCCACACTCACATAGGAGGCCATGAGATGAAAATGAGACACTCGAGATGCGTGCACGCATGCACGCAAACCGAGGACCGACCCTAAGGCACCAAATGCCACTCTAACAAGACATGGCAAGGCATGAAAGATGATATTCAAACATGCAAAATTCAGCGCTAAAATATGACCCAAAACAGTCCCGAATCATAAAAGTATGGCTCCCGATGCATGAAATGAAACCGAAATGCAAAACTAGGCCCATGCATTGGCCTATAGCTATATAAAACATGCATTATTCGATTATGACATGTGAAGACAGATTCTAGGCAGCCCAAAAACAAGCATTTTTTCAGTTTTAAACAAGGCCAAACAGCAAACACAAATAGGCCAAAACTAGCATGCAAAAATGGCCCTAAATGTGAGGTAAAGAAGCAACTCACAGCTGCTGACACCAAACAGATTAGGGCCCTTCAACAAAGTTGAAGAGGGGCCCAAAACATGATCTTTTACAGTACACAACAAACCACAAAAACCAACACAAGTATGGCTAAGCTCACATGCAAGAAATGGGCCAAACGAGGGTCAAAGAAGCAAGTGGTGGTTTCTGGCCTTAAACACAAAGGGGCCCTTCAACAATGTTGAAGAGGGGTCAAAAATAATGAATTTTACAGTTGATGTCCGGACCCAAAACAGTATACATGCAAGCCTAAAATACTACACAAAGTAAGGCCAAAAAGAGAGATATAACACAAAGTGTATAAAGGGTGCCTCAAACCATGAAATACCTTTAATGAAACATGAATAATGGGTCAAAATGAGGCTTTTTTAAGTTCGGACCAGAGCCGAAAAACAGAAGCTCAAGAGGCTAACAAATCATGCAAAAAGATGGTCGAAAGAGAGATATAATGGCAAGTAGTAAATGGAAGCCTCAAACAGCAATGAGCCCTTCAACAATATTGAAGAAGGGTTCAAAATAAGTAACTTTTCAGTTCATGATAGAGCTCGAAACAGTTTATACATAGGCCAAAAATACTACGCAAGACAATGACATACAAGAGGGATAATGAAGTAAGTGCACCAAGGAGGCCTCAAACAGTGAGAGGCCCTTAATGAAACATGAAAAATGGCTCAAAATAAGCCTAGTTCCAGTTAGGGTCGGAGCCCAAAACAGCAAGAAAATATGGCTTATGTATAGATCAAGAAAAGGGTAGAAAAGAGGAAAAAGGAGCTCACCTTTGAAGACCAAGTCTTGACAGCTCTTTGGCTTGAGTTGCAGCACTCCTAGGCTCTGAAGAACAACCTCCAGCTGATGGAATAGAGGATGGAAGGGTGAGGCTATGGGTTGGTGAAGAAAAGGGGGTAGGACTTGAGAGGTTGGAGGGTTAAAGTGTATAGAGTGAGAGAGATACAACAAGAGGCTTAGGGGAGGAAAATTGTAACCCTAAACCAGTAGCTGGAGCTGCTGATATATAGGTCAAAGAGGGGGAAAAATGGAGGGAAAATGAGTCAAGTTTCCCTCCAAAAGTGCCAAACCCTCGGACATGGGTGAAGTGCAAAAAAAAATACATGGCTGGAATGCACTCACAGGGGCAAAAATGGCCGGCCAGTTTAAAAGGGGAAAAAAAAGTCATCCACCAGGTAAGTGGCCGGCCGGCCAGGTCAAAGGGAAAAAGTGGCCGGTTACCCCCTAGGATGAAGCCCCAGAAGTTAGCTTTCCAATGGTGCAAACCTTGCATTAAAATTCCTCCTGTAGAAAAAGTTATGCCCTTTTCCGTGAAGCCGCACAGATTCGGTCCAACCGGACTTCAACCAACTACATCTCCCCCCCCCGGACTTGGACTTAGGAGATTCTTGAGTGCAAAATGAAGCCCCGGAAGTACGATTTCCAATGGTGGTGGCCTCATATCTTAATTCCTCTTGTGCAAAGAGTTACGCCCGTTTCGGTGAAGCCGCGCAGATTTTTCTCCTTCCCGGATTCATGCTGAACCACTTTTGACCAAAAAGAAGTTGGCTTTTCAGCAAAATTGCTGGCCTCCCACCCTCCTACAAGCTTTCTAACAGTGAAAATAAGGTCTCCACCAAAATGAGCCCAAACCGATGCAAAACGAAGGTTCGGGGGCTGAAACACGCAATTCGAGGCCCCGAAAACCGGCTGTCAGGCACCGGGAGTGATGTTCGACCATGAAGTCAGTTTCTCGGGCCACAGTGTCCCTCAAAAGGGAGCAAATAAGAAGTATGCCAAAAACCGAAGCAAATGGAGGTGGTTAAGCGGTCCCGAACCGAGGCACACGGCCAACGGCTCCGAAAAACCGGAAACCGGACTCCAAACGCGCAAAATGGCCTACGACCACAAAACGTAGCCTACGGCCACTGAGAGATGATCTACGAGACCTCCCCCTCCCTTCGCGAAGAGAAAACAGAGCCTGGTTCGCAAACCGAGGCAAAGCATGAAAGAGTCTAGAAGTCCGGAGGCAAGACTCGCAGCCGAGACTCTGAAACTTCTGAACGAGCACAATATGCAGTATCACCGAGCGCTCAACTGGTGACGTCTGAGTCTCAAGGTCGGTCAAAAATGGGGTGTCTACAGAACAAAATTCTCATTTCTCATTTTAATATAATTTCTCAAGATGAATATAAATATTTTTATTCCAATTCATCCATGGAACAACAAAATTCCTACACTTTGAGTAATCTCAACCATTTAAGCCACCGTTTGGGAAGTGGGTTGGCTTTTTGGCTTTTTGACTTTTTTGGCTATTTTAGCCTGGGCTAAAAAGTTTGGTTTGGGAAGGACTTTTTAGCTTTTTGACTTTTTGACTTTTTGACTTTTTTTGTGAGAGAAGAATGTAACGATTATGGGTTGGATGTGATATTTTGTTTTTTGTGGCTAAAATAGCCTATTTTGTCTTTTGTGGCTAAAATAGCCAAAAAAGCCCCGTTTAGCTCTTGCCAAACGGAGCTCACTTCATGGCTACATCAACATTTTGAACAACAATTTTCAAAACTTCAACAATTCTCATATTCCATAAAAACCATCATTTATATGTAAGCAACTAAATAATTTTTCAAACATCATTTATTTTGGCATACAAAATAAATATAACAACATCTTCAAAGATTATCAAAATCTTTCTTAAAAACTCTCAATTTCTAAATTTTCTCACCAAAACCACTCATCTTCATTTATTGAAAGAAAATCACCAAAAACATCTCTCTTCAATCCTCATAGTTCAAAACCCTCAATTTCTATTTTAAAAGGAACAAGAAAGTAAATTCACTTTCAAAAAGAAAATCTCTCATCTTCTTGAATCAACAATCAATTTTCAAAACAAATCAAAGCATGATTTCGAAAATCATCTAGATTTTGCAAAAACATATATATAACTTAAAGGAAATCCCTACTTATTAAATTTTACCATTCCATCCTACTATATCAAAAGTTATGGTATAATCTTAATAACACACTTTTAACCATCACGGATATAACCTTTTAACCAAAACTAATTTAATCCACTAAATTAGTAGGTTTATTATATTCAAAAAATTTCAAATTGATAATACTAAACCTAATTTCACATGCCTCACCCCTCAAACATAACTATATTTCAATATAACCATTTTTCATGCCAAGTTATTTAAAGAGGTAATATTTTTACCAAATTCTCTACCAATAACAATTTCACAACTTTTTTCTAAAATTACTTAACCAACATGATATTTACATCAAAAATTATGAAATATGCCCAATAGTAACATTTTCAAAATTATGAGTTTGAAAGTTCACATTTCACATTTTTTTTATTTTCATAAAAATGAACACAACTTAATCATCAGCATATCATCTTTTATAAAATATCATGAATATTATATTTTTAGAGCTTTTAATCCCAAAACAATTCTATAATTCATACTTAAGCATTTACTCCATATTCCTCAACATTAATTTATTTTTCTCAAAAATAAATTCTCAATCAAAGATAAAAAAAAAATCAATTTTATATTTCTCAAAATAAATCATCTAATCATAATATGATGTTGATACAATCCATACAACTATTAAATTCTATTTTTGGATTTCATTTCCAAAATTAACAGCACAAAATGATTTTTCCAAAATCAATCTCAAAGTACCAACATTCTTAACATTTCAACATAATTTTTCTTTCAAAAATTTCCAAACAAAAATTTGAAAATATATCTATATGTAATACCTCTTATAATTATATATTTTTTCAAAATAACCCTAACATAGCTTTAATATAAAAATATGAAGAAAGTCCCTACATCAAATATAAAGAAAAGCAATCTAAAAATGCAAACATCACCCGATCATGAATCTAAGAATACCATTGCGAAGATCACGACGAACTCTCCAACTTTTATTTACAATACTTTTATAAAATCTCACTCTAAAAATTTTTATTTCAAGTTTAAAGATTGAGCTTCTATGAAACACAAGAGAGAAAGAGATGAGTAGAGCCTTTGCTCAACGAAAATCAAAAAAAGAAATGAAGAAAATCAAAAAAAAGAAATGAAGAAAGATGGAAGTAAAGAAAATGAGGAAAAGACGGAAACGGAAGAGACAGCCCAATCGGCTCTGCCCCAACGCACTTTCCAACACACATATTTCTTAAAATTTTATTTATTTTTGTATTACACAATCCATTAACTAGTACAATATATATTATAATAATATTTTAAAATTTTGTAACATAAATTATAAAATGATATAATTTTTTTTTCATTAGAAAATAAAATATTTTATACACCACAAAATATAATATTTTACTCACTACGAAATATATATCTATTTTATTCACTATAAAAATATATAATTTTTCATCATATGATACACACCATAAAATTAACTATCAAATATTTATTATAATCCTATATAGTAAATAATAACAACTTCCAAGGTGGTTACTACCAATCACATAATTATAAAAGGACCAAACAGTTAAACATGAGTCACTAAACAAACTCAAATTAAATTAAATCTAAATCATGGGTCTCACCCATAAGGCAAACATGGTCCAATTATGTACCAAATAGACCCAACAAATTTATCTCAAATCATGGTCTAAACACCCATAACTCAATTTCAAATTCCGCTATAAATTAAACTAAACACCAATCAGTCCGTGAATTTGCATAAAATAAATACTTATCATTTAATTCTGAAATTTTTATCCAACGTGCTAGACTTATATGGGAACAACATATAGGCCCCGTTTGGTAGAGTTATGGGAAAGTGATTATAACTTATAGCTGTGAACATAAGTTGATTTTTGACTTATAAATTAAGCTTCTCCTCCCCCACTCAAAGAATAAGTTGATTTTTGACTTACAAAAAGCTATAAACTTCATGCACAACATGTTAAGGGGCCAAGAGTACCAATGCTAGTGAGGAAGATAACACTATAAGCATGCATCACAATGCTCAAACATCCAAACCAACTTAAAACAGAGTTACACTATGCCCAAAACAATGGCAAAACATGCCAAGGTAGAAGTTCAAAAGGCTATACAAACATGCATGCATATTAGCCCAAGCTTAAGGCACAAAACACAACTCTCCAAAGGCCTTAAAATAGTGAAGCATGGAGTATAGTGGCATGTGTTCCAGCACTAAAATGGCATGCAAAATGACTTGGAATCATGCAAACAACCCATGCAATGCATGTTGAAAGGCTCAAACATCAAAACTAGTGAAGTGTATTACATTAAGGGCATGCAAGACAATGCTCGAATGGCCAAACCAACCCCAAACAGTCCCTATGCAGGCCAAAACAGTAGCAAAAATGGACTGAGATGATGGCTTGAAA